>JAHREE010000194.1:4217522-4762182 GCA_033628505.1 Tringa tobata | reverse complement strand
AAAAAAAGAGCAGGTGCTTCTGTATCCAGCTTACTCAGCCTGCGTACTTGGAATTTCATCCCACTTGTTTTTCTGGATCACAGTGAGGCGGATATACCCTCAAATTAGAGCTGAACATATCCTGAACCTCACAATTATGGTAAGAAGCTACTGAGGAGGAGCACGCAGGCCCATTCCATCCCTGAAAAACTTACACTGAGGAAGAAAATCCAGAAACGTGGGCCAGAAAGTTGGACTATCCCCCTCCCCCTTCCTTGCTGCTTCCTAGAAGCAGTTTTCTCTGTATCCCAACTCCCCAGCTGTGACTGACAGTTACTACTATGGGACATTTGGGCTAGTGCTCAGACACAGTGAGGAATGGGACATGCCCGAGACACAGGACGTTAAAACAAGTGATAATACTGAAAATGAGGAATTGAGGGCCAGGTTTGCAATGCTTAGGGCCATCTGGAAGTCAGAAAGGATGATCCTGCAGGGGACAGCGAAGATGATTTAATAAGGAGCTCAGAGAGCAAATTGTGCTAAGGGAAGAGAGCAAGGAAGTCTACTGGGACACAGGGAAAGGAAGGAAATGGACAAGAACTTAATGCCAAGTGAGAGGTCAGTGATCGTGCGGGTAGTGAAAATCAGATGTGAGCTATGGTGAGGCAGAAGAGACCCCTGGTCACGGCGGAACTATGGATGTGAGGAAGCAGTCACTACAAAATGATGCGGGCTCATCTAAATGACTCCTGAAGGTTTCTCCAAACCTTTAGCCTTGCTGGGCTTCTCCCAGGCCCACCTCCTCTGCTTCAAACCCTTACAAATAACATGATTTTCACTGCATTTATTCTGCTCTCTGATGGCTCTAGTTTCAGTACAAGCAGGCTAAATTGTTTTAGTTCTCCTCGCTCCCTCTGCTCAGCCTCCACACCCAGCCAATTCCCTATGTGAAGGAAAATTGCCTATTTTTTTTTTAATTTTTTTTTCAGAACTGTCCTTTAGATTTTCAGCTAAACTGGGAGGCAATTTCTTGCATGAGAGCTTCATATAGATAGGCTTAAAGCAGAACAAAAATAAATAAATAAATACACTAAATTACTTCCCCCTCCCCCACCTTGTCTTAACGAAGAGCTATTTTACATAAGTTATTTCAGTAGAAACGAAGAATTTTTGTGCAGGCAAATGATTGACATTGATTTAGCTTTCAGTGAGTGTTGAGTGTTACAACTCTCTCTGCCTCTT
Organism: Tringa tobata; assembly: GCA_033628505.1. Lineage (NCBI taxonomy): Eukaryota > Metazoa > Chordata > Aves > Charadriiformes > Scolopacidae > Tringa > Tringa tobata. The sequence goes on along the minus strand of JAHREE010000194.1, from coordinate 4,760,958 downwards.
CTGGGTCAGGCAAGAAGGCCAGGTTTCCCCAGGTAAAGGTTGAGGATACACAATCTTCTTGGGTGAAGGCTGTCTTGGGGCCTTCAGGCTGTGTTTGGGATGCTTTTCAGGGGCTGCATTGTGCACTTGCCTCTGGTGTTTTCTGCAAGACATCTGTGTTGAAGCAGTACTGTCCCTCAGTGGTTTGTGTGGCAGTGTGATGGCCCAGGCAGAGAAACCACTGTGGTTTTCCATGCTGGCTCTCCTGCCACAAGGACAAACACCCATACTCCAGAAAACTGCAAGGCTACACTTAACTTCCAGGAAAATATTCCTACTCCCAGCTGAACTGCCCTTCAGTGATGCAGGCAGGCTTGTCCCCAAGAAGGTGCTGGTCCACAGCTCACCCTGGCAGATGAGCTGGTACTGAGAGGAAGATGGGGCTACATCTCAGAGGAAAGACATTTTGATGGCATTTTTATTGTTACTATTATTTAAGACAGCTTATTTTAATCTCAGTTAATGTCACTGAAAGTCTGTGTGAGCAAAAAACAAATCCTCTGGTGATGTTTGCTGAATTGATTTTTTTTGGCAGACTTTTTTTACCCCGTGCATCAATCCACGTTTGCTTAATTGGGGGGTTCTTTTGCATATTTTGAATCCTATTTGCCATTTTGCAACTGAATTGCTGGTTCTCAAGTTTTTCCATTTAGCAGTCTCCCCTTCTCCAAATCAAAACTCACCATTTTCCCCTGCTGGGAACAACCCAGGTCATCTCTCAAGGGAGAACCTGGTAAGAGCAAGGCGATCGTGATCCCTGCCTACCCGTCCCCATCTCTACAGGCTCCAACTCGGAGGATGAGGAACCCTGATCTGGGTATTGGCCAAGACAGGGTCCCTGCTTCTCCCCTACCTGCCACATCACGTGCATTGAGCATGCTGCTACCCTGGAAGGGGACGACCGATACAGTATTAGTCAGACTTACAAGAAGACTTTTTTAAATTAAGGATTTGCAGTGAGGTCAAGGGACCCTTTAAAGTGCTGAGGTATTTACCCTCCCCAGACCTTCCCTTCCTTCCTGCCCCTCTTTGTCCCTTCCTCTCTCCCCAGCCTTGAAATGAAACAGAAAATTATTTTTTTAAAACTGTGTCGATAATTTATGTTTAGTATAAAGGATGATTTAATGGCATCACCAAAGGTCATTTTTTTCATCTCCGTGTTACTGCCCCAGCCCCAGAGGCTGTGTGTCCCCTCTTCCCCAAAACTCCACTGCCCTCCCTTTCATTCACCTCACACATCCCTCTGTCACCACCCCACCACAGCGTACCACACACCAGAAACCTGCTTCGGGTTCAGCCAACGACCGTTGGAGAACAGAGATTTCAAACTGAAACCTCCACTCCAGACCACCACAAACAGGAATCATTTCCGCCTTGAAAATAGTCAGTTGCTGCAAATGAAAGGCAGACTCATTTCTTGAATTACGTAAGTTTTTTTTTAAAGCCTTTTATACCTATTTACGTGTGCGCGTGCGTGTACCACACGTACACAGTGTTAACTGTGTGCACAGATGCACACGATTATCTCTCTCTCAAATATAAATATATTGTATGTTAAAGCTGTAAATATTCCTTGGTCATGTGTCTATGTCTTCTCCAAAGTATCATATCCTCAGTGTTATGTTAACAACTCCATTTATTGATTGATGAAACTGTGTGTAGACCTGTACCCTCCTGACATAGTTTATGTAGCTCTCTTCTCAAATAAAGTACAAAACTACCATTAGCAGGTCCTCCTCTCCTTTTTGTTCCATTCTGAACATTCAGCTTTACTTAATAAAAGTCTATGCTGAAAATTAATGAAGTTTCCAGCTATCCCAACAGTGCAGGAACCTCCAGCTGATGCTTTAAGACTTGTGCATTGCTGGTCTGGCCAGTAAGTATAACGATTGTTAATGAAATGTAATAATCTGTAGGTGAAATGTTGTTCCCACTGCAGTAAATAAGGGTCTGACTATTGACCTGATTCATTCTTCCCACCTACACCCAGGTACAGCCTACACCAACCATCCTGGTACAGACCCCAGGAGTCCGTGCTGCTCCTCCCCTCTGCCAATGAGTCTCCACGTCATTCCATCAAACAATGCTCCCGCCGTGCAGAAAGCTCTCTTGGACCTAAAAGGACCCAGTCACTGCCCTGTCATGTTGTTTGCCTGGATTGCTCAGCACCTAAATTCAACTCCCCTGAGTAAATCTTGGGGCTGGGAACAAGACTCGGGATTATGGCAAAATCCACTGCTGTCATTTGCTTCCCCTTGACTCTTGACACTGGCTTCATGCTGAAATCGCAGGGACCGGGTGATATTTACCAGTGCAAGTTGAAAAAAAGCCTTTGCACAGATACACTTACTGGGCAAAACCATAAAGGTGATTTGTGAAGTAACACTTAATTTACTGCAACTGACACCAGACTCTAGCTGCCAGGAATTTGACTGACAATTTCTATTTATTTATATCCTGCTATACAATATCTGCCTTAATGTTGTAAATTTTTCTGATTGGAATTTCACAGTGTCTGCCTGGATATTTATTGATCATAAAATAATCTGCACAACCCGTTAAAGTCAAGGCAGGGAGAACAGCTGCCAGAGAAATCACCCAACAGGATCCGGGTACCAGTGCCCAGGTAACAGAAGATGCTCAGATGCTATTTTTACAGCACTATGTATTACTGAGAGCCAACCTTTTGAACTGCTTTTCTGCTGTTTCCCAAAAGCCTCTTCTGAAACACTTCCAAGAGCCTGGGGTTGAGTTCCTACCAGCAACTCCATATGGACCCTGCAACATGCCTCATTTGCAGCTCCTCACCATTGAGAAATCCCACCTTTACAATGAAATCTGGTGTTTTCACAACTGTTCACTAAGACAACCCACCAGGGAAATGTTTGGCTCTTTCTGCAGCAGTAAGACCACTTTTAAAAAAAAATTATTATTTTTGGCAGGCAAAGACAGAAGCATAAAATTACTGCCCACAGGGGAAAAAAATTGAGAAACTTAGTCCCAGCTGGGAGTTCCCATATTGCCCAGTGAATAGAGTCTCTTATTTCATTCACAGCTTCAACTATGGAGAATTCCAATATTTCCAATGGATTTTGCCTCCTGAGTTTGGGTTCTTTTTCTCTTTTGTGTTTTTTTTTCTTTTGTTTTGGTTGGTTGGTTTGTTTGTTGGCGGATTTGGGTTTTTTTTTTGGCTAAGGGAGACCACTGAACCCCTGGGGAAATTAGGGGCGTGCGATCTCCTCCAATGGGTGCACACCCAAGTTTGGTCATAGCCAAACCCACGCTTTCCCCCAGAAGTCTACCCATCCCACCCCCAGTCCAGCACACACCTGCATTCTCACCAACAACCTCCCAGTATGACACCCCTCCCAACCCAGTGCACACATATATACCCCACTACTCCAACCCAGCACTCTTCTGCCCACTCTTGTTCTTGTTCAACAGGAGCCTGCTCTTCTCCCTGTAAATGCTGCATTAGCTATTTGTTCCTGCTGCTTTCCGAGCCCCAAAACCAGGCTTCACCCTCACTCCTCATCACACACAGCTCCCTTTCTTTTCTTTGCATCAGAATAATAAACCAGAAACTGATGATTTGCATTTTAGCTACGTTAGGTCTGGCCAGGCAGCCTGATGGACAGGGTTTACTTTTATTACTGATTTAAGGCATTTATGTGAGAGACCTTTAGAAATTCATTAAAAATACAATAAAGAAGGAAAAAAAAACCCTCAATTTGACCAAGTTACCTAGGAGTCACCTTGTTCTGCCTCCTCCCAGTACCTGTTGCAATTTGTCTTTGCCTATCCGAGACGATTACACCAGCGTGCAGCAGCTGGTGGAGCATCTAATGGGCTGGGAATAAAACCACACCAAAATAAAGAGCAGCTGAGGCTGCCTACAACTGGGCTGTCAGTCTATGGGCACATGCCCTGGACCGGACAGCATCCCTTGTGGGAAGGTGGGTGAAGGAAGGACTGGATCTGCCCGGGGCTCTTTGTACTTCATTCCTGCCACAGCCACCCTGAATCGGTTCAGGCGCGTAACAGTAACCTTTTCAAGCTCCATAAAACCCTTCACAAATTACCCTTTAGAAATCAGGAAAGGCAAGCAGACCCCTGCATCCCCTCTGGGTGGAGGGAAGGGAGAGGTTCTGGCCTTCCCCCAGGTTGCAGAGAGAGCCAGATGAAAGGTTAACAGCACAATGTAATCACAAGGTAAAAGCGCGGAGCGGGAGCAGGGGAAATTATTTCCTGTTGAATTGTGGCTGCTGTTATTCCCAGAGAAAAGCAGCAGGTATTCAGGAGCTTCTCATTAGCCAGCATGATTTCCATAAGGCTGTCTATTAACATTTTGTGGCCGTAATAAACACCTACATAATTAACACAAAAAAAGAGAAGCCCTCTCTAGGCTAACTGAAGTCGCCAGAACAAGCTGGGAAGAAGCTGGGAGCCGGCACAGGCAGGCTGGTTCCTGCCTGGAAATTTCTGCCTGCAAAGGAATTGCTCCTTCCATCCTCCTGGGACAAATTCCCTTGCAAAGAGTACAGTTTTAATGTTTCTGTTCTCCTGGCTCTGTCTAGGAGGACATCTGCCCCTACTTTGCAACTGGGAAAAAAACCTGTTACAGAGCAGGGTAGATATTGTCCCTGCAAGTCCTCCAGGGGAGATTCAGGACATCCCTAGCCCTCTGTCATCGCTCTGAGGAGCTTTTTCCTGCTAAAAACTGACAGAGAAAGAAATCCCTTAGGAACACATGCATGATACCATCTAGCAGACAAGCCCCAGGAGCTCATACAAAGTCCCCATGGAAAGAAGATGGGGTTTATTAGAACTTGGGGTTGTTTATAACCATGAAGTTCTTCTAGCACTAGGTCCACTGAGAACTGATGAATGATGGGGAGAACAGACACAAAGGTAAAACACAGCCTTCCCAAAGCCTCAGTCACTGGCCTGCCATGCCTTCTCCATCCTGCTAAGAGCATTAACAGCATTTCTGAGTATAGTACTCACAGGGAAAGCTTACAAGTGGCTGTGACTCCTCCACAGCCCTTGCCCTCTTTCCCACCACGTGCCCAAGGGGCCACTGTGTAGAGGGGATTGAGGACAATGCCATTTTGACAGGGCAGCAGGTCCACCCCCCTCATTTCAGACTCCTGCTGCTAAGAATATGTGCGCCCTTTATCATAGCTTTGAAATAGAGAGAGACACTTTGGAATTCAATTAGTCAAACAGTTGCCACAGCAACAAAAACATATAAACTTAAATGATTTATACTCGCAGACACCACTTCAAATAGGAATAAATTTAATACAGCAGCTGGGAATGAAATGCATTGTACAATAAGAAAATTGTATTTTTTCTCTCCCCGATGATAGGCCTCAAGGTCTTAATGCAATATAGATTAAAAAGATATTTGGGCAGAAGGAAGCGGAATACATTGTGCTGTATGTACAATGCCTGCTTGGAGAGTGCAACACCTAATGAGCGTGTACATGTAATCACAGAGCAGCAATTCTGTTTGCAGACAGCCACAGATCAAAGATTGCAGCTAGCAAATTGACTGCTTGGTTTCACTTTCTTTCTTGGACTCTGCTCCACCTCATGAAACCTTTCCTGTCGGCCCCCACCCAGGAGAAAAACAAATCTACCCTTATTCCAAGCAGCTTCTCCATCCACTACAGTGCCAGGTCCCACCCTAGTAAAGTGAGATTTGTGGGTTTTTTCTAGTAGAAATGCTTGGACTAAAACATAGCTCTAGTACTCAAAGAAGAAATTAATTCCAAGAAACGTGAAGAAAAATTTTTCCTCTGCAGTAAAATTGCAAAAGCTTGCAAGGAGATGTAGAATAGTCCTTCCAAGTGAGAGTGACCTGCAGTAATTTTGCCCATGAAAGACTGAACACAGCCCTGCGGCTGTCCTTTGACTCTCAGATTCCCTGGACAGAACTACAGATTGCACAGAAGACAATGCACGTGCAGACCACTGGTGTTAGCACATCTTTGGTGCATCCTCAATCCAGTACATACAAATGTATCTCTTCCAACCAGAAAAGGTTTTCCTGGACGAAAGAGACATACAGGAGTCTTATGGTTAGTTTTCAGTAAGAAGGAATTGTCCTGAAGTTGGGCAGAAGCTACCTCCTTCCTTTCTAAAGGCACAGCAGCTTATTTAACTCTAGAACTGTGGAAGGTTGGGAGCCTGCAGCTCATCTGCTTCTGTGTTGAAGTACCAAAGCCAGCTGCTCTCAGACCTGGACCTGCCTGGACCAGAAACAGCTAAGCAGTGTCTGGAGTCCAAAAAGGAAGTGGAGACCTAACCACTGGCTCCTTATGTACCCCTAAGAGGAAGTTACCCCGTTTTCCTAAGAGGCACTTTGGAAGTCATCACCTGCACCCACAAAGCCTGGGCACCCCCTACTATCAGTGGCAGCTGAGACTGCTAAAACAGTGGGAGACCAATACAATGTTACGAGCAATTGTATGAGATCTTTCATCTGACCAAATAGACAGCATTTATTGTGGAAATAAGATCTTTATTTCCTGTCCAGATCATGCTCATAGCACCTTCCCCTGCACTTCACAAGAACTTAAACAGGATGCATCTCACGTACTTTGGGACCCTTCGTGCAAAGGCAACTTCTGGGGCTTAGATGTGGATTGAGGAAACATTACAGGTCTAAGTACAAGAGGGAAAAGGCAGAAAAGCACCTTTGAGAGAAACAGAATACTTTTTCCCAAGTATAAACAAACAAAAACACAGGCTGTAGCTCTAACAGAAGTTACGGGTTCCTCAAGGTAAAAAATTATCAGGGTGAGTTTTCGTGGGTTTTTTTAGGTAGGAGGTCAAGAGTGCTGCTTATTATTAGAGTTGGCAGGTGGGGTAGGGAATTCAGGATGCTTTGGGTGCAAATCAAGATCGACACCTGCAATTCTCTTTGGCAGCTATGGAAGGAAAGCACGCAGATGCAGAACAACAACTAAACAAAGCTAATAATGAAATCATATTTATGTAGGCAGGAAGGAAGCTCAATTGCCAGGAGAGTACTAAAGTCTACAAGTGTAAATACATACCAAATAAGTCAGCTTGACAAGATGCCAAGTTTGTTCAGCAGAGTATGGCACTTTACTGCTGAAGTGCTCCTGCAGGAGGGAAACCAGGAAAATGTCAAAAAGGTCAATGGGTGAAATGTGTAGCTCCATCAGGAAACTATGCAAACAAGCTCATGTCAGTAGGACTTAGCATTGTCTTGCAAAGTACCTCTTGGTCCTGTCACATTAAAGTACAAGCATTTTACTCCAGAGCTCTTGTGTGTTACTGATCTGGGGTGCACTGCTCTCTTCACATGGCAAAGTAGAAAGCAACACAATTCATAGATGAAGGAGCTGATGAAGGAGATGATGAAGTTTGCCCACTTGAAGGTTCTGGATTTTAAGCACAAACTCAGAGAAACAAACTTCTTTCGGCTGGCAATATTGACACCATAAGGGATGGGTAGGACTTGTATGGCCAATATTTGACAATGAAGGATCCAAGGCAATAAAAGAAATGAATAACTTTACAATATCTCTGAGCCTCACTCTCAGACCAGACTATTCACAGACTCTGAGTTAAGGGGGAAAAACCCCTACAAAACAAGAAGAAATAGTACAAAGTATCTCTGGAGATATTTAGAGTAGAAATTGGAGCCATCATGATATTTAGGCCCCGGATCAATCTTCCATAGAGGTTGCAAAAGCCAAGATCCTAAACAGCTGAAAGATGGAGTGGAGCCAAAAGTGTTGAGCCTGTGACAGCAAAAGTCTTGACTCAGCTGGGAAGTCCCCTTCATCTCCCTGTTCCTATGAAGGTAACATCTGTTCTAGCCTTTCCCTGCTCCATCCCTCTTTGGTCCAATGACATGGAGAACAGCAGGCTGGTGTGTCCATCCCCATTCCCCTCCTTCTGGATTAGGGGATGGAGCAGTTCAGCAGCCGGCTCCCCAAGCCACAAGCTACGTTTATCATCATCTTTACACGCCTTTACACAGCTGGCTCTCCTGATGATAATGTGTTCTACAGTTTCCCTTGCTGGCGTGGCTTATGTTAATACTCCATTAACATTGCTAATCAGAGACAGACTTCTGGCAGCATCTCCAGGGGATGAGCAAATGTTGTCCTATGCCTTTTAGTTTAGGAGATCAGACTTTCAGATGAAATCCATTCCCAACATCTCTGATTTCAGCAATTAAATGAAGCTGCAACATCTGGGAGCTGTTCAATGCTGGATGCATGTGGTTCCTACTGCTCCAAAATAAGTCCTTTTAAACCCCCTTTTATGCCAGTCCTCAGATATATGACATTTGGAACTTTAATTCACTTGGGAAATCAAAGGCTGCTAGAAAGACAGGATGGAATCAAATCAAAGATAAAAGGTACAGAAGGTCCTGAAGGTCTAGAAGTGCAGGCAGCTTCATCCCAAGAGATGAAAACCTCAGTATGGCAAACCTTAGCCATGAGAGATGAAAACTGAGACACGTGAGGCGCGTTATCCATTAGAGCCTCAAGCAAGTTCACAGGGTTCCTTCTAATTGCAGTGTGGCTACTGTATTTCTTATTCCCCTGAAGTCCCACCTTCTGGAAAAGCCTCTAGAAAGAGACCAGCTGCCAGTTTTTGAGCTGACCCCACCGCCTTTTGGCACGGCTTCTTTGCCCTCCCCTTCTCCAATGTGTTCTCAGGAAAGCTTAACCTATCCATAAATCTAGATTTTAATTTGATCTATTTCTTCTTATATTTCAGAAATACTTCCAAACTCCCTTTAGCTTTGCAAAAGGAGTCTACTTTTATTTGAATTAAGCTGGAATCAGGCACTGTGACATATTTGGTCTCAAGAAATTGTCTGGAAGTTCTAGCTGCATAGGTTCAAGGAAGGCAACTACTCATTAATGCAATTTTCAAGTCACCTCAGATTTCAGGTGGACTGCCATTCTCCCCAGGATTCAGAGAGAGTGTAAAATTAATGTTTGTTAAACAGAGAAGGCAAAAGCAAAAACCTACAGAGTGGAAATAACTTTATTTCCAAGGAAAATACCATAAATCGGGCAGAATGAAACACAAATATTGAAAGGAGATATAACGCCTGTAAACCTCCCCAACTCCCTCAGCAGCGTGCAACTGCTGAACGGGAGGATGATGCAGTTAAACTAGTGAAACGGTGAGTCTGATCAGCAAATTTATGCTCTCATTCAAACAGATGTATAAATCCATTTACCAGCCAAAATTAGGACACGCTTCCTCTCTGCTTGTCCCTCTCCTCTCCCCTCGCAGTCTCCCTACACCTCATGACTTCTTGTCTTAAATGGAAGGCACTTCCATCGCAGGAAGCGATGCTTACCGGTGATTCTCAGTGATACAGATAGAAGGAAGAACAGCTCGGTTTTAACAAGCAGCTGCAGACCAGTTACATCTCACAGCAAAGCCAACACTTGCCTTTCCCAAAAAAACTCAATTTACAGAAAAAGGAGGAGGACTCACAAACAATCTTCATCAGTATCTAAATGATTAAGTGGTATATGACTCATAGCCATTTGGAAAGGCTTCTCCAAAGCCCTAGAGACCTCACCAGAACATATTTAGATGCACAGCTCAGACATGCAGTAGCTACAGGGTTTATTTCAAACACTTGAGGAGGGTGGTTTCTATGCCCACTCGTTTTAAAGGTCTGAATTCCAATTTCAGCTACGGATATACCATGTTCACTGAAGATGGGGAAAACTCTGTGAATATATAAAGGGTCCATGGCACATGGATATAACCTTCAGTCACTGGTTGCAAGTGATTTCTAATACATTAGCTCATTGCTATAGTAATGCGCTTTGGAGCCATTAATTAACTTGCTGCTCTCTGAGGAAATGCTTGGTCCCTTCATCATTCATGTCTACATGAGGGAACTGCAGACCACAAAAGCTATGTGTGAAAGTGAGATTTCTGTGGGATGTAGCCAAGCAGACCGTGGGCAGGTGCTATGAAAACTTCCTCATACAGTGCTTTGGTGCAGCTCCATCACATCCTACGGCACCGGAACAATGCTGCCAGAGCAACACCCTCTTGTTCTGCTGGACTTGGTTCTACTGCCTGCCCCTAAACCCACTGCCACCGGGATACCCCAGAACTCAGGTCCATGGTCTTTGACTCTCCAGCTTCATATTCTACCTCAGCGGAAAATACCAATTAAGGGAAGATGAATAAGTGTATTGTGAAAAAAATTTGCTAGCTCCTCCTTGGCATAAATTGTCATCTCCTATTTATTCATTATTCAAATTTTTTCACCAGCCTGATTATGAATTTTTTACCTTCTTGGACTGGAGGTTTTTTTGCAAGTAGTTTATTACATGTCCTCCATATTCAGTGCCAGAGCACGAACAAAGAGCTAGTTCACAGATACTGCAACTCTTCCCTGGCTGGATGAGGGTTAACAGCCTTGAGAGAGGACTGAGACCCAAGAACTAAAGATGATGTGTGCCTCCTATGCTGTTCTGCAATATTAACTATTCCGCAATTCACTCCTATTTTGTTTCAGCAGCTCCTCTCACTGAATCATCAGAGAGCAAAATTGCTTCAAAATAATAACCAGCTACGTGGAGGGTTATTTGGAGAGGGAAAGAGCAGAGTTTTGCTCTAGATTTACGTAACTCTCAACTCACACATTTCACCTACAGAGTAAAGCGTGCCTACACCTCTTTCTTCAGAGCCAGCACCTCAGGAGCCCACCCTCTCAGCCCAACTTCTGCTTCCTCCCTTTACGGATGAAACACCCTCCCTTATGTAACACAGATAATGCTTCTGCAAAGCCTTTCAGCTCAGGAAGGAGATTTTTCCAGGTTAGGAACAGTAAGGAAGGGATTTTAGGCAAGCGCAGGCCCCACGCACCCCATCTAATATTGTGGGGCTGCTGCAGGTTAATACTTCTGAAACCCGTAATAGACTAGTCCTGTCAAAGCATATAACATCTCTGGCTTTGACTAACATCACTGCACACTCTGAAGCAGCTCTATCCAACAGATAGAAAGTACATTTGTAAGATTTCCACTGCACTTGTGTCTCTCTTTCACGCACACAAACGAATCTTAAAGTACAGATTAATATTTAAACAAATCAGGGCTACGAATATCTTCCAACCTTCCTGGACAAGAAAGTTCTTGTACAGAAAAACAGAGTGGGGAAAATGCACAGGGGAAAAAACCCCTCTTTTCAAATGGGAATTTACTTTTCATTTCCGCTCTCTTTGATATAACCAGGATTAACTGCATTTCATCCCCTTCTAAAGGACACGTTGGGTCCCCAGCTGTTTTTCCACTATCAATCCCTGGAGAACAAAGCTTAGGAAGTTAAATGAGTTTGGGAATCTCATCTTCGCTTTTAATTAATTTGAAACGACTGTATGCTAATGACGGCACCACAGCAAGATTGCCAAAACTTTCCCGGTCTGCATAAGGAAGCGGTGAACATCGAAAGCTTGGGATCTCACCGACAGCTTTAACCCTTACTTGCTGCAGATATAGTCAAAGCCTTGGGGTGGAATAGGGTCTGAAAGGTTCAGGTAGTTGTCATCTCCATACACGCCATGGAGACATCCTGACCACCGCTTCTCCAAGCAGAGATGGGAGCCAGCCCTATAAACCCTGTCCTGCTGATTCTCAGAGTGCCTGCAAGAAGAGCAACAATCAGAAACACATCTTGCTGGGTTCAGACTGTGAGAAGCCAAACTGCTGTTTCCCTGTTTAGGGCCAGAGCTCTTCCTCTTTGTTTTACATGAATTATAAAACTACAAATTGACTTCAAATCCCTCATGCGGAAAAAATGACAGAAAACAGCCTGGTGGTTTTATTTTCCTTCTGTTAGCCTCTCTCATGGGTGGCAGCACTGGTGGCATCTTAGAAGTTTGCTGCTTTGTTGGTTTTTAAAGGCAGAGAGTGAGGTCAGATTGAGACAACGAGTGTTAGGGTTGCTTCTGGTGCTGACAAGGTGAGCTATGGCAGGAATGAGTGTTGGGCAAGGGATACTGAAAAACTTTGTCTGGAACTGGAGGCTGTTAAATCTGAGAACAGCTAACTCTAATTTTGGCAGAGAGCTTTCAGAGATTGGGGAAGCCATTCTGCAGAGACCACAACCCTAGCTGTCAGAAGTAATAAAAGTTCAGCTCAAACCGCGATACAGAAATGGTTGAGGGAAAGGACAAACAGGAAAGCAGACTGCATTTGCTGATCTTACAAGGAGATTCACTTATAGTCACTCCTGGTAAATGGAAAAATAGAACAGGGAGCCAGATCTGGACTGGAAATTAAGCCAAATGAGAAAAGAGGGTAATGTAAGAGAAAGGATTTGTACCCATCAATCTACGTTAAGGATCTTCAGGAGAGACCTTAAAGACACTGTGGAGGGGAAGGAACGAGTCTAAACGGAGCAGCTCTCACTACCCTAATTCACTGGGAACTGTTCATCCATCACAGCTCTGATTGGCCTCTCTTGTTCTGATCCTACAGCTTTGCAGGAATTAGGTTGAGGGCATCTGTCCCAGCAGTGTTTCCTGGCTTCCCTGCAGAGCTTCTGCCTCCACTCTCCTCCAGGCCCCTGGTTTGTCCATCCTCTTAGCACAAGTGTAGATATAGAGCATGCCGTGCTGCCAAAGTGATAAGTTTCAGCAAAGAAATGTGGGTTACAGGGGTAAAGATGACCACAGACAGGAAGGAGGAGAACTCATTCAAACAAGCTTTGATACCCACCTACTCTGGACCCTGTGTCTGGTTATGCAGTCAAGGAGCCAGATACTTGCAGATATATATAAGCACAAGCTGTAACCATAAACATCTTAAAAGACCATGCCTAGAGGAGGCTTTTGTTCAGTTAAGATCTAAGGCATTAGCAGCAGCCTGGCTATGATCTGGATTTGTTTGTGCAGGTAACCAGCCTGCAGTCTGAGGTTAGTATTAGAGTGCCTTTACAGATGCAGAAAGCGATTACCTCATTTAAATTAAACAAAGATCCCTATAGCTGCTGTTGTGCAATCGCTTCCCCTCTGTAATGGAGCACCAGCATATTTACATGGGGGCTTTTGTGGTTGGGTGTAAGTCGTTTGCAAGATATTTTTACTGCTTGCAAGGGAATCTATGAAAAAGGATGAGGCAGAATGTCTTGGAATGCAAAGCACTGAGCTGGATTTTAACCACTGCACAACAGCAAATGGGTTATGCTTGGCTTTTTACTATTCAGCTGGTAGCAATAAAACAGTGCTTGGCTTACTCCTTCACAGAGCCAAGTTCTTTATCTTGAAAGAACAATAGTGAAAAAAAGGCCTGTAAAGGAAGGAGGCAGCCTTCTGAAAAGTCCCCTTAAGACTGCCTCAGAGCTGAACACAAGAGACTTAACTCCTACGCCTCCAGCCCCCGCGGTGGCAGCTCTCTCTCGGGTTCCTCGAGGTACCTAGGGTTGGAAAAGCTACAGTTCAGCCTTGTCTCTGGTTAGTGAGATAAGCATGAACATGCCGTTTGCAGCTACCCCTCTTAAGGGGCAGGGAGACAACTTCAGCAGCTTCTCAAGGCAGTGCTCACCAATAAAGTGCAGAGGAAAAGTCTTTCCAGGTGGTAAGGGTGCATAGCTTTATCTCTGCATTCTGGGAGCTTTCCACAACGTCTGCAGAGGTACCTGACTGCATCCTTGGCAGCACCGGTATCTGGAAGGATGATGTTCACCCAGAGGCTCCTAATCTTAGCATCCACTTAAGGCAGAGAAGAGACAGGCCTCAACAGCAATGAATAGAAAAGGCTTCTTAAGTAAGACTGATGGGCACAGACAGATCCTCTGGTGCTCTGCTTCGCCAGCTCCAAGATCCGTATCAGCATCACATACATTATATGGTCGTCTTACTCCTTGGCTAGGGACACAGTCATGGTTCAGTGTTTTAATTAGCCTACTCCAGGCTATCTTGGCCATAAAGGCTCACAGAGAGAAAGATAAACACTATGCAGAAATCATGTTAATTTATAAAATATTCAATTAAAGAAAACAAACAGTATAAACTAAGATCATCAGAGCTAGATGGTGGGGAAACCATCCTCCTGTGAGTCAGCTGCCTCTGGCCTTGGGTAGGCTAACATATCACTCCTCTGCACTTCTTGCACCAGAAGGGGTCAAGGAGAAGAGGACCACCTGGAAGATGAAATTACAGAATAGGTCCTGTAACAAGTGGCTTTGGCAGCTCAGTTAAGGGCCCCTTCATGCCCTTGAGATCAAAACACTTGCCTTCATCTCAAGTTTTCTTCAAAGCAAGGAGAGACACGGTTCATCCCAAGTTCATTAACATGAAGGCAAGTTGTGCTTCTTTAAAGCCTAGTCCCACCATTTGCAGCTCAGGTATCTGTAAAATGCTGACTTATAAGCTGACTTTCAGAGGCTTCTTTTGCACTCACACCAAACTGGGAGTCTCAAGCCCTGCTGAGGAAGGACAATTGTCTGATAGGATGTGAAATAGGAGAGAGGATGCTGGGAATGAGAGCAGCAGCATGTTCTGCCCCCGAGGTTGGGCACACAGCTGCGGGAGCGACAGTGACATTCAGGGCTGGATCTCATAAAGGAAATGAGGAGTGAAGAAAATCACAGCATTTAGGGATGGAAAGGTCCATTTGCTCTCTCTCCTAGCCCACCAGTGACAGATCGCTCCCCTGCGCTTTGTCCTGTGTTTAATGACCCAAGCAACCAGGCCTTCTATTTACTCTCTCAGGGAAAGACTCTACATCTTTGGGAATCTCCATGGGAGGAAACCTTAGAGGCACAGTCTGTGTTTTTCCCCAGTTAACTAAATGGAGTGGAAAGGAGGGATGAGGGTAAATATTGCCTTTAGCCCGTCCCGTGTCTCTGAAGTACTTGGGGCAGGTTTGTATCAGACTTCCCACCATCAGCACTTCAGCAAAGTCCTTCTTGCCAGTGTGAGTCCCAGCTGAGAGCTCAGCATCTGGGCTACAGGGGTTTGCCTCCTTCCCTGCCAGCCTGTGAAAATAGAGTCCCTCTGCGTGCGCCCCAGGCAGCGACAAAGCAGCAAGCGGAGAGCTGCCTGTGCCCCTGGCCCTTGGCATTTCTTCTGCACCTTTTTCCAGCCCTTTTCCTGCAGGGCCAGCGTTGCTTTCAGAGAGGGAAGGGAAGCAGTGACCCTGTGAGTATTACAAACCACTAAGGCTCTCTCTGGGGAAGGGAGAGACAGGAGCGCTCTGGCCTCAGTAACTTGCACGTTGCGTTGCTATCTGAGATTCTCATTATCTCCAATGGAAGCTGTGATTTGTTTCTCAGTTCTCATTTCTCTTTGTACACAGTTGCCTCTCCTTTTAAAGACAGCTTTTCCTAGGAGCTCCGGCCTCAAAGGTTCCTTTTTCTTCATGTGTGAATTACAGATGTCACAAACACCTCCGACATGGTGCATGATTCCTCATTTAAATGCAGGCTAGCTGAGGGGGAAAACGAGTCCTAAGATCTATAGCATCCCCTGGGGATATCAGCATAGGACACACGCATGCCAGTGATAAGCCAAACTAGACACTGGATGTCACCAGCACTCCACTGGAAACACAGAGGAGGGAGCAGGTATCTGGCAGTAAAAACCTCCACTCTTAAAGCAAGCAGTCTGGTTAGCTAAAAGAAGAAGTGTTGGCTGGGCATGAATTAACAAGTATCATCTAATGTACCCTAGAACAAGAATAAATCCAGCAAAGTAGACACAGGTGAGGAGGTGAAGGAAAGAGTTAAAAGAGATTGCTATCCTAGCTTGGAGGGAAAATCAAGACCAAGGGTGGTATAAGAATCTCCCAGGTATCCAACAGTCCACAAGCCTTAACAACTGGCAAAGGAAATGGAAGGTGGGATAGAGGAGGCCACCTCTCCCTCTGCAAATCCTGAGAACCAGCATGTCTTAAGGGCTCTCCAGAAGGGCCCTGCTTGTCCGTACAAATGAGAAATACCTGCTACTATAATCTGACATCTCCCAATGAAGAAAGCCTACTGATGCCACCTTGATTTCCATGCTCACAGAAGCCTTTCACTTCCCTTCACCTTACAGAGCACTCTTCCAGGCCAGTACAAGAGAAGAGCAACCTTGACAAGATCTCAACCTGGCTGCTGCTCAGATCCCAGCAGGGGAGAAGAGGAGGAGACAGCTTTGGGCAAAACCCTGGCTCACTCAATGAGATCCATGCACTGGAGGGCACAGAGAGGCAAGGTGTTTGAGAAGGAGAGTGGTTGCTACAGACATATTCTGTGTACACCGGACCAGCTGTTCAGTCCATGGTAGCATGTTCACACTGTGTCTGATGCTTTCTGAAAGGGTCCCCACCTCAAATACATATTGCATGGTTGATCTGCTTGCTTCCTGCAGAAATGGCTGGGATTACAGTGTGTGCAGCAACTCGGGTAGACGTGATACACGCTGGGCATGGAGCTTGGATCTCCTGGACACATACAAAAGCATGGATCTCTCCAAAGCCCTATTAGATTGCAGGCAGATTTCTCTACTTGGAGATGACGGAGATCTTGATGTCCCAAAATGCTGTGCAAAAACAGAGATTCACACCTTTGTGTGTGCATTGACAACATTTTCTTCTGGATGGAAAGAAACAGCTCAACTGGATGGAAAGAAACAGCTCAACTGCCTGTAGTAGACTCAGCCTGCCAACAACTAGAAAGAAGTCCCTCGTGAGTGGGCTGTGTTTTGGCAGCAAAAGGTGAGATTTTGATACGCACCTCCCTCCTGGCTCTGCAGCAAATATTTGGGTGGGGGCTAGGAAATACAACATGAAGCTCAGGGCAGCTGTGGCTTTATTCCAGTTCAGGAGGTGAAGGCTCCCACCAGACTTTTCCTAACATGAAGGGCCTCCTACCGGACTGTATAATTATGTTTCTGTGTCCAGGTGCTTTGTTTGGTTGCTTTTTTTAAGCACCCCTCTGTTTAAATACCTGGCTTTGCTGGAGCTCTGAAGGAGACAGGCACTTGAACTGCCTTCCACCTTGCTTTCTCCCTCCATAAATGAAAGTATGGGAGTGCTTCACTGACCTTCTAAATACAGAGGCTTCAAATTAAATTATAACATTGCTGATAATCAGCAGACCAGGGATTAAACTGATTGGGGCCTTGCCAGACCAGATTTAGCTTTCATTAAGTTCTGCCCACAAATCAGGCCTGCCCATACCCTTACTCTCAGAGTTATAATGTGCACAAACGCACAGAGGGAGAGCAAAAACCAAAGTACTTTACTGTTTAAAATTCTAATCCTTTCAAGGTCTGGAAATACCTGGGGTCTAGCTACCACGCCGTCTATCCAACATCTGCCGTTAGAAGTAAAAACCTGAAAGCAAGTCATTTACATGAGGGTTTAAGAGGGATGCAGAGAAACTACAAGAGCAGGGATGTAATCAGTAGCAAAGAGAAAGTCTGAAAGGAGCTTGTCGATCCCTGTGAAATAGAACGAGAGGCTTATTTAATTTTTTTTTTTTTTTCTTGTGTGTGTAAATTTCCTAAACAGCTGACCTAAATGAGTTCTTACCACGATCAGATAGCCTAGGACAACAGAGTAATCCTTCTAATAGGATTACAGGCTGTGCTAAAGGAGACTTCAGGCTTTTCTGCTCTGCATTGTAATACGTACACATACGCACACACAGATATTGTGCCTGGTACCTGCCAACCTGGTGTTTCCCCCATTCCCCATTTATCCCCCTCATTACCCTGCCCTTCTCACCCCACTTCTTTTCTCCACAATTGCTATAAAGTAGTCACCAATCTTGGATTGAGAAAGGAGGAGGGAATAAATCAAAGAGCTGAAATCATAAAACCGGACAGACGGAAGGGTGGGGAAATTAGCATCCAAAAAGGCCCGTTTCAGTAGGGTTCCAGGGGATGCCAGTCAGCCTTTCCGGTGCTGTTCAGGAAGGCAGCATAAAACCCCTGATACTAAGATTTCCAAGCAACACAAAAGCTGGCGGAACAGCACACAGTGATGCAGCAGGAGGTCCCACAGAGCTTTGCAAACCTCCTGGTACGCTGGACCTGCGTAAACCAAACACCTTAATAGAGGCAAACAGAGAGGTATGTATCAGGGACCAAACAAAGCAGGATAGATCTACTTACTAGCTCTGGGTGGAAAGCTGTAGGGAAGTGCGAGGGAGTCTCTGTGCAGTGAGAACAAGAAAAGAAAGCAACGCGCTCACACACACACAAAAAGAGGAATTATTTCCTAATAAAGAAGTAACTGACTGAGCTCCCAGAGAAGGATGCAGTCAGTAGTGTCTAATGCAGTCTTTAGTCGCATGCAAAGAGAGGGAGAAGGTGGCTTGTAACTTCAGACTGCACGAGCGAGACTGATGCTAGTGTGCTGATAACAGCTTTCACAAATATGGATTTCAAAGGTTGCTAAGAAGCACTTAGGGATGGTGCTGGAGAGAATTACAAAACCCACCAGATGCAGTGGGGAAAACACCTTGCTGCAAGGGACTAAGAGGAGCTCAATTCATTTTATCAAAAAAAAAAAAAAGATAGTTGTGGGGGATAGCAACTTAGCAACTTCCAGCAGCAAAGATCTCAATTATTAGAGAGGTTTCTGCTCACACAGAGAAAGGCATAGTAAGAACCAACAGCAGCTGAAAGATAAAGCTAGATGAACCCAAATGGGAAATTAAGCATACATTTGCAATAAGGAGGAATAGGAAGAAAGGACAGGTTCTCTCTTTTTTTTTTTTTTTTTAATGCCTTCAAATTAAAACTTGGAAGATATTTGGAATCATCCTTGGGAGTCATCCTTCAGCTAAAGACATTCCTGCATTCAATGCAGGTGTAAGCAAATAAACTGCACTTCCCTGAGAGAGCAGCCTAGAGCCAATGGTGGCCTGCAGACAGGTCTCTGCTGCGGGATGACTCTGTCCTGCCTGCCCTTTTCTGGGGATACTGGGAACAGCTGATCCGCGAGTCAAAAATCCCCAACAAAACACTCTACTAAAACAAATGTCTCCTCCTGTGTTCACACATGGACAGAGAAGCCCTGCCTCTTTTGAAAAGCCTATCTCTTTTGAACATGTGCAGATCTGCATCTGAGCACATGCCCTTCAACACACACTAGCTCTCATGCTAATGGCTTTGAGCAGGTCAGCTGCTAGTCCTGAAGGAGCACAGAAGTGACAACGCTTCAGTGCTGAAGACTTGAAGACCTGGGTCAGTTCACAGTACAGTGCTCCTTGTTTTGGGCTGTTCTCAGCAGGACACATACCAGTCTTCCAAGAACATGTGCTTATCAACCGTATCATCTCTAAAGGACCCTCTGCCTGGCTCCCAGACACCACCACTGCCACCTCTCTCAAGGACAGAGCGGCTGGGCTCCTCCACCTGTTACCTACCTACCAAAACTAGTTCTACAGAGAAGATGATTTTTATCTTATTTTATTTATTTTTAAAAAGAGAATTGATGAAAAACACCACATTTCTTTTGGCATCATATACTTCACTTACCAGGAACTAAAATGAGATCTTACAGCTCAGGGCTGTCAGATGAGAAGTTAATCCCTAAACCAACAGGCAAAGGAAAGAGGTTTGAAAGATTTAGAAGTTATTTGTTGCTTGCCCTGGAAAGAAGATGCTGGAACCCTGGGTCAGCAGCTCTCCTGTGCCTGTGATTGAGTAAGTGACATAATACAGATGACTGTGGCTTCAAATTAATTGACGTTACATCCTTTATAAATCTGGACTACCTGGCTAAAGCATAATGCTCTCAGAGTGACTGAGAACTGCTGAAATATTTATAAGAGTGAGATATTACTTTGGACTAGCTGAAACTGAGGATTGACTCCATTGCCCTGTCCTCCCTTCCTTCCAAAATATGAAAGCTGCCTCAAAAGGAAACAGAACTTTTCTGTTTCTGCCTTACCAAAGTGTTATTTTGAAATGAGAATTCATTTCACTTTTTGGAAGTATGTAATCCCTGCGGGCTGTAGAGCCTCATAGGTGTGCCTGCAGTATATAATACATCTAATGCACAGGCTGGTTACCCCTCAGCTCCCCTGCAGAGTCATACACACCCCTAGCAGCAGGACCATACTAACAGAATTACTTTTGAAGAGGAAGACAAGATAAAGGCATGTGGTCTCTTTTAATGGCTTATTGCAGCCATTTGAAACACACTCACATGGTTGAGGTCTACTCTCAAGCCTATCACATAAACAGCAGTGGAAACTTGGCCCTGAAGCTGATCTGTGCTCTGGGAAGGGCAAATGGAGCAAAAGGAGATTCATTGCTGCCAAGAGAAGAAAGCACTGCTGGAGACCTGTCCTTTCCATAGTCCATCTCCTAGGTGACCTGAGGGTCTAGCAAAGATAAAAATGACACAGAAATCCCTGAAGGACTCTAGGCCTTTCTTGTACAGATCTTCATGATGGGAGAGGCCAGGGGAGATGCAGCGATAACTAATCTGAGATGGAGGAAATGAGAAGGAGAGAGGAAATGAAGAGAGAAGAAAAACGAGTGAGGTGCTGAATGAAGAAAATCCAGGTAGGAGCAGGAGCCTTCCCATCTGCACTTGGTGTGGTCCAGCATCTTAACGCACATCTCCGTGAGCTGGTCCCCACCTAATGTGCCTCCTTTGCACAACAGACACAAAGTCTCCAGCCATCTATCCCCTGTCCAGCCAGCCAGGCACCCCCACGCTTAGCAGCACCTACTTGCTCACACAAGCCATGTTTCTCTTAGGTCTCAGCACTAGTTATGAAAATGTCTACACGATATTATTTGCAAGATATTTTATGATGGTATTAATAACAAGACAGGAATCTTATCTGTGTTATTCCTGCTACCCTGCTCTCCCCAACACAACCACAGGCTGCCTTGCATTGTGCATGCAGGGAGCATCACAGAGGCTGGCCAAAGGCCACCAGCTCCCTCTTCACTGGTGTGTTTGAACCCTGGGAAGAGAGCATCTCTCACCTTAGAGCTTGCTCGCTTCTCAAGAGCTGTTTTTCACCCTTTAGATATTCAGAACCGCAGCTAGTTTCTTCACCAGTTGCCTAATAGCTATGGCAGGGTAGGGAGAAGTGGGATATTTTTGCTTGTGGGCCAGGGAAAAAACAACAAGAGTAATTACCTGGGATCCGATACACAGCTGTGTCCCCACACCAGGCTGCATGAGGTGCCTGTGTCCATCACCTACATGGTGTTAACAGTTGTGGAAAATGCCCTCAGGAATAACGTAACACCCCACTTGTAGGTCTGACACCCCATTAGATCTTGGCATCATGAGCCACTACCCTGAGCCAAATGAAGATTTAGCCTATGCTCGTTAGGTTTCAGAATGATCCCACCATCTCCTCATCAATGGCAAGGGCTGAACTCAACACAAGCAAAGGCCTGATCTCGTTTCTTTGCTGGCCCATTTGGATAACCAGGGAAGAAATCTGGTGTTCTCTCACTCACGTGATCAATAGTAGTTTACTCCAAGCCCAGATCTGACCCTCTTCCTCATTCCCTAGATACTTCCATCCCCAGCCAGGTATCATTTTCAATGAGCAGTACTTGCCACACAACCAAGATCCAGGACAAACCTGGTCCTTTTCTAACCCTGAGCCTCAGTGCCCTTCCCGGTGGCTTACATCAGCAGCAGGTCGATTGCGAAAAGGGTTGTTATTAAAACATCCCTTTCTCCATTGTCTGGGGCTCTGCCACAGCTCTGAGCCACACAAAAGCTGCTGGCTGCAAGAATGACAGCGCTAGGTGAAAAGCTCTCCCCACTCTGCCATGTGATGGGTCGCACGTCCAGCAGGACCAGCCCTTCAATAGCAACACAGAGAAGTTTTAAAGGCATTTGTTTATCGTGGCCACATGCCACCATTTGATTGCCTGAAAAGCCCAGGAGGGCACCTAAACACAGTATCTCCCAGAGAGTGACAGTCAGGGCAGTCATCACTTGGTATTAAACAGATGCCTTCGATACGGATGGAAAAGAGTACAAAAGAAGCATTAAAACAGCAGTTACATCCCTCTCCTACCCCTGGTTCCTGTTCCAACTTCTCAGCCTGTCATTAGGGGCTGCCACAGGGCAAGGAATCACAAAAAAGCAGCGTGAACAGACACAGGCAGAGAGCAGCTCCCTCTCCCTGGAGGGAGAGAAAAGCCTCCACAGCAACACAGGGCAATGGGGTGCAGCGACTGGTACCCCTGCATCACCCAGAGACCTCCCTTTTCCCCTAAAGTTGATGACAGAACATGTGGAAGGCAGTTTTCTCAGTGCAAGAGAGGAAGCGCATTATTTTAAGTTTGCTTTTGGATTTCCCATAGAGTTCTGCAAATGCACCAGTTCCCAGATGTTCACGCTGGGAAAGGCATCATGATGGTCTCACTTACAATCATGGCTTTTAAAGCCAGTAGAAATTTTTTAAACCCCATCCTGCCTCTCCAGAGAGTTGTCTACCTACTCAACTCCAACTTGTCAGTCTTGTTTTCCAAGAGAAACCAAAGACAGAAAAATGATTTTACGCTAAGTTTGAGGTTTTTCCCTCCTCCTCTACTGCTTGAATGGAGAGACAAAATCCAGAAAACTCTGAACCATCCAAATAAAAAACATATTCCTCATATGAACACTATGGGATGGTTTAAAGCAATGAAAAAATTTTCCTGTTTAAAACCTGCAGTCTGTCAAAACTCCTCACAGAGCCATTTTGACAAGCTCGAACTGTAAACCCTGTAAGGTTCGCTGCCCATTAGTATTCTCGGATGATTCCTTCCTCTATTTGACTGTCACCAAATGCAAACATCAATTCTTCCAGACATTCTTGTGTCTTGTAATGAACTAAAAAGTAAGAAAAGTCAGAAAAATAATCTGAATATCCAAGATCTTGCAAACGATCACTCAGTCTACCTATAACTAGATCGCCCAAGTTCATCATCCTCCCTGACAACCCTGTCAAAGTTAAAAAAAAAAAAAAAAAAAAAGTATTTTTACTCTGTTTTGCACACCCAATTTTGCACACAGTGAAACAGAGCTTCTGAGGGCATGTTCCCCTCCAGCTTTCAGCATTACACACCTAGGCTTGCCCAATCAAAATGGGACAGTGAATTAATATCTGTGCACTGTAGTCACAGGGATCCCTCCTAGGGATCATCACATTCAGGCTGGCTGGGTAAGGAAATATCAGCAACATCCAGCAAGTCCCACCAGCCAATCTGATCCCATGAGTGCTCCTGGAAGGAGCCCACTTTGTGCACAGCCCTGTTATATCACCTGGAAATATTTATGGAAAAGAACAGCACTTTTTCCATATGCCGTGAGGCGCTGTGAAGATCTATGCTTTGCACTCGTAAGTATTTTTAGTCAATGTGGATGTCTGCAAGATGGACCAGAAGTACCACATGTCCCTCCTTACCCAATGGCCTGTGCTTCACAGTGAGATTTGGTTGACAGCGGTAGACAACAACATAGATCAGCAAGGCTCTGCACTCCTGTGAAACTACATCAATAAACGTACAGCCGAGACAAGGGAGTGCAGGAACATAAATATATATGATTAGATTCTCATTGGCTTGAAAGTTTCCTTGCACAGTCTGCCTCTGGGCTGCATCTTCCCAGCTAAGTTGCAGCAACAGATATACACTCTGTCAGGGCTTTGATATATTAAAAAAGGGAGGTGTCCGAGTCCACTCTAATCCTCTTCATGTGGCTCATTTTTAACCAGGCTTTCTCATAGGAGCCATCCCAAGGACAAGTCCATCAGCTGAGTAGGGGGACTGGCGTGTCTGCAATGCACCAACGACTGAAAACTGGAGGAATTTTGCAGAAAAAGGCCTTTTTCTCTCTCTCCTCTCCCAAATATTGAGCATGAGTGACTGCTGCCGCTGTGGCTCCAATCCCACTGTGCAAACACCAGTCCCTGTGCTAGCTGGGGAGAGCCACTGCCTGGATGCTTATGGGAACAGATAGAAATTCACTTGGAAGAGAAGTATATAAATAAAACTGATAAAAAAGTTTTAGGACTCATGGAACGTGCATAATGCACTTTATCAGAGGTATCTGCTCCTATGCTTAAACACTGCCAGTGGCTGCCAGGGAAAGAAAAATAAAAGATCTCCTATAAAATTATTAACCTGTCACTTAAGTCAACAGCAGTGATACCATGATAGAAGCCAGCAGTTATGTCACATTGTTTTATCACTATAATTACATCAAGAACACAGTAACTGTCTGTGTGAGATAAGATGCGGGAAACAGCTCTTCTGAAGCTTCCTGTTCACAGCACTGGGATTTGCAGACTGGTTTGGGGTTTGGACATTACATTCAATTACTGTCCTTGAGCTCTGAAGAGCCACGTCACTGAAGAAATACAACCAGAGGGCTTCCCAGACTCCTCCTGCTGCAGGTGGGTTTGTAGGAGCTATCAAGGTCAGTCCTTAGGATCACAAAGGACCAAATTAATGGAAATTGGCCTCCAGAGGCTCTCTGGGCTTCACAGGCAGCCCAGGCTCCTGAATGTCCACAGCAGGATGGCATGGACACTCCCACAAGGTGATGGAGGAGAGCATGTCACCACATTTGCTGAGCAGGAATCAACCTCTCCCCAGGCAGAAGAGATGTATAGCTGGGACTACACCCCTTTTTGTAGGCCAAGAAACTACTTGGCATGAAAGAGAAAAGTAATTCTGCGCAGCTCAGTCTCAGGGAAAGGCACTGAAAACTCTTCTCCTGACCCCAAAATGACCTGCAGTCCTACATCACACACACACACACAGAGAAACCTCCCTTACACCACACCACGTGGATGCAAAGTGGCATAATCCCTGCAGACCCCACGGACTCCCCAAACAACCTGACATCCTCCAAATGCTTCCTTCAAGTGGGTAAATCCCTGATGCATCATGAGGTTGTCATTATTTGCTGTTTTCTCATCCCATCGTCCCCCTTTGCTTGGGAATTCACTGCAACGAGGTTCCTTCAGAAACCTAGCAAACTCCCAGCTCCTATATCATGCTGACAACTCATCTGTTTTTATCCCTTTTTCCCATGTATCCCTCTATTTATTGTAAATTGCTCTGAGGCGCCACGGCATACAGCACGCAGTACAATGGAGCCTGGAAAGCTGCAGTTGCTACAGCTTTTAGTTGTCAAGTGAGACTGTGAAAACAAATAGTAAAAATGAGTTTCAGAGAATAAGTAGTTTTTCGGGGTTTTTTTAAATAGCAAAAGACAAGACAGGTCACAAGGCTGTTGTAAAAAGAGAAAAGCTGCCAGACTGGCCCCAAACCTGTTTTTCTACCACCCCCTCTTACTCAGAAATTCATTGAATCATGCAGTTATTAGGCCTTTCCACACTTGGACAAACAGGATTCAAGCAACGGGTACGTACAAGATTCTCCCTGCATTCTGATCACCGAGGGTGTTTTGATTGCAATTTATCCTCTTCTGCTCCTAGCAGGAAAAAACCTCACAACAGTTATTGCCTCGTTCATCCCAGACTCACTGCTTTTCAGGGTTGGGCAGGGGTTGCCCCGTGGAGTCCAACACACAGACACCCACAGTGGGAGCACTGATGGGAGGCACAGTGGGCACATGCCTGCGAGGACGAGGGTGACACCTAACTCCTAGAGTAGAATATTTTCAGTTGGAAGGGACCTGCGGTGATCATCTAGTCCATTATCCTACAGAAGATGCTGTTCACCTTTCAGCACTTCATTAGTAGTATCCTAGGCTGCAGAGAAGTCCCAAGGGAACATCAGTGCTGTGGAAGATGGACGCAGGGACCATCTTCTCTGCCAGACATAATGCAGAGGAAGATGGTGCTGGGGAAGACAAACCTGTTTACTACCCTTCCCACAAGAGTTTGAAATAAAATATCCTCTTGTCTGGAGTCAAGAGCAACAGTGCTGTTAAGGATGATCCGTCATGCCACAGAACTTTATCACAGTAATTACATCAGGAACAAGTTTACCGTTTCAAAAAAGAAGAAAGATTACAAGAAGCAATCCACCAAAACAGCAGCAATGTCACAGCTGAGAGATATGCAGAGAAGAGAAATGCATTATATGGGAGCAATTGAGAATGAGTTCAACATGGAAAGGGCCAGACTGTGCTTAGAGCACTGGTGAGCATATCTGCTCACAAGAACGCAATAAATGGTTCTGCAAGCACAAGGTTTCCACTTGCACCCACGTGTGCACTTTTGCTAATTATGGAAATAATTTCCAGAGGGTCTTCAGGAAAACACAGAAGCCCCCAGTGATTTTTCCAGATTCCCAGAGAAATTAACCTCATCAAAATCCCTGACAGCTACACGGGCTGGAACTATCACGCATCAAGGAGGGACTGTGCGTGCACGCCCCTTGACATCTCAGATTAACAGCACAACCACCAGACTGAATGCTTGACCTGTCAGCAGCTCAGGGAAGGGACTTCTGTGGTTTTTAAGCCTTGTGTAAGGGCACAGGGGATGCTGCACTGGGATCTTGTACTGAGCCTGGTCCCAGCATGGCAGGAGCAGACACTAGTGAGATAACATGCTTTCTTGGCTACAGAGCAAGTGTCACGTGTCATTGAAACGAAAGATGGGGTGGTGGTTTTTTGGTTGTTTCTTTTTTGTTGTTGTTGTTGCTGTTGGTTTTATGTTTGTTTGTTTTTTCTTGGACTCAGCAAATTCTTGAGGGGGAGCATCACACAGCCCTTCTGACAGAAAAATAAAGGTCATTACAGTCAACCCAGTGGTAAGCTCCCAGCAGCAATATCACTAAAGGCTTTTTCCTCTGCCCTGGAGTCACCCTGATGTCTTGCTCATCATGGAAACCTCCCTTGCTCACCTTGTGTGACCTGCCAGGTGTGTGCTGAAGGAAACATATGTGGGAAAGAGATTTGGAGAGAACAACTAGCAGGGAAAACCACGTGGATCATGATGATCCAAAGGAGACACAGAGCAGGGAACACAGAAGGAACATTCAAGGCAGCACAGCTTGCTACAGGCTGACACGGGCACTCTGCAGCTGTGCCCCCACAGTCCTTGGGCAAGAAAGCACAGAATGAAGACCTGAGTGAAACAGGCTATTGGCTTTTCTCAGACCTGAATAAAATTGCTATACAGCCTACAACAAATCATCAGCCCAGTAATAAATATTTGCCTCTCTTCCCTACACCTGACCCTGATCTCACTCTTCTAAGCAACTCTAAACAGCACATATCTGTTAGCAGACTCCAGTCTCACCTGCTGGCTGCTATGATCCTGGATCCTTTCCAGACCAGCTCCAGGGCACAGCACAATACAGAGAAAACACCCATTGCTGGGGAAATTGACTTATTATTGTGACAGACGGGTTCACTCATAACTCTCTGGCTTGATATTTCCATGATATCTCCAAATACTGGTCAACCAGGGATTCCCAGCCTCTCCGTACTCAATGCCAGGAAAGTTCCCTGCCATGGGATACATCCTCATCAGAGCTACAAAGACCCAGCCCCTCTGATCTTCACGGCACAATGGGGCTTTCAGCAACCTGGTCTAGTGGAAGGTGTCTCTGTCCACGACAGGGGGGTTGGAACTCAATGATCTTTAAGGTCCCTTCCAACCCAAACCATTCTATGATTCTATGATTTTATCTCAGTGCCTAAATAGAGCTCAGTGGGTGCAGATGCAGACTTTTGCTTTTGCAAGCTGCAGATGGAGGAAGGCACAGAAACATGGAGTTTGTGCATGAGTAGAAATATCATTAAACTGAAAAGAGATGAAAAGAGCCCACCTTCATCCCCTCACTGGGAAGTTTTTGTTGCCTGGAACACCATGAACACTTTAAACGTTATGAGGAAACCCTTCAAAGGTGCTATAATTGGTGACAATAAATTTTAAGTAACCAAAGAATCTGGTGAAGAAAAAGGCAGATTAGGAATGGAGTCACAACAGGTTGGGGGGAAGTTTTAAAAATTATTTACAAAGGATAAACACTTCGGTTCTACTGGTGTCCAATCTCCTGTTTCAAAAATCATCATAGAGCAAGGAAAAAAACCCATTTTGTGTGTGTGTTTGTAGAGGGCAGGGGGTGTAGGAAATCAGCTCTCTAGCAGGATAGCTGCATTATTTATTTATTAAATATATGACAGGCTGAGCTAGGATTTATGATCCAAGATGTCAAGTAAGTTGGGAGTGTAAACAACTAGCCAGCATTCAAAGTATTTTTAAGAAAAAACCTTCCCTAGTAACAACAAAATGCAGATGAGAGATCAATTCTCTGGTAAGCAAGGTTCGTCTATGAGACCATGCCCCAAAATATCTTGAGATATAGGGTGGGTTCTTCCCCCCACTTCCATCAGCAGACCACTGCTGCAGCTGTGGCTGGGGTTCAGGTTAGAGCTGAAGCTCTTCCAAAATCCCACTGCACCCTGAGAGCCAGAACAAGGGCTGGTGTCAGGATGAAGCTTTATCTCCAAGCCTGGATTTCACAGCCAAACATACATGAGTGTTGCTAAGGTCCCATCACCTCCAAATCAGGGCTGTTAGAGTATTGGGCTGGTGCTGCTTGCTGGGGTGGAGGGGAGAGCAAGTTCTCCACAGAGTTTTTTTGAGAGGCAAGAAGAGAGGTGGCTGACCCAGCCACCACATGTGTTTTTAAAGGCAGCCACGTGTTCACCCTGGCATTCAGACAGGTGAACACTACAGGGACAGACACACAAGGAGTGCACCTGCCACAGGAACAGTTTCTGCTCCCCCCACAAATCAGATCCTCTCTAACACAGCAGAGACCAGGTTGCAGCCTAAGTTACAGCTAGCTCCAGGACAGCAGGGCCCCTGTTCTCTCTGCATCTGGCTGTGAAGGACAGAGTCAAAGCCTACGAAGTCTTTCTGGTCTTCAGCACTTTACAGCTCAAGCCCTTAGCTTCTATAGTCCATTGGGCTTGTAAGAACAACATCACATCCCCTATAACAGCATCACTTGGACTAACCAACACCATCCTGACAACCTCTGGTCAGGGCCCAGACAGGCTGACAATATGTTTCCCATGCACATCTTCCGACAAAAACAGAAGCTCTCAGTACCCAGGGCTTTCAAGCCAATACTTTCACTCAGGCTTTAATCTCCAAAATCAATTAAAAGCAAAGCAAATAAACCCAAGAGATCCTCTCCCCTGGGTTTCTTTCAGCTTCACAGGCAGGAGAAAAATTATCCTTCATAATATCACATTGAAAGCACGTACTGCAGATGGCTGTCACTCAGTCATTAAGTGCAGTTTTGCAATTCCACCTATCGCTCTATGAACCAGGATGATTTGTGCATACTCGATGCACGAGTAACATACTGGAGCATTCTGCATTCCTTATGAAAAGCCATTATAGATAAAACAGCCAGATCCCCGATAAGGCTTCAAAAGGCCTGGGAGTGTATTGCCTTCAAAAACATTGCCAGTCCCTTCCCGAGATAAGTCCCACTCGAACTTCACTCACGGCCAAGCTCAGCCAAGCTCGCTTTCACACTCCAGAGCTCTGCTTCTCACTGCTGTGACTACACACGTCATCTTGCCTGCAAAGCAAGGAGGTATGAACGGGGAAGAGGTAGAACCCAGCTCTTACAGTAAAATGCCTCTTTAGTCCCAAACCAAGCAGACTTCTCTGATTGCCAGATGCAAGGCACAAGGTGTCAGACCCAATCAGTTTTTACATGACACTAAACTGAGTCATAATGGAAATTTTAACTCAAGTCTTCACCTTTTGATACTGCCAGGTGTCACCTCCTGGGTAGCTTGCATGCAACACTGCAAGACGGCAGCGTTGAGTCATCCCATTCATTGTATATCACGCTGTGACCAGTCTGCTGAAATTACTTTCGTGGATGTATGTCCGATTAGTTTGTGACTCACCATTCACAGGTATCTGCCAGCCTCAACTACGAGGGAATATCACCTGAAAAGTTAGTGCCTATTTCTTGCCACAAGTGAATGGTCAACCAAGCCCCATTGCATGCCAAGGACTGAAGGAGCAATGAGCGTAACTTGTGAAAGTTAATAGCACAGCTTGTATTTCACTGGCATGTTTTATAAGAAAAAAAATAAACATTCTTCAATAATATTTTAGATATCTGACAATGTTGCGAAAGCAGCCACAAGGATTTCATAAACACTCCCACAGTAACATGACTCCCATGCTCCTTAGCATATCCATAACATGTTTCTGAGCACTCCCTTCAACTAGAGCTCCAGAGACACCAGCATGTTAATTATACTAAGATAAAGGGGAAATTTGGCAATTAAACTCCAAATTTTTGCATATGTCCCTGGTAGGCTTTTGATAACGCTGTCTGCTGCCTCAAGGCAACATTGCCCAACACAAGGTTTCCTGGAGACCTGCTGCTATGACTAAGCCTTCCATCACTGCCGTGTAATCACAGGCTCACGCCAGGAGGTAAAGCTGCTCAGACTGTGGCAGCCATCATGACTTGAACTTTCCTCGCAGAGCATCTTAGGATGAGTTTCTCCAGCCACTAAAAACTCGGCAAAGCAGCTTTTAATAACTCTGCCAGCAGGAGCTGGTGGAATTTTTTACCCCTTCATCTAAGAGAGATGAATCTCAAGGACGTATATTTGTGCGCTAGTGCTGGTGGTTACTAAGGTTTGATCACTGGAAAAGGAGAGGAGATGGAAAAGAGCAAAGCTGGTAATTTCAGTTTGCTCACATGCACACCAAGCCTCCCTGAGCACACGCACAAAGATGCAGATAAGTGTACAGCACATGCTGATTCCACTTCTTGCTAGTCTATCCCTATTCAAGTGAAGTCAGAGGCCACCAAGGTGACCCGAGTACTATATTTAAGTACTGCTGTACTTTTCTCAGCAAAGAGAAGTCAAGCGCGGAGGACAATATGTGAGCAGAAGGAACAAAAAGACACAATATGGAGTATTTTGCTTCCACATTTCCTCTTCTGGTTCAACAGTTGCTGCAGCACAGAGGGTTTCATTCTGGGTGTTAACAACCCTCGTGAAGCAGCTGCTATGTGCCACTAGTGGTGACAAAGACACAGCAAAAACCCATCCCATTCCTATTTCCTACCACGTGCTTCCTCATAAAAGACGGTGAACTCTGAACCGAGGCAACAGGACTTCAGTGAAATCTAAGCCAAAGACCAGGTTAAACCCCCCCACATCCCAATGACAGTAAAGACCTGTTGACTGTGTAATCCTACAAAACGTTTGACAGTTTGATAAACGGCATGAATTTTTGCCCAGCAAAGCAAAAAGAGCTGTTTCTTGGTTTGTTACCTCCACCCAAGTGCCAGCCTTTACCAATAGCTCAGAGACAAGTGAAAGGTTCCTTTCATGATTGCTGCAGAGTTTAAACTTGGAGTTTAAACTGTGGGCAAATACATTGTCTCACCTTGAACATTATTTAAGTATTTATCTAGTTTCATCCCTTGTCTGCCAATGGAAGATTGACTTTTCTTCTACTTCACAAAATTAAAGGGTTTTGCTCTTCCTCCTGCTCTCCAACTCCTTAACAAGCAAACAAGCTTTTTTCTCTGGAGCCAATATCTTTTGCTGGTCTCACCTGAGTAAATTCTGAAGTTTGAAGCTTCTTCTGCTTCCATCAAATCTGACCTCAAAAACAAGTGGTAAGTTGGGGTTGAGGGGAATGGAGGCAAAACATGCTTAATTAAATTAATTTAGAAACATCAACCATCATGATCAGGAGGTAGATTTATTCTTTTCTAAAGATCAGGAGAAAGAAGATGGAGGATGTGAAAGGAGAGATAAAGGCCTTTGTTATTGCATGAAGTAGCCATCAAAAGTCCCCACTAAATTTTCATTATATCCTGATAGTCACTATAAAAGGAGAGGGCAATTTACCACCTCAGAATAATGAGGAAAAACACTCAATTTGAATTGTCCATAAATACCCTGTACTTAGAGGCTTTGTACTGCTCAACGCTGAAATGGCACTTTAAAAAGAAAATAAAGACATGAAGGAGAAAGGAAGATGCACCCTTAGGGGTAAATACAAGGCTCCTTGGGAAAAGCGGGGAAACAAAAATCTTTGTTGCCATTCAACTTCATGAAAGCATTTCCCCTCTGAAGAGCTAATTAGCAACGTAAAAAAAGAACGTTGGTTCTTACGTTGGTCTGTGAAAGGTAGTTTGTCACAAGCAGCATTTGCTACAGTGAAATTCGACCACATTAGAGCCTGACAAGCACATGCCCAATCCATAACCTTCGTTAGTGCTACACAGGCTGCTGCTTTCACCAGGGTTTGGGCATCCCTGTGTGTGCTCCAACACGGCGGCGCTTGGAAGCTCCCTGCTGCGATCAGGGGTCTGCTGTAAAAAGCCCTGTACAAATACTCAATAAGAAATACTCCTTGTTCCACGAGCAAGCAGCCAAACGGGCAAGGCAGACAAAGGCAGGAGGGAAAGTATCGTGATCTCTATTTTTTTTTTGTACAAGAAGCTGAGCCGCAGAGAGGTGAGTGTGTACTTAGAACTAATCTGCTGTGCCAGTGATATAATCAACATGCCTTCCTTGTTTACCTATACATGCTAGGAGGTCCTGATGCCTTTGCGACTCCCAGTGTTAACTGCACAGCCTCCCAGCCTTTTATTTGTTCAGATTTAACAACAAGCAGCAAACCCACCGCCCCACACTCCTACGCATGCCACACCACTGGTAACTGTTAGAAAGCCAGCTAAATGAAAACTGAAACACAGCAGTGATAT
Organism: Tringa tobata; assembly: GCA_033628505.1. NCBI lineage: Eukaryota > Metazoa > Chordata > Aves > Charadriiformes > Scolopacidae > Tringa > Tringa tobata. The sequence continues at coordinate 4,728,209 of JAHREE010000194.1, read as the reverse complement.
TTAATCAAGTATTCAAGACCCTGAGTCAGAGCAGAAATGAGTCCTTAAATTGATCTCAAATTCTGTCCATCCTAATGCTCTCTTTGAAAGACAGCTCTTGCATCCTGCCCTGATGGGCAACAAAATCAGGCAGCTCTGGGATGCACCGAGTGGAGATTTTCTGGCAGTGCCAGCTACCAGCTCCCTGCCATGGGATCACACCATCCTAGTCTAAGCATCCCTTAGGGAACACCAGTGGGACAGGCTCCATTAGCAGGGGGGTTCAGGACATTTGCTGCATGGCAGGTCACACACACCTGCCATGATATGTATGCAGCGAGACCTACAACTTAGCTATGAAATGGGATGCTGCATGTGGAGACGTACCATGGTGCAATGTAGCTTAAGGACAGCTTCAAATTTTGTGCATGAAAACGTCCTGCTCAGTATACTGCCTGCCTGAAAAGCCCCTCCTGCCTCATCTAAGGACATGAGTTCTTAACTTTTAGGATGCCCTTCTATAAATCAGGCTCCATCTGACTCGTGTGATGCAAACAGGCTCTTTTCCCATGACTTGAAAGAGGGCCAAAGTCATCAGACTTGAAAGGGATGAAAAGTACACCCTCTGTAGTAGACATTATTCTTGCTATTTCTCCCCACAACTTTCTCTTTTATTAGATTTGCAGCAGGTAGTTCTCTCTCAGCCTGACCCAGTACCAGCAAATGCTGGAAAAGTCTGAGCTGCAGAATCCATGTCAGAAAACAAACCAGTCACAGGAGTCACCTTAACATATGCTTCCCACTAACTCCTCCTTCCTCTCCCACATCACACACATTGGCCAAGGGAAAGTAAAGTGGATCCCTTGGGATCTCAGAGGTACGCTTCCCCTTGGAAAAGAAAGGGAATTGTTCAATATGGTTCAGCCCAGGATCTAGGAACCAGGCCTCCTGCTCTACCTAGCCCTCCCTCCATGGCTCTAACCACGTCAATAGCTTCACGTAACTAGGAATACACAGGAGAGCTGGTAGGTCTAATTATCAGTCTCACCTTTCTTGCAATTACTGGAGGAACCAGGGGCTCTTATCAAACTCAGCTTTACCTTATCATCTCCTCACTCCTTCCCTCTTGTTTCTTGTAGGTGTTTCACTGTCAGCTTTACATAGCCAGATACTTTAGAGACCTAATAAGAGCAGACAAACAATGTCTATGTCTGAATGATTAGCTGATAATCAGAGACACGGTCTTTGCCAAGTTTTCTGAACACAGAAGGCCAGTTCAGCCTTCCTTCACCCCAACATCCCACTGCCAAAGCCCACAGATCACATCAGCCTGAGGAACGAGTGAAAAACAAAATCCAGCTCACATTGTCTGCCATCAAATGGCTGCTAAATAATGCAAAGAAATGAAAACAATTTGGTTTGGATGATTGATTATAGGGAAATTGCTCATACCTCCAAAGCGTGGCACTTCCAATCACATCTTCGTTTCATTTGTCAGCAAAGAAATTAAGTTCCTCTTCTGGCGCAGAGCCTGTGCTGTCCTATTAGCTGTGTTTGGCACACGGCGTTGCTTTGCAGCAGTTTCTTGCCCCACTTTGACACTTCACCTCACCCCACCAGAGCTGCCAAGTAGTGACCACTATGTGACATGGGTGGTCACTCACCCATGTGGGTGACACCAGGTTCAGCTCCAGTTTAGCAGACAACACTGGCTCAGCTCTTCCAGAGGCAGTTCTCCCAGCTGCTTAAATTAACCCCAAATGACACTCACTCCAATCAGCACAAAGTGCTTGCAGCCTTGGAAAAATCAAGGGAACACCCAGCACCTGAGGATTTGCAGTCCCCTTCAAGAAGGTCTTCCCAAACATGAATTTCTTTCCTTCACCTGGTTCCAATTATGCAGTTTTAAACAGAGATGTGACCTTCAGATCTTAAAAGAAATATCAATAACTGCCTCACACATGAAAAAGAACAGGGATGAAAGAGGTACATTTGTGTCAATAAAGAGCAGAAAACAGTCCCACTGGCATAAAAATACTTCTCTTCCCCTCAGCTCCTATAATACAGGAACAAAAGGGATCTCCTAGTCCTGGACTCTGCTATGACAGGCAGTAGTTCTCTATAATCCTTTGAATTAATTTAGCAAGCTCCATTTTAAAAACAAGTTCTGATTTTTGCCCCCAGCATTCCCATTATGAAAGGCTGTTTCAGAACATCGCTGTTCTGACAGTTTGAAACTTTCTTTCAATTTCCTGCCTAATTTATGGCTGGCCAGTTTTACACTCTATGTTGTTACACCAGCACTGTTCTTTAGTTTAAAGAGCTCCCTTTCCTCCTGATGTTTGCTCCACGGTGATATCTTAACAGAGCTGTCACAAAAGGCACGTTTAACCTAGTTTTAGCATTAAAAGATAAAGGCTTTATCTAATTATAGATGGATTTTTAACTCCTCAAGGAAGAGGCTGTGTTTTTATATTGTGCTTAATTATAGGTAGTATGGCAGAACGGCATTTCATGGGATCATCAGAGCCCAGTCATCCAGCCAGTTCCTAAAACTCTCTAAGAAAGAGGGTGCCACATTTTTCCTAGACAGTCTGCTTCAGTGTTTTACCCCTCTAGGGATTAAAAGGGTTTTCCTAATAAACATCTTAAATCATCTTCATTATGAATTCAAGTGCTTTCTGTTTCTTACACCACTGACTGTGGAAAACAGCTCATCACCAGCCTTTTTGTAAGCGCTATTTATGTGTAGGGAAACTTACTGCATCCCATTTCCATCATTTCTCTCCTAAAATGAACAAATGCAGTGCCTTCAATCTTTGTTCATAGGACTTGTTTGCTTAACCTCTTATCATTCACTTGTTGGGGTTTTTTTTCCCACCCTGGACTTTCTCTCCAAATTTCTTAATGGGTCTAGACAAAGTTTCACATCAGTTTCGGCCACCCATACTTGGCTGAAGCTCTGCCAGCCCCAAGCAAGTTGTGATAATTGCCTCTCATATCTGGCAAAGCGCACTCTTGTTAACACAGGTTTGGGTACAATGAGCTGTTTTGCAGCAGCGTCGCAGGGTTGATTCATATTCTGCTTGTGAACCAGCGCAACCCCGGTCCTTTCCTGCTGAACTCCTGCCTCATTGCGTATTCCCTGTTTTGTGTTTGTGTATTCTGCTTTGCCTGCTGAAGAGGAGTGCATTGCACTTGTCTTAATTTCATCTCTTCTGCTTTCAGGCAAGATCTCTCATTTGTAAAGATTGTTGTAAGTGCTGAGCCTTTCTAGCAGGGTTCCATGTTTACCTGCCAGACAATGACAGACAGTGTTTAAGACCTCCAAACAACAAAGCTACCAGGTACCCACTGCAGAAGCACACTGTCCTTCAGCACAGCTCAGCCAGGATACGGATGCAGCCTCCACACCTAGTTACATTGCTCTCCCAACTAACATTCAGGTAAAATTCTCATCGTCCTGATTCTTAGAGACTGTTTTCCCCAAAAGGGATCACGTACCTTCTCCCAAACAATATTCTACCACATCATCATCTAATGACATGCCACAATATCTGCCTTTCAGACCTCTTCTCCAGCCACCTAAACCTTCCCACCTACCACAGTACACCTCCTCCCTACTCTATGGCCCTACTCATCCCTGCCAACACCCTAAATCAGTCACAACCTTGAGGTAGGAACCCCAACTTCCCTTGAAGCAGCTCATGACGCTATCCAAAGCTGGAATACAGCAATGCAAACTTTAACACAGGATTCTTTTAAAGACAGATTAAATAAGGAGTCAGAAAACAAACTTACCTCCTGGTCATTGTGTCCCTGTAGCACAAGGTCTTCCACTTTGCTTCCTAGCAGCCTTCAGTAGCTTTCTGCACCTGAGTGACCTTCTCACCTCCACAAAGATTGGTCAGGGCATTACAAAGCCCTCAGGAATCTCCCAGCTTCTGCTGCTCCAGACTGAGTATGTTAAAGAACCAGGGCTCCAAAAAACATCCCTGTAACAGAGGGCACTCAGAAAGAGCGAGCTCTGGGGCCCAGCCAGTACCTTTTAGCAGAAAAATCCTCTGCTTGATCCCAGCGGTCAGGAAAAAAGCAATGTAAATGCTTTCACCACCCACCCTCTTCTTTTTGTTTTGACATAATTCCAGTTCCCCCCCCCCTCCACCACCTCACAGCTCAATTTTGGCAAGAAGGGCAGGGGCCTTTAAAGCTGGTGGGATGTGAAGAGCAAAGCTTTCTAAATGACATTTCCCTGAAGGACATGGCACTGTCCTGGCATGCTTTCCCTTGAGGATTTCAAAGCGCATCCCAGGACTGTTACCTCCCTTTGCACTGCAGTCAGGTGTGGGGGCACTCTAGCCCATGTACAAAGCATGGAGAGGTTGCTCACATGGTTGCTTTTGACATGGTGAGACCAACAGAAAGCTGATGAGTGCCTAGCTTACAAGGGGCACTAAACTCAGAACCAGAACTAGCGTGACAGCAGGTTTAAAGTGGAACATAATACAGGTTAAGACAGGGACTTGGTTCATCAGTCCTCTTGGCGATGGCTGCATCCACTCAGGCAGTGGGGGAGTTAGAGGCTGGGTAATTGCATTCTTCTACCTCTTGGAGAGGTCTTCACTGCACAGTGAGAGCCATGGTCCTTCCCTAGAGGCTATCAGCTGGTTATCAACACAATGATAAAAAAAACGACCTTAGGGCAGCTTGGTGCTGGTGTTTGTGTGCCTGTAACAAGGGAGAGCAAGCAGCGTATCAGCAGAAGTGCTGGGCTAAATGGAGCAAAATGAAATTGGGTAGCTCTGCTGCTCCTTGTAAAAGAGTGATCCTTCAGGATTTGTCTGGAAAGCTGCTCCAAACCATGCCCGTGGACAGAATGCTGATTCCAGGCTCTCTCATCCGTCGGCATTTTCCAAATGGCATTTTCTTGTGCTTGCTCAGGCACGGAGCAAGCCTTCCTCCTTTCCCCCTGGAGCTGCCTGCTCTCCTCCTCACGTCCGCTCCCCATTCACGCTAACGTAGGGCAGGATCTTTCCTGCTTGCCAGAGGTGTGAAGCCAATGTAAATTACTTTCCCTTTTGCATTGAGAGAAAGTCTTATTATCAACCTGTCAGATCTAGACAGCTGCCAAGATGCTTTATAAGAAGAATTAAATCAGGCTCAACCTCAACAGATAGATTCTTGTCCCTCTTTGGAGGCCTCATGCAGGGCTTTGGCCTTTGCCAGCAGCAGCAATGTACATCAGCATTTTTTTTTCCTCTCTCAGCTGAGCTTTATCAGTCAAAGCCAAGCATGTGAGGGAGACTGCAGCAGCATAAAACAGTATACTAGCATCAAAGCGTAGGTCTTAAGAAAATTGTTTCCCAGGCTTTTAGCCAGGGACATCTCACAATGAGCTGACAGAGGAATTACTTTGTTTCATCCTCGAAATGCAGCCCTCTCCAATATTAGAAATTGGTGGTCAGTAGGGACCAACATGTCCCCCGAAGCAGTTGTCATGCCAGAAGAGAAGATGATACCCCTCACAGATAAAAGAAATGAAGAGAAAATTTTGGACATCATAACAAGATTATCTGCAGTGGTATCCAGCCAAGGCACAGAAAGAAAACTTATCTTCCGCTCTCTGGCTTGGTAGACTCCCTCCACACACCATGAACTCCACTTCAAAGTGTAACTGGTGGTTCTGGCACTGCTGTGGCAGGGGTCAGGTAAGTTATAATCATTGTTTCTGTGAGATCTCAATTGCTCAGTTGACTTCTCCAGCACTGAGTATCAACAGTTTTGCTTGTGTTATGAGGCCTGATGAGTTCCCAAGCCACAGTTATGAGTTTGGCATTCCAACTCAAGTGAAATTCAGCAACCTCAGGTTCCATAAGCTATGTGCATTTTGTTTTCCTCTGGAAGAGTGGAAAAAAAAATACTTACTGCACAAAAATAAAATTAATAGCTTCTCAGATCCCTTCTTGCCTTGCTCCTCCATCCTCTGAAGCCTCTGCAGCCTCTATGCTACCATAAACTAGCTGTGTTGTAGATTTGATTTAATATGGTGACAAGGAACTTTGCTCTCTGAGTTTGGAGTCCCCCTGGGTATTCTCTGCTCTGTGAGGTTTCACCTATTTTGCATTAGCTTTGACCTAGTTCTCAATGAGGTCACGCTGGTGGATCAGGGGCTATGCAAGAGCAACTGTACTGCTCTCCCCTTTGAAAAGGCAGCCTGAAGTTAAGGACTTAGAAACGAGGGATAAAGATTAGTAGTCATTCCAACCTCTTCAAAAGAGATAGGCCCAAGGGTGGCCAATGTTGGTCTCACAACCAACAGCAACAGACCCTGCATGTTCCAATTTATTTGGCAGATGGCAGCAGTCATGTTCAGAGGAGCAGAGTGCAGAATTCGTGTCCAGATCTTCAACAAGCCCCTACACCAAATCCTAAAGGAAAAGGTTTCCAAATAGGATGCATGAGTTTTTTTCACAAACACCTGGCCAGGATCTAAATCCAAAGGGACAGGAAATGGACTATGAGTCAGCTCTCACTGAGCATGAAAGAAAGGAAAGGAGCAACAACTGAAAGGATTATGGATACTCCACGTAGACAATATTCAAAGGACTGGAGAGGAAAAAAGAGAAAAGAGTCCAGAAGGTAGAAAATTACAGTTGTCTTGAAAGCAAGCTATAATTTTATGCCATAGATCCTGGAAAGACCCAAAGATATCAGGAAATCTTCCTCTTCACCCTCCTGAACACAAAAGATTGATTCAGTCCTGAGAAGCTGGAGATCCCGGGCAGACAGATTTCCCCAGCCATTACTGGTCTGCAGAAGCCGGATGTGACCAGCTGAGGTAGCTTGCCATGGTGTCCCTGGATGACATGGATGCACAGAGAGCAATACTTCAGAACACCGCAGTGGTTCAGACCCACTTCATGTGACTATCCCTCCTTTCCCTGCTTCTGCAGCCATCCCTGGTCACCTCAGAACCTCCTCTTCCCTAGGAGGAACAGCCTCCTTCCTCCTTAGAGCATGAAAACCTTTGAGACAAGAGAAGTCGCAGAAACAGAACAATACAGACGTGACATTTTTTGTTCTCTCAAAACACTCAGGTATCAATCTATAGCCAATAGCTTTTCTGATGGGAAAAGAAAGCTGTTATTTGAATACCCCGTACCCCGGCTGTGCTCCCCACTGCCTCTACAACAGCAACACTGGCTACAGCTGTATGGGAGAAGGTTTTATGAAAGTTGGAAGTGGTGAAGGCAGTGGAAATTGTAAGGTAGCGAGAGTTCCTCCTCTCATCATTTCCATCCCACTCCTATAGTCTGCAAACTGGGATATGGCTATGCAGGGTCACAGCTGCATTAGCTAGCTCTTGCGCAAATCACAGATGCACACACGCGCACAGTCCCATGGAAACATGCTCCTGGCCTACGCCAATGATTTGTCTCATGCAGAACTGACACGTTTTGAGATCTAATTATTATCACAAAGCTCTAAACATCGTGGAGCAGACTCTCAGCCTTTGCTCATCAATGCCCAACTGCTCCCACTGATCTCTTCTCTTGAAGCAGCAGTTTGTTAGCTGCAGGAACAGTCTGTCATTTTGAGCTCAGGAACTAACAAACCAGAAGAGCTTCAGCCCAGGATTTGACTTCTCCCTGCCAGAGGCTCAGATTTGGGCATCAAATCTGAGTCCCTGACATTCTGGGTTCTTGGATTCTAGTCCCATGTGAGCCATGACAGACTGTAGCTCTTGCCAGTGGGTTCATGGCCTAGAAGGTTACAATTTCTGCTGAGGATCAATGGCATTTGAAATGGGATAAAGTAGCTGCATGGAGATGAAAAAAAAATCCCACCTTCCTTCCTTAGGTTTTGTACATAAATAGCCACTGTCCCATAAGCCCTGATGCCAGGCTACCCTGCCTTCTCTGCAGCAGTGCTCTTGGAAGGAGGTATACTTGGTTTGCCACTGAGAAGGGAAGACAAGGCATCTTGGATTCCTCCAGAGTTGCTGCTCCCTTCGAGCTGGCTGGATTAGGACTGCTGGTAAAAAGGAACAGTTCAGCTACGTTTTTTACAGCACAAGTGTAATAGGAAGTCTCCCGTTGCCAGTGTGCTCTCAGGAGTCTGCAAGACATCAGCCTCCATGCAAGCTGGCTGGATGCTTCTCCAAAATCAGCCTACACACCTTGGCAGCACAGCCTGTCACTAATCCCTAGAAAACAACCCCCTTTGAGAGCTAAAAATAGATGCTATTTTTTAAAAGGACAAATTAATTACTCTTGAATTTCTGCATATTAAAACTGTTAAGTCTCTACTTTACAGCTGCCCTCAAACTGGCTTTTCACCTTCCTTTACCTGTCTCCACACACATCAGTGATGGCAGAGACTGACATATCCAGACAATGCCTGCAAATTAAGTGGGCTGTGAACCTTCTTCAGCCACAGATGGAGAAGCATGAAGGTTGTGTGCACAGACTTGTGCCATCAGCTTGTTGCTCACAGATGAGCAAGCCCGGCTGGAACAAAAGCATTCAGCATAACCAAACGCCAAGGAATAAGTATCTGGATATTTCAGCAGACCAAATTCAGATCCCTTTCCCTTGTTATACCTGTCTCTTTCCAATGGTCATGGGCAACACTGAGGCCTTCATAGCAGTTTTTAAACACAGCAGAATTTCATGCCTTGGAATTCTGGAGAGGAAAGGAAAAAACACCATAAAATTGCTCTCTCAACACAACACATTACTATTACCAATCAATATGGCTGTTTTGTATACAATTATGTACATTAAGTACCTTCCATACTTTTAGAAAAATCATTCATATTTTCAGAAGCATGGAACTAATTTTCCTCCTCTACTACTTTCATTTTAGCTTTGGTAGTATGGAAAAGGAGCAAGACCTAAAAGCCAGGGATGTTTCCATTGAAACCAGTGTGTTTGCACCGGTGAGAAATCACATTGCATCAACTCATTTTGACTCCGATAATCACATTGAAAAGAACCTTTTTATGAGTGCCATCTCATTAGGGTCATGGCAGCTTCCACTGAACTTAAATGAAAAGATATCTGTAATTTCACCAGAAGCTTGATCTAGCTGCAAAAATCTCTTCCCATCCAGCTGCAGGAATAAAAGTTAAAACCCTGGGACCTTATAATCTCATTGCAAAAATATCACTTTACCTGTTACACATTTTCCCTTACCTTGTGGTGCTTAGAGCCCACCCCCTCGAAGATGTCAACTAGAACAGCCTTATACTTGTTTGACATTTCTGAGCTTGGTTGGAGCTCAAAGGCCAGAGGCGGGGGGGAGGGGGGAAGGAAAATAATTTCTTATTTGAACTTCAGCTCTGGTTCAATTACAGCCTGGGGCAAAAGCTCAGGTTGATTTCATTTTATCCCAATGGCCTATTTCTTCTTTAATCTGCCCCCTCTGTCCTTGCACCTGTTATATAGACATACAGAAATCAAGGTGGCCTTAAATCTGCAGACCCTCATTAAACAAGGCTCAGAGGCCTTTCAGACCAAGCATAGATGTCTCTTTATTTCAATTCATCCATGTATAGAGGAGCCTTCAGTGACTTTAATCAGCACCATAACACTACAATAAAGATTATAAATTAAAGAACATTTTTGAAACCTGGCCTGGTTTCCCTATGATAAAAAAGCATGTTAAAAAAGGTGAAGAAACACTCATTGCACCGTGTTGCTATCAACACACAATTCCTCTAGCTCAGCAGTCTTGGGTTTTATCACACACACACAGAGCTCACAAGATAGTAATCAATTACACATTTTGCTAAAGCACTTACTCAGAATGGGAACATCTGGAGTTGAGATTCAATTGTCCAGAACTAGCTGCCTGATAATTAATATTCCTTCAAATGGCTCTTCTATCAAGGTGTCCCTCCTGTTTCACCAGACACTCCCCTGTGGCTCGGATACACTGGCTTGGATACACGACTGAGTAGTTGCTCATCCCCCAGCCCAAGCCTCCTATAGAAACAAAGGAGACAGATGAGCAGAGAACTTACATTTCAGCATTGCCTCAGGCACACCTGCCAAGACTTTGTATGAAAAACACCACCTTGCCTCAACCACAAAAGGGGGAAAAGAAATTTAAACCAAAAAAACTTGAAAAAATGTTCTAGGAAAAATATTTGTATTGCCTCCATAGGACTAATTCAAGGGGGATGGATTCACCATCGTAAGACCTCATGAAGATTCACTAATATTTATTCTAGCAATTATTTTACAACTCTAAAGGGTCACATCCTTCAATGGTCTTTGGACTGTGCTCTGATGCAACTCAGAACTGCACCTTTTACTAGTCAGGCCAAACCCTGTATATCTCTGTCCAGTTTATATGTGCAAGTTCAGGCTCTTCAAGCATAAACTGACATCTATATAATTGCTCCACGCTTAGATAGTGGTTGCTGCTCCTTAACGCAGCCCTAAAAGTATGTCCAATTGAATTGCAAATATTTCCTTCTCACCCTGAATGCTGGGCAGCAAGGGAGTCCCTTCAGCTGTCTGAAAAATGTCTTGTTTCAAAGAAACCTTGCTTTCTAGTTGCAGGGAAACAAAATAACTAGACTGGAGGGAATGCATAGAGCCTACATCAAGCAAGGATGTGTCCATAAATATTGATAGATCGTATGCTAAGTATTGATAATGAGCTGCTGGATATCTTCACCCAAGAAACTCTTGGTACTTCTTAACTTTCAGTTTCCCTACTATTTTCTAACCTTCATTTTGCCTCAAACCATCTCCCCTTGGCAGGTCTGCACACTAGTTTAGTGCGCGGTCCTATCTTCACAAGTCTGTCCCACAACATCTTCATTACTGTCCTCGTTGAGCTCTGCCCTGAGGAAAGGCAAGAAAAATCAAAATGCCTACACGTCTGCAAGTCCAGCTATGCCTATTTGGTTTCAAGTGCATTTCCAATCTCTTTAAGCTTCCAACAGGGAGAAAGGGATCTGATTCTATGCAATCTCATTCACACCTCTTCTTCTACTGCTGTGGAAGCATGATGTTGACTTCTCAGCAAACACAGCCCCATTCCTCAGGGTCTCTGCATTGCTTGCTTAGCTGAGCCCCATCAAATTATGTTCAAATCGCGCTAAGACAAGAGAAAAATCAGGATGTGCCCATTTCATATCTGGGTTTTTTATTTATTTGCTTCTAATAGAATTTATCATCCAGTGGAATTTCAGTTTTTACAGAGCTGCTTCTTTTTCCCTTTGCAATTTGGGTCAAATCCTATCACTGAGCTCTGCTAAATTTGTTGCAATATTATCATTGCTGTCCCCAGCCTGGTGGGGATGCGACAAGTAAACATCGCTGAGCTGTGCCCCAAATCCAAAGCTAAGAACACTCAGCTATGAAGAGAGCTGAGGCATCCTAGCCCAGATCCAGGGACCCCGAGGCTGGAAGGGATTAAGACAGACACAGAACAATTACTGCCCAGACCTTGCATGGGAAAGGAAGGCTGGACAGCCCCCGTGAGCTCCACATTTCTGGACACTGACACAGGGATTCTTCTATGTGTCCTGCTCACTCTGTTGAGAGATCTGCTGGAACTGTCGGTCTCTAAATCAGAGCAGACATAAGGCCAGAAATAAATAGAGGATGACAATAGAAGGTCAAATGGACAGGGAAGGTAAAATCACAAGGAAATAAAGAGAAACGAGGCTTTTTATTGGGTCCATTCTGAAGATGCACAGGAGGGAAGATGGCAAGGGCTGCTCTGACGTGTAATTCAGGCTGACTATTGCTTAGAAAAGACTGTGTCTCTCCAAAAAGAAAACTGCTCTACTAATTTCTGTCTGTTAAAATGGACAGTGTGGAGAAGAAAGTGGCCAGGAGGTATTACCTACATGGGCCAAGAACTTGGGGCTTTGCAACAACAGCAAAAAAGCTCATGTCACCTCAGGGGACATGTTTGTGGGCGACATCACACTACGCTAGGGATTTCTACCCCCTACTTAATTCACTACACTTTTAAATAAGCATCAGCAGCATGGAAAAGGACTCTTTCAAGTTTACTACCCCCAAAGTATCCATCAGGGAGCAAGTAGGAAGGAAACAGTTCCCTGCAGTAAGGACACCACCCTCCCTTTCACCTCATCTCATTCTCACCTCTCCTTCCTTCCCTATCCCCAGACTCTAGAGGAAGAAATGAGCTAAGAAGCCTCCTCTTCCTGCTGCTCAGGGGCTCCCTGCAAGGTTCAGCTCTCTTGTTCCCTTTTTATGCCTATTATCTTTCCCATTATTATCCCAATGCCTCAGAGTCTGTGTGGAACCTTGAGGACAGACCCCATACAGAAAACATAAAACGACTCAATCAATAGATGGAGGACATACGCCTTGGAGCATATGGCACATGTGCTGACTAACGCTGCAGATAATGTCAATAATAATGCTCTATGGCACGCACGAGCTGGGCTGCTCAGCCTTCCAACTGAGGAGTTCAATGCAGACCTGGCTGCTGTGTGACATTTTTAATGTGCAACATAAAAACAGAGAAGATGTAATAGGCTTACATTTTCAAATGGGCTTCCAACTGCGCCACCTAGAAGTGAAGGAGATGTGGGAGGACAAAAACCAAACAATTAGTTCATAAAAGCCCCAGGAGAAAGCCAGTTAACATTTGATAAGCCGGGTCTCTGTTCTTCCAAAGTGCCAGTGCTCAGAGAACCCTGCAATCTATGGAAAGGCTTAGGGTTTATTCTTGCAAATTGCTACAGCCAGTGAGTTTCATGGAGTAGGCTCAACAAATTGCCTCTTGGTAGGGAATAACAGGTCCTGAAGACAAACCAATAACTACCTAATATCTCAGCCCTGTGGGGCTGTGTATATTTTCCATATCAGTTCTAGGGCTGAGACTCACTGGCTTCCTGCCCCTACAAGAGTCTCACCCTGGAGGGAATTTGCATCTCTCTCACAGGGGATACCCGAGCTGTGGGTTGATTTAGCAGCTAGGGTTTTGTGATCTGCAGTGGGGAGAGACTTGTGGAAGATACTTGGCAAAGTAAATAGTGCAGAAGAGCCAACAGATAGTCTTCTCCCTTTCACAGCCTCTAACGAGGCCCTTTGCTTCTTATCAGAACAGCAAGGGAACAGACATCCCCCTAGCCCCTCCAGCACATAACTGGCCCCTCTTCGAGGGCCGGGAGATGAAGCCATAAGCAATGGAGTATTTCTGAGCTCATTTGTCTGTTGATAGGATTCAGGCCTTATTCCAACCTGCAAATGGGATGTGCTTCACTAGTTTTAAATCACTCAGCAGGTGATAAGTGGTTAACGCCTGGAGCCTTGAGGTGCCTTGAAAACATAATTGCTTATTAAAATAAAACAATAATTAAGTGGAAGACACAGAACCTTGTGATTTCTGAAAACGGGATCATTTTTTATAATGACTCTCTGAGGCTGGGAGCAGACAAGGTGTAGCCACAAAACAAGGCAGAAGAGCTGGGTGAGACCTAGGGGCACACGCTGTTCTGGCAGCTGAGGAATGGAAGAAGTAACAGGACTTCAGAGCACCCATGGAAAGTATGCTCCAGGATGCCACCACAGAAAAGGCATAGCTGCATTTGATGATTCAGGTTTGCACTTGGGGGGGGGATAAAATTCAGGCTCAAAAGATCCAAAGCCAAGACAACCATGACATATTTTCAAAGTGCTGGGGGAAGAGGCAGTGGTTTATTTGGTGACACAGCTCCTGCCTTGTTGTGTGGTCATGGCCTTGATAGTACGGATGGAACATTATAGCTTCCCAGTTCCCTTCAGGCTGCAATTAAACAGTCTCAGTAACTGGCACCTAGCTCCAGCCCTTCTGGAGCCAGTGTAAATCAACTTTCTCACCTTCCTAGCATCATCTATCAATGATTGATCTTGTCTGTGTGGGGATCTGTATGCCAGAAACTGATAAACCAGACATCCCTCACCAAGTTTTTGATATTTGAGGTGCCAGGAAATGTTTTATATGCCTGCATTCCCCCTTCTTTCTCTCCTTCCAAGCACAGAGATCAGAAGTCTCCAGCTCTTCTTCAGGCTAGGTCTGTTAAACCCCTCCACCTCAAGAGCTTTGATTAGCCAGAGTAAAAGCCACTGCATTAACAGCTCAGTAAGTAAATACCTGATTGTTTTCATCCTCTTCACCACAGTGTGAGTTGCATCGTTTTAATCATGCCTTTGGGTTTAATCCTGATTATTTCATTGTAAACTACAAGAACATATCATTACTTACAGTGCCATTCTAGGCTATTACTCAGTCCTTCAGGTCAGCAGGTGATGAGGGAATCCTTGTGTGTTACCAACTTTCTGTGCCCCTGCTTCTCATTTGGTGACAAATTCCTGCAAGCCCTGAGCTGAGAATTAATAAGAAAGCATCAGCATAATTTAGGTCCTAAACTTGCAACCCTTCCAGCTTTGCATGCTCCTTGTAGATATAATCCCACAGAAGAGGAGCAGGGAGAGACAAGGGAAAATGTTACCATATACCCTCCAAACACATGCCTTGTTTTGCAAGTTCACCATAGGCAGTGACAGGGAGTGGGTGTCACACACAGGGGCTGTCCCATATACCAGGCAGGGTATCGAGCTCAGTTTGCCTGTGTAGCAGCTTTAAAACATCTCGTCTGAATCCAACCCCAGGTACCACATTACCAAACTACCTCGTGTTCATCGGCCCTTTGTCAACAACCTCAGCAGAGGGTCAAGGCTGGAACAGGCAAAGGAGAAGTTGTCTCCAGAGTGAACTTCTTACCCTACCCTTCCGGGCCAGGGTAAGGAGAAAATCAGACTCCACTGTCTGCCCTACGGCTGCCCCTAGACTGTCCCAGACAATTTTGGCTTCTAAACAGTCCCACATCAAAAATGACTGCCAGCACTTCAACAGATCTCCAGCCTCAGCGAGCAGGAAGGAGGCAGCAAGCAGCTAAACGCAGAGGCTATTTTTAACCTGGGCTCATTTCTTAGGGAAGAAATTATTCATAACCTGTATGCATGCAGTGCATCGGATACAGGACAGGCTTGGCTGCAAACACTCATTAATGGAGCTGCCAGCTCCCTCTTTTCTGCACTGCAAAGTGAGGGCTTTTCTCGCTGTCTTACAAGGGATTGCAGGGAAAGGCTGAAGGTGTGAGATTACCTCTCTGGTGCCAACCTGTGCACTGAATACCACGGTAGGAGATGCAGCAGGGGCTTTGAGGCACATTGCAATTTTGGCACTAGCTGCCCATCTCCCATTTCATCCCTGTTTGTGCTCAGAGCCATCATTCTGGCTTTCTTGAAGCTCCTGCTTCTTCCGTTCCCTGCAGCCACACTGTGAACACACTGGGTCCTGCACCCTTCTGGAAGGTCCTCTTCTGAAATGCAGACGTTAGCTTAGCCTAAGGCAATTCACATTTCTCTCCAGTCTTTTCTCTACATGGGGAAAATGCAGGTTTCCTGCACTTGGAAACCCTTTTCTTGCAGCCTTCTCACTTCTAACACTTACATCCTTTGCCATAATCAGTGGTCAAATGCTTCTGGCCCAGCAAGGGCACAGATCATTTTGAACTGCCATCCTGATAATTGGGTTTGGCAGGCAATATTTGGCTTCAAGACCTTTCTCATCTTTTTGATTTCACTTTTATAAAGTACATGCTCAAGGATTTCAACTCTGAAGGTAAAAAAAGACTATTATGATCATCTAATCTGACCTCCCACTTACCTGTGGATGTAAAAATTCACACGGTGGTCCTTTACTGAGCTCAGGAACTTCTAGTTGAGCTGGATTGCCTCCTTCGGAAAAGTAATCTGAACTTGATATATTGGATTTAAGTAACAGAGAGCTTGCCACATCCCTTAGGCAGCCACTCCAGGGGTTCATCATCCTGTTGTTAAAAACATCCACCTCATTTTCCAATTGGAAATCAATGTTAGACAAACACAGACATTGGATCTTGCTACATCCCTTTCTCTCCTGGTCTAAAAAGGCTTTTAACACTCAGTATTGTTGTGTATTTTCCCCTGAACTGTGAACAAGCTACACCTACCAACTATGCGGTATGCCAGCTTTATAAAAGAATGCAGATATACAGCAGTTTTAAGAAGTTCATCATCAGTCTCAGCCCAAGCAGCTTGGCTTTTCAGCATTTTTATTCTTGGAGAGCCCCACTCCCATGCCTGTCCCTGAGATCAGGTGGCTGCTCTCATGCCCTCGCATCTCAGCCAACTCAGAGGTGCTACGTGCCACTGACCTCATCCTCACAGCTCTTTTGCTCACATTAAGCACGAAGGCCAGGTTAGCAAATGTGTTTTTGGTTTGTATTAGCCTAAACCTCCTGCTGAGTTTCAGGCTCCAAAAAGCCTGCGACACTATTGTAAAAACATTCAGTTGGGTTTAGCAGCTTAAAATTAGGCTGGGAGTCGCCAGATCCCTGGAGATGGTTGCATGCACTGGGGAGAAGAGAAGAAAGGAGAAAAAGACAGAGCTCAAAAGTCAGCCAAAATACTTAGGCTCTGAGCTTAGCTCACAAACAATTGCAAACCATGTTTTCAATCTGCTGCTTAAGGACTCCTGGGATCCACAGACCACTTCTAAGAGTTCACAACAGGTAGTTAAGAGAGCAAATAGAGCCACAGATTTTTGCAAGGAAATTCATCATGCCACTCAGAAATTTTTGAGGGCCAAATTGCAAGTGGGGATAAAACCCATTGATTACAGGACAGGGGTACAACAACGTAGCTGAAGAGGAGCTTGTGCTCCTTTTCCTCCATGGCAAAGAGCATCTGCTTCTCAGTGAAAAAGTCACACCTCAGCTCAGAAAGTATGGACGCTTCAGCTATCCCCAGAAAGCAATTGGAAAAATAAATGTATCTAATTAGAGCATAGCTTTTGCTAGCTGCTCACACCAGACCAACAGCCCTCACACATAACTTCCCCAGAAATAACACTAAAGAGATAGAAAGTTATTTAAAACAGGTCAAAGCCAACAACACATCTTACAGCTAAAGTCAGCTAGGACTTGGGGGGAAATCTACCAAAAAAATCCAATAAAAAAGGCACCTCTTCTGCTCCCAGCAATTCTGAAACGTGGCTCCTCTTGCATGGGTCTTTTCAGTGTGCAGAGGAAATTGAGGCGAGTGATGAACTGATGCCCAGCAGCTGGGTCACTTTGCTGCTCTGGGAGTCCCTGCACTCAGCTGAGCAGCTGTGTGCCCTCTCCCAGGCAGCCAAGAGCACTGCAGTTAGCCCTTTCTCTCTTCCATGAGCTCTTCACTCCAGCAAGCAGAAACACTCCATGTATTGAACTTGCTGTTGTGTGGAGGCAGATGGTACGGGTGGGAAGCATTAGCCAGAATATAAATAAAAAGCCTAAGGTGCAGCAAAACAATAATAGTAAAAATCCACCTGTACCATGAGCTCTGAATAATATCTCCTCTCTGTCTTCAGATACTGTGGTCAACGCATGCCTCCATCTTTCCCGTGCCTGTCCCACACTGCTAGTCTGAAACTTCTTTTCCTGAAGAGAAATATGAGGCAAGTCCTGTTTTTTGAGAAAAGGGACAAAGCAATCTTCAGATGAATCCATAAAGCATAACTTTTCTTATCCCCCCCCATCTGCTTTCCCACCGGATGGTACGTATTTGCAAAGCAGTCCTTGGGGACAAGGGAAAAGAAGGAAAGAAAGAAACCTGCTCTGAAGAAATCCAAAGTGATGGGAAGATCTTGGGGTAGTTGTTGTAATTTATAATCAGCCCATTTAATATGGAACATTAATGCACAACTGCTAAGAAAACTTGTCCAATATATTTCTGCAACAGCAAAAAAGGCCTCTGAGGTCATCTTGGCACCTACATTATGCTACAAAGAAATTGTCTAATTGCAGAACCTTGTGTAGTTTCAATATTAACCTTTTCCCTCACAGCCAGCCAAGCAGCACAGCTCTCTTGTTTAGAAAGCCTGGAGTAAGAGGACGAAGGGAAAATGGATTAATAAATCCAACATGAATAGTCTTTTACTGTTGAGCCTAGATTTATATCGGGAATAATGTGTTTTTTCCCCTGAACAGAGTACTTGGCCAATGATGCAAAGCAAGACTCACCTTAAGACTAACAATGTTTCCAAGCTCTCTTCTTCCACCCAACTTGCCAGTCTCTTCCACATAACCTCTGTTTCATGGGTAGGAGCTGAACCTGTCTATTTCCCTGGTCACTGTGTTCTGGAGAAGCCATAAAGCTTGGAAAGCAACTTGGAGAGATGTCTAAGGAGACCTGCGACCCGAAGTTTCTCCTTATGGTTTCCAAAGCATCATCATCACAAGCTAAAGTGAAATGACTTCTGTCTCAGAAGTCTAGAAGGTATCTGCAAACCTGATGTTATGTGCAAATGGGCCCCAGCTGACAACCAGATCGCAGAGAAAAAACAACAGTGAGAGCTGTAATTTCAGTTCTTAGGGGTCTACGTGAGAGTTTCAGCTCTCAGGGCTTCCACTTTGCTAAGCCTGTGTCTCTGAAAACCGGGTCTGAAACAGGTCTCAACACTCGCTCATAACTTCCGTAACCTGCCTGGCATCCACCCAACACTAGAAACCCTTGCTGCCTCTCTTGAAATTTGGCTCAGACAACACAAATCCCAGCTTCAGGCTAAGTGAGCATTTTGTGAACCATTCAGCAAGGCTGGCCTGAATTCCAGTTTGCAGATGATTTGTTTTCTGCAGGACAAGGCTAGCCAAACTCACCCACATGACCAGAAGGCTGGTTGCTCAGCTAGAGTGAAGGTAAATCTGAAACGGGCCCTCTATGCCTGAAGTCATGAGAAGTTTGAGATTACTCAGACAGATGCTGTAACTGGATGTTGAAAATCTTTAAAAGCAATCAACTGTAAACAGAAGGTGGAGCTTGCACTTTTAGTTATAAGCATACTAAATATATTTAATGAATTAAATAATCTTGTGTATGTCTATTTCTTAGTAACCTCCCAGAATCCTCTGTATGAAAACAAAAATGCCGATGAACTTTGAACACTTGTTAATGCAGAGGGTGCTGAGATTGTTAATCAGAGAAGGACAAAAAATTATGGCTGAGCAGGCACCGGTCTGTCCGCAAAGCCTTCTCCAATTAAAAGCAAAATGGTCATGTCAAGGATAAAGCAAAGGGTTCCCAAGGTATTAAATCTTGTCTAATTAGCAATTGCTAAGAACCAGTGAACGTTTTGATTTGGATGAGTCTGGAAAACTCTATGTCAACAAAAGCATATCAGAAATGGAAGTTATTCCAAGAGACAATGTAATAGAAAGACTTAACTAGACTAGTAGTTCAGTTGGGAAGAGCCTGGCTCTTCCCCCGTGGAGATAGGGGCAATGAAAGATTCCCAGTTGCATTAGGATAGTTATCATGTGATGCAGTAAATGAGGGGAGTTTAAATAATAAATCTACTAGACTGCTCCTGATGGCTGTTTGTGATCTCATGTTTGGATTAAGGTCACCAGAACAGTTTTGACCTTTTTTTTTTGGCTGAAGCTGCTCCCTCTAACATGCCCAGTCCCTTTGCTAATTCACATTCTCTACTAAGCAGTATGGGATGTTTTCCTTTTGATCCCTGCCTACTGCCAGAGTGTTAACAGCTATGGGATCCAAAGATTTTTATTTTTAAATTGTTTTGTAATTTAACATTTACTTTGCAGTTGTGACCACAGCTCTCAGCTTGTGCCTTTGGAGCCTGCAGTCCTCTCTTGCACTCCCAGCCCAGTCTTAGCCAAGCCTGGGACCGTTCCAAAATCTGGACTGACTGCAGGCAGTCTGATGGGACCATAAGTGGTTGTGCTACTACAAAGCTTACACTTGCAGTTATTTTCCTAGCTACAAGAGGGTGACATTGTCACACACAGCTTGGTGTTTATGCCTTTTTGACCAGAAGAAGACATATTCCCTGTCTCAATTTTCTCATGGTACTCATAAGGCAGGAAAGATTAGACAAAATCTACAAAGGTTTTTTGAGCCCGAACTTGAAAGTTCACTGAGGAAGGATCCCTGTTTTACTAGCACTTCTAAAATTTACCTCCTCCCTAACTATTGTAGAAATGCTTTTATCTCAGACTCCAAAAACTTATGGAATAATTTACTCTATTATATTTCCTTTCGAAATACAGCTTGAGTCCACGCATGTTATCCCTGGGACATTTTCTCTTATTTCTCAGAGCTGCTATCAGTTTTGTCCTGATAGATATTTGGCTCCATTGTACTATTAAAAATAATTTTAAAAAAGTCTTCAATTCTTCACCTCTGTGAATCAAAACATTCTCATTTGGATGTCACAGCAAAAGTCCCAACACCAAAGTGGGCAGTAGAACAAGGGTCATTTTAGAGATACTGGTAGGTGAAGAAGCTGAAAACAGGATTTTGTGGAACCACTTTAAAGAGGATATGAAATATCCAAGGGGAATTTATTAAAGCCAACAATGCATCTATTCTGTAGCTTTTTGAGGCATACAGAGGATCAGGTCTTCAGCTTCTTTCAAGCTTTTTTCTGCACTTGAAATTGCACTTGTTATCCACAAAACTGGCTGCAATTACTGTGCCAGAACAGGTTGGGTTGTGACTGACTATATCTCTGCACACCCAGCCTCAGGAAAGCTAGATGCAAATGCAGACGGTTTCATTTTGCACGTGAAAATTGGAATTTTCTATCAAAAAATGTGTTCCTTATTGCCTCACCCACTAAGTCAGCCAGTTTGGAGTGTGAAGCAGGGATCAAAAAACGGATCATGTATGGCTGCTGCTAGTATTGATTGCACACGCACCTCAAGTGTGTGATTATTGTCTTTCTTGTATTTCAGCCTGGACATAAGAATATATTACTAGATCTGTAATTCATGGAAACTTTTAGTTATGCCTGGGGCAGCTCCGATGGAAAGCTGCTGCAAGCGTCTCAGCTTGATTTCTCCTCCATCCTTTTTTGGGTCCTTCTCATTTCTCTTTCTCTTCTCTGGGCAAGTGAATCCATGTGTTTTGCTTTGTGCACCATTGCCACAGCCACATGTTGCTTGCTTCCTATTTTCTGTGCCTGTTCCCCAGACCTGAACTAGCAGAAGTGAAGCAGAGATCATCACTCTCCCTGCAAACTCCCCCTGAGCCACCCAGCGTTCATCAAAGCTGTGTCTCTGACTTCCCTCATTCTCAGCTGAACCTGCAGCCTCGCAGCTCTCCCACTCTTCCCATTATACTCCACTCACACATCTAAGTGCAACAGCTGTGCTGTTCAGATGCACTTTTCCAGACCTAACTACTGTGTATCTTCTTGCTGTGGTTGAAGCACCGGTTCAAATTCACCATCATTTCCCGTTTTCCAGTTTCCACAGAAACAGCTATTAAAATCCTCTTCCCAGTAGCATCTACTGTGAAATCCTTTGCTTTGAATCCTTCCATGAACTTCAAGACGACTTCCATGTGGAAAAGGATTTAGATGATTTTTGACAAAAGTTTCTGAATATTTTTTCTTTACATCAGCTAACCATGGGCTGCGAACTGGGCTCTTGGGTTGAATGCAGCACTGATATTTCCTCCTGCTTCCTCCTCCGTGTTCTCCATATTCATTCAGGTGTAAAATGAGAGGCAAACAGACTCCTCCATCTCTTTTGATTCCTTGTGTTAGCATTTACCCACAGCTTTTTGATTTGAATTTATGGTAATCGCTTTATTTAAATGCTTTTTCATGATAGCGGTGGTCTGTCTTTATCTTCCCAGATCAGATATGTTCATCCTAGCACAACCAAGTCATGATCAAAACCATTGACCGTTAAAGCACCAATTCATATTTATTAGCTCGAAAAGTCTGGCTGTGCCCCAGCAGCTGGGACACGGAGTGGGACCCCCGTGCGTGGTGCCCTGTGCACACTCAAGAAAGACACTTTGCTTCGTGCCCACTCAGTCACCGGCATGATTTCAAAGTGTTAAAGGTCTGATATAATTTGTGAATTCACCTCATTTTATATGAGCACTCAGAGAGTTAAAGCTAGCAGTTTATTTCTTTTTTTTTTTTTTATAGTGACTGCGCTTCTCAATTTCTGTATTATTCACACCTCAACAAATCTTATTTCATTAGATTTTTGGGAACTGCAACGGTAATTTTGGTGATTAACTTTAAATTAGGGATAACACACGAGCAGACATTAACATAATGTCAAAACAATTTTGTACAATTGTTACTTAACCTCGGTCAAATCATTTCCACCCCCAGCGTCCTCCCAAATGGACCTTTATTAATATGACACAGACAAACAGAAGAGAACCCTGGGCTTTATGCAGGGAAATGATTAAACAAGAACACTTATCAGAAATGATCACGCAGGGTAACAAGGCAGCAGGGCAAATCTCTGAATTCTCATATTCTCAGTGCTGCATCTGGCCTTTAGAGGTACTACATGAACGAGCCCTCGACAGGATGCTCGGGAAAGGTGTCATAAATTGTCGTGCCTGGATGACAGCTAGCAGAAGCTCAGCAGCAAGATGTTAGCTTCTTGCATTTATTATACACAGGTGATTTTAAAGCTGATGGATGGGTATTAATTACTGTGGAGACTGAAGATCTTTATATCTATCTTGATGCCACAGCGAAACCTGGGAGACTCCATATTTTAGGGCTGAAGGAGTGTTTGTTCTCTGTGGCCTCTTCAGTCAATGGACAGACCAGAAAAAAGGGAAAAAAACCCACAAGGAGTGAGGTGTCAGGGACACGGTGGTGTCTCACACAGCCAGGGGAGATATTGAACTCCCATGAAGACTCACTACCTCCTCACTGCAGGAGGCTGCTTGTATGACTTCTGTTCATCACTGCACAGGAACCACATTCCCGTCATATGCTGTCATTGTCCGAGAATCTTCCCAGCTTTTCATCTCATTAACTGTCAGGGGAAAGTGAAAATGTTCAGTCAGGTGTCCAACTTTCAGACTCACTGGATTTCCTAGGGCCTCATCTTGCAATTCCCAGAGATTTTTTTCCCAATCAGAAGACCAGCTCCTGCTGGCACGGAGGGGAGTGGGATAACTCCCTTGTTGCTGCAGCTGGGATGGAGGGATGCTGGGCTCGTTGCAGCTGTGTTGGGGGACTACTTGGCCAGTTACCTGCTTTGCACATGTGCTTACCTGAACCATCACTCTCAAAGCACAGCAAAAATTTAGAATTGGCTGAAAATTTGTGGCTTTGATCTCCAACTGTGACCATTAAAGGAAAACACAAGGTAATTGGGAAAAATACCCCAACCCTAATTTGCCAACAGACCAGCTTTTATCTAAAGTGCAAGCACAGAGGTTATTGCTGATGGCAGAAGAACTCCCCTTTGCCGTCTAGCTGAGATGCTTCTGATCAGATGGGTTTGACGTTTATTTGCACAGCCCCATATTCTTGGAGAGGAAATTCTTCCCACAACTTCTGCTCAGTGCAAATCTGGCAGCCCTTCTGGTCTGGACTGTGGAGAGTTTCCCATCAGCACCATCAAGCTCTGAAAGTGTTCAAAAGTTTGAAAATGTTTTGCTCTGTGAGGTGTATCCTCTTTCATGTGTCCAGCCAGATACCCAGCTTCCTAAGAGAGGAAGAAGCAGATAATCATCTTGCAGTCACTGGAAATGGATCCAGAAATCACCTCCTGGAACTAAACTCACTCACAAGAATGTCCATTTAGATACTCAGAGTTTGAAATATTCAAGACCAATGATTGCCTTTCACAATGTTGACTTAAATTCATTCTGACACTTATTCCAAAAGTGTAAGGGAAACAAAAAAAAAAAAGAAGAAAGGATTAATAACTTTTTGTTTGTTTGTTTTAGTTCATGTTTTCGTTACAGGTTTTTTTTTATTTCACATAATCGGTCTGAATAGAACATAATAAATCTGAGAAGGTAATAAACAGCTCATAAAAAATCACTTTTCAAACTGTTGCTAAAACAACCTCACAACAGTTGGTGCTCTAATGGCTCACCGGAGGGATCAGAGAAAGCTTAGGTGAGCCATGAGCTTCAGGGTAACAAAAAGTGCTAGTTGTTAGCAGAGTGCCGTGGCTTTACATTAGGAAAAGTCAGTACCAGTGCACATAGAAAGCATGAGGTAACTATTAGGAGCTGTTTGCTCCTTTCTTTGCTTTTGATCTCCCACATCTTTCTCTGTAATACACTACAATTTTGAAGATTTTGTCTTTTCTACACAGGGTCTGAAGTTTATTGTGAGGTCTTGCAGGGAGGTGTTTTGTGACTTGCAGCAGGTAGAGGATATGGCACAGATGTTCTGGGGAATCATCTGGACTGAACATCTGGTGAGGGGTTGGCAGTGATGCGAGGAACAGGATTTGATGCATCGGATGATGTCTTCTCCATGGTGTTAATAGCTCCTTTTGCATTTGGAGGTCTTTTCTGTTTCACATGTATGTGACCATTGCATATGTATTTATTTACCACATCTGTATTTTACCAAAGCCACATTTCTTAGGGAAAAAAGCAGACGTTTATCCAAAATCTCACAGCAAAAAAGAGTTCAGTAGAGAAGAAGCTCTTGTTACTGGCAAACCTCACTGCAACAACAAGCCCTCAAATAGAGAGACCATGCAGTAAACAAAGAATCACGTTGCCTCTGCAAGCACCTGCTCGAGGAAGGGGGAACAAAGCATGAGTCACCATGACGTACACAAGCGAAATTATGAATGATAAGCTATAAATAAAATGCTTTCAAATACAGTTGTGTTCCTGCTTCTGACTGAGGAGTATATTCTTCCAGGAGAGGTGATACCTTCCTATCTCAACTGGGCAGCCACACACACAGCCTCAAAGCAAGCAGCTCCCTAATTGCCCTGCAGGTGCAGAGCAGGACTTTGAGCCTGCTGGATGATGATGCCAACCACACTCTTCCCCAGGATGGGCCACTCTCTAGTTGTGGCATCATTGCTCTGCAGTCCTCTGAAGGCCAGACATCACCCATTCAGAAGTGGCACCCTTTGTGTCAGCTTTCCCTTAAAAGGAGACATAGCATCTTGTGAGACTGTCAAAAATGTTATGTTTTGAGCCTGCCCAAAAGTTCAGCATGAAATATCACTGATGATAGCTTTTTTTCTCTGATAGATACCGTGAGCAGCTAATAAGAATATATGAGCTAGGCTGTCAATGCAATGAAGCTCCTCCTAAGCTTTTTAGTGCACTGATATTTTACATTGTAAATTGCTTCATCCTGAGAGATATGCCAGCAATGTAACAATATGAGTGCATAAATTCTGAGGTCCTTTCTCGGTTTTTACAGTTTCGATGTAGTGTTTAGCCACCTCGCCTGAGTAAGGGCAGGGTAAAGCTTAGGTAATGACTTTAGCTCCACTCCTTTATGGTTCAAAGAACTGGTAGCTCTCGATAACACTTCCAAGCATATAGCAGCTCCTGCTGGATGCTACCTAGAAGGGGAAGAAGACAAAAGACAAGGTGGGTTCTTTTAAAGCTTATTTGAAAGCTTGAATACCTCCCCTTGTGTTTGTCTGTTTTCATAAAAAAAAGATGAAACCTGACAATCACCACCAGCCCAGACTAGGATCCCACCACCAAGATTCTGGCAAATATTTGGAATTTTACCTATAGTCCAGATCTGGATCAGGCTGACATACAAACCCAAGCAACTATGAGTGAGCAGAAGCAGAATATCAGAGAGACAATATTGGGCAGAACTCAATCCACCTTGGAGTAGGGGAGGAAAGAGCATCAGGAGTTGGGTTGCTGATGTGTAGTGCCAGCTCCCCTGGCTGTTTCTCAGGTGTAGTAGGAGTATGGAGAAGGTGATAAATGAGCGCTGAGCAACCACACTAAGTGACTCGGGAACATCTGCAGATATTATCACAGGCCACAGGAGTCCAGGACACTTCTAAGGCTGTGAAACAGTCCTCAGTGAAGAAGACAGCTTTGCCTTGATTTTGAAGACTAAACGTTGCTAACCTCCATGGGCTGGGAAGGGGATGGCTCTCAGATCTTTAAAAGGAACGAGGAAACAACAGTGGTGTCTGACTCGTCTTTTTTGCTAATGAGCTATTAGGAGTTGTTTTTAAGCCATACTCTTTGCCCTCATTATAACTATGTTCCCATAAGCTCTGCCTGTTGTAATGAGGAGAAATCTGGACTGATGCACAGTTTTAATGAGATACAGTGTAGATGTAAAACAGAAAGACTTAACATCTGAAGCAAGACCTCAAAGTGGAGTAACAGAAACAGGTAGAGGATTTACCTCAACAGAGAAACCTAGGTGGGAGAAGAGGAAACAACCATCTTTATGTCACAGGCAGAACAGATAAAACTTGCCCCCCAAAATCGAATGTGACTTCAAGAGGTGATATCTAGAAGGATGTAATTCACCAAGGAGAAAGGAGGGAAGCTAAAAAGAGATCCAGCAGCTAATGACATCTAAGAGTTGAATGGTAAGAGGAAATGCTCTCTTTCGACAACACCAATGAGGAATGAAACCGCCAGCAGAACATTCCTTTTGTTCTCATCTCATATCTTTTCATGAAAATTAAAAGGGCAGTTTTCACAGCTGGTGAAGGACTTTTTTTTTTTCCCTTTGCTCTGCCATCTGATGCTGTCTCCACTTTGAAAACAGCAAATTTATGCCTGAAGCTGAACGGGTAAAAATTGGACTCTGTTGCCTGTGGGTATTTTGCCATGAAGAGCAGCAGGATCTGATGAGAGATTTCATCCAGATCAAATCAGAGAATATTCAACAATGTCTCTGTTTTTGCAGGAGACTCTTCTAAGCACTGAGAGGAAGCCAGGAGCCAGGGCTCAGCTGGGTGCACCCTAGGATGCTCGGGACAGTTTGTGCTATGAGGGGGAGAGGATGGGGTAAGACTGTCATTTTTTTGCCTGCATTCTCTGAAACCAATGTGCCAGAGTGATAGATCTCAAGTCTGAACCCAGAGGGGAGGATTTCTTCACCATGTAACTGTGTTATGTCTTGTGATGCTAAGAAGCAGGGGTAAAACCTGCGTGAATTCTCACCTTCTCAACAAATCTCTGTCTAACAGTGCTCTGCCAGTGCACAATACTGTCCTCTTGGCTTTGTTAGCATCATGTTTCTCCTAGAAAGATGAGTAACGAAACATTCACTAAGAGTAACCCCAAAACAGTTCCCATCAAGCACCAGGACAGGTCTTTCGTCTTGACACAAGTAGGGAAATATCCCCACTCTTTTAGGAGTAACTGGGGCTCTTTTCTGGACGTGGATTTACATGAGGGCAGCACTATTACTTTCTCCTTGTGCTTTGTAGACGTTCAGAATCATGCCTGATGCTTTGAACTGTGCATAAGAATATTCATATGGGGAGCACTACAGTGGCCGTGTTCAGAAGATAAGTCTTGCAGCCATAAAGACTCAAGATTTCTGATATTATCTTCAATGAAATTTTAAACACTGTAAATACTGATAGAGCTGACTCAGCATCCCTGCACTGACTGGTTCATTCAAACTCTGGCTACGACTCAAAATGGTGAAGGCCTTATGTGTGTCCCAGAGAAGATTTCTGCCCTAAGATGATCGTGGGATTCAGAAAATCCCATATATGGAGGGGTTTATTCCCCAAACCCCCCAAACTGCTCTCATCTCCCTGACTTTACTAAACCGTGGCCGGATTTCAATAGCTTCTCATTAGGAGAGAGGAAGCACGAACATTAAATGCAGGCTGCTTTCTGCAGTACTTGGCCAGCTGCAGCTCTCAGCCCCACAAACCTGTTGTGGTGCATTTCCCAGCCTCTGTGGCTCCTGGGACTCGCTCCTCACTAAGAATTGCTCTGCTGTGACAGTGCCTCTCATTTTCCAATAGGACAGCCAACATGATGTTTTCGCATGAAGAGGGAGTGCACTGTCCCTTGCTGCAGTGTTAGGGAAATCCAGGATTGCTGTGTTTTATTTTTCATCATTAGATGTCGAGGATTCAAAACTACACAGTTCTGAAGGGTTTTGTTATTGCAGATGCTGATGGTTTGGGATGTAAAACCATGCTCTGTTCTCCTGCATCCCACCTGGAATGAGTTAGAGGAAGCAGACAATGCGATTGTTGCTTTTTACTAATTTTTTCCTCATTAGCAGTTATCAGAGCAGCAACTGGCAGAAAGTTGGTGCATACGTGCTACAGATTGTGTGAAATAGGGGTGAGTGCTGGCATGTGTAAGATGCATGAAGCGTGGATCAGGCAATTGAACATCAATATGCACATGATCAAGGGATGTATCTGTGTGCACGTGGGTGCCTGAAATGCCTCTACATTTTTCTGTGACTCTTTTGTTTGTGTGCATGTATATCTCTGTACACCTGAATGTAGCAGGGAGGAATTATGACTTTGAGTATAAGAAAGGGTCACTACTGCTGCCTGTAGGAGTAGATATATCTGTTCAGAGGGAAGTGTGCTTCTGAAGGCCAAGGCTCTGTTTGCATATGGCTGAAGGATTGAAGTGCTGGATGGCTTGTAAAGCCTGCATGTGGCACAGGAGTGAGGCAGGGATAGACCTAAGTCCAATTAAACGGAGGGGCTGTGCAACTGTGCAACATCAACTGTGTTGGATGGCCCAGGAATATGTGACATCCACTGCCAATGGGGCTAAACTGCCCTGCTCCCTGTGAGAAACCCCCTTTAGGGGTGACCTGACTCCCTTTCAGACCTGCTGGGAAGGTATTTGTCAGCTCTTGCAGTGTAGTCTGGATGTCGGTACCCATTCAGCTCTGGAGCGTTTCCACTCTTGGCAAGAAGCTGTTAAAAATAAAGGGGTGGCAGGGAGGGGGAATGTATCACCTAATTGATTAGCTCAGTGAATCACAGGGATGCCAGCCTGTCAAAGAGTAAATCACTGAAGCTGTCTTTGATGTCTCCTTTGGTCAAGGACACACCAGCCTACTGCAAATGTTGTCTTTCCTTTAATGTGCTTTCTCTCCTTCTATCTCTCTTTTAGACTTGTATATGTGCATGCAGGGATTTTTTTCCACTGGATGCCTGCAGCTGCCATACCTTGTATTTTGATTCCTTCAGCAATTACTAGCTAAGCAGGGTTCCGTAGGACAGGCCTGCAAAGGAGAGATTACTAAGGAATGGGAAAAGCAAGGAGGGGTATTAGAGACTCCTTAAGGGATCTCTCTCCCTCCCACCACAGTGCTGTCACTCACTCTGAAAAATACCTCCCACTGCAAATAATTTTCCTGAAGGTAAAGGGGACCTCCAGTTAATCCCATCTTGTGGTAGCATCAGCTGCTGGAGGAGAGGGGAAATGCAAATAGGGGTGGCTGTTGGCAGAATGACATGGTCTTTTTGCATTATCTAAAGAGCTGTTGGTTGTTTTTTCCCATTTCCAGCATGGCTGGAGATTCACTAGCAGTCATGTAGTGCTGAAAGACTATAATAAAAAGCTAAGCGATGATGCAGCTTTTGTGATGGAATTTCAGCACTCCCAACAGGAGCTGAAGCCAGAAGCTGCCTGCAAAATAAAAGTGCTATTCAGACAAAACAGAACAAGTTAACCAAATTCCTCTGAATTTCAAGTCTGAGCTAGTTCCAAAGCTTTTGGATCAGGCACATCTGATCTTGCTGCCAATACACACCGCATCTCCTACCACGTGCCATCTCGGATGGAAGACTACTCCCCAGGAGTGAACTGCTTTTCCTTGGTTTCTTGCCAATGCCACCTGTCCGGCTCCGTCTAGGTAAAGCAACACAACGACAGTGAGCATTGGCTCAGACAGCAAGTCGGATCTGGGCCAGGCTGGGAGATGGCCTGTTAGTAGCTGTCGCTCGCTTGGCTGGGTTGGTTGTGTGGTGCTGGGACAGGGTTCAGCAGTCTAAGTCTTCTGCCAAGATTTTCTGCATGACAGCACCCTCCTTACCGCAGTCTGTGGCTGGACCGAGCTTCTTCCTGCGCTTCCCAAGAGCAGGCCTGTAAAGGAAAGGAGTTCTGACATTTCCAGGCTGTTCTCCTTGGAGGTCCCCGAAAACACAAGCTGCTCCCTGTCCCAGTGCATGCAGCCTGTGTGTTAACAGCAGAGAGGTACTGACCACACAGGTGGAGAGAATGGGGCTCTGATGCTGTCTTCCTTCCTCAGAAAGTGGTCTGACTCTAGAAATGCTGATGGGAGACTTGCAAGCAGAGGATGGTGCTCCCAGAACACACCTTGCTGTTGTTCCCTCTCACTCCACTTCCCTGAAAAGCAGATTAGGGAATGTCATCACTCAACAGGAAAAGCCCAAAGTGTCAAAACAAATCATAAAAAGTGCTCAGGTACTAGTGAAGAAGGGTAAGATGGAAAGATGCTTTGTGCTAAATGCCCTAAAATGCATGGTCTAGTTTGTATTTCAAGCCACTATAATTGACTGTTTCTTTCAGGCTGAGCTTATTGCCACACATGTTCCTCATGAAAGACTTTCCAAATTGCAGCTGAGTCAGCCCATCAGCTGGTCTTTGGTAAGGTGTCTGGATGGAGATTTGAGTCAAAGGTAACATATCTCATCTTTGAAACAATTACTGCAGCCTTTTTTCTGAAGCATCTTTCACTTGCCAACAGCTTTCTCGAACCGTGAAGACCAACACATGACACAGCTTTCCAGTGTGGATAACTGCCTGTAGTTAATACCAGCTCACTCTTCCTACTCTTCCTTCACTTGTCTTCAGTCCGTTACCTCAGAGGACACTGAACACATTTTCCAGCATGAAATCACCCATGGGCATGTGTTTCTGGGGGTCACTGCTTTCCAAGAGACCTAGAAATAGAAGTCCTTGGAGGTTACACATGGAAACACTCTGAGTGATCTCCTTTTCCTTCCCTGTCTCCATTTTGCACTGTCAGGTTTGAATCCACTTTGCCTATGCCATGCTTACCAGCATTGTTCTAAATTCCTCCTCAAAATGACAGTCAGTATCTATTCAAATGCTTCATACAGCAATCTTGTTATCATTATCAACCAAACGTGTAATTTTCTCCTCCTCTCCTCTCCCCAAAAGTATATGATCTTAGTTTATTAGATTCTATTTCTATAAAACAAGCCATGGTATGAGGTACAATAAAAATACAGAAAAAGGTGATGAGGCATCTCATTTCTACCTCTGAATTCCGACTGGCTTTTCAGATATTCAAGATATTAAACCATCATTAAGAATATGCATGTTAATCCCTCTTAAAATCTTAGCTGCCAAAGCAGAGGTGACCACTGCTGGCTTTTGAAGGGCATAACACAGTTGAACTTAACAGGAATGTTACTTTCTGTGATTTCCTTGTGTATCTCTAGTGAGAATGCCCTGACAGTATGCTAATGGCTGGATTCATCTACTGGAGAAGAAGTGATTATTAGAAATGTAGAGATGATGGTTTAACATTACAGTGTATGTGTAAGTTCTTTATTTTGGACTTGAGATCTTAAAGATCCTCTCAAAGGTAATCAATGGCACTTTAGTACCCTTTGAAGCTTTTATTCACAACACTTGCATGGTACTTTGTGCCACATTGACTTTACTATTTTCCTCCAATTTTAAACAAAATGACTCCAGACCTGCATTTAAGATGCTGTAAATGTGATGATCTGTCAGCCTCATTCATGCAGTACATCAGGAGCTCCCTTTTTGCAGTAAAATCTGGGGTCATCATTACATTTTCCTTGCTCCAGGACATCAATGGACTAATTGTTTAACTCTGTGCTTGCCATTCTGGGAATTGATACACCACACCATAAAAGAACACAACAGGATTGGCATTGACCTACCAGAGAGGAGCAGTGTCTGAAAGTAAAATTGATGTAACAGTAAAGTAAACTGGACTCCAAGGCTCTGAAGGGCAATATTGTATATGCTAAGTGAATCAGAGCTGGATATTCAAACAGCTTCTTTAAAAATGCAAAAGCAATTTCCTAATTTTAAGTCTGCACATATATTTAGGGGTTGATTTGGGACCTTAAAAAGGCTGCTCTCTTTTTTTTTTTTTTTTTTAAACTGCTACTTTAATCTCACACAGCCATGTGAGCTAATCAGTGTCAGAAACAGCTGTGTTGGTCCGGCCTGTAATATCCTTCGTGAGAGGGAAGAGTCGTCACAAACTACCTGTAAGAGATATTAGTTACATTCCTTGGTGTAATACTGGAGGCACCCAGCTGTAATGCTGGTGAAAATGGTGTGAAAGCCAATTTAGAACAGAATAAAATAGCTACGTGCAAGGTCTTTGAAGAAGGGACTGCAAATGTGCAACATGAGACAGGGAAATTGTTTTAGCTTCCTTATAACTTTAAGCCATATTTCTCTGCTATCATTGCTATCACAACAGTAAGAACATTGTAAAACCTGACAGAAGGAGCTGAGAAGGCTTCTTTTACCACAACACCTAAAGACTCACTTTTCATAATCCCTAAACTCCACAGTACCCCAAGAAACCCCACCACCCTTTGTCTTGTCCTCTGTCCCAGAATCCACCATTCAGGTTTTTGTCATTCACCTCTCCTATCCCACTCTGAGATGCTTGGTAACCTCTTGCTTTTCTGTTGATTTCTCTACATGGAAAAAGTCAAAGGCATTTATATCTCACAGATATAAATTGGCAAACTATATCTTTAAAAATATATCAAAAAGTATAATTTATTCATCTGCCTGGGAGATGCCACGAATCTCTCATTCCTCCCTATCTTATACTCAGCCAAGCTCTTCTCCGCAGCTGTTACAGTGCAGGCAGTTTTCCTTGCAGCTCAAAAGGCTGGAGTCAACCTCACTTCAGAGGAAAGCTTCTTCCCGAGCACAGCCTCGTGACCCACCTGCAGGGAAGACCACGAAGAGTTCAGGGATCAGTGCCCCCAAGTCACGCACTGGCTACACCAGCTGGACTTGGCTACACCGTTCGCTCCGACTGGGAGCACTAAAAGTTTGGCACGAGGCGTGAAATATTTAACCAGGCTGCCGCTATGTAAAAATGATAGAGTGTGCCCGAGCAGAACATCTGTCAGTGTGGTGGCAGCTGGCAGAGCCCGGCAAGGATTTTCGGGAGAGAAATGGGGCATAGCTTCCTAAGAGGGAGCTGCGATGCTGAGCTGCGTGGGAGGGTGAGGGCAGCATGTGTGAGCGAGCGTCTTGCTCGCTCGGTGAAGAGGCAGAAGAACAAGTGCCCCGAGGAACCTCATTTGGAAGAGCAGACACGAGTGCTGCTGTGTGAGAGAGGAGATATGGATGAGTGCAGGAGCACGTGTGCTCAGCAGCTCTGCAGGGTGATTCCTCATGGCCCAAGCAATGATGTCTGATAATCCACAGGCTCTTGGCCACTCTGTCTCTGTCAGTGAAGCACCATCCCAGACTTCCTTCCTTGAAGATTTTTTTGGCGTGTGCTGTGGTCTATCTCCAGTCCTTTTAACAAAGGGAAACCTGGAGCAAGCTGATGGCTTCATCATGGGTTCAAGATCTTGTCTTGGTGGTCTCATTGCAGATGGAGCTGAGCATCCCAGTCCAAAGGCAAATATCAGGACCTGGCTCAGCAGAAGGGAGAGCTTTGAGTCCAAATATCATCCAGCATAGTACGGGGAGAGGTGGGTCTATTGCTGTTCTCCTTTCTGTACTCCTACCGCTTTCAAAGAAGCTACATTTGACCTTCCTCATGAGCAGATTTTGGGTGTCCCATCACTGGCTTGCTCCTCATTCCTCCCTAAAGCACACTTCTCCCAAAACTGAGCTAACAGTAGGATTTCCATGGGAAGAGGTACAAGCAGGCACATGTGTTCAGGAGGGTATTATGGAGCCCTGGGAGCTCCCCCAGTGGCACAGGGAGGTCAGGGTGGAGGATGGACGGGTACTGGAGGGAAGCAAACAAGGAGAGGCTGAAACTGGCTGTGAGAAGGAACAGGCTTGTGGGTGCTGAGGAGGGATGTTTGGAGAGAGATCTTCAGGGATGGTTTGTGGAAGTCAGCCTGGTTGCAAAAGCTCTTTGCAAGTACAACAGAGGTTCAGTTCACCATGTCAATGTTTTAGCTCCGTACCAGATTAAATCCTTACATGCCCACACATGTATCCACACCCCCTACTTTCTTCTTTCAGCAGATAATGGAAAGGTTAAGAAATGCAGTAATTAATTTCCCCATCGTTACCACTGCCATCCTGCAGATACTTCTGCTGGCTGTTGAATTTAGCAGTACTCCGAAAGCAAGTATTTCCACTTTTTGCACTAAGGTAGAGATTGCCAGGCACTAGGAGTTTTATCTGTGATGTAGGGCACTAGAAAGGGTTAATCAGCCAGGGGTACATATTGTTTAAGAGCATGAGTGTGGGAGTGAGACAATAAGAGAACAGAGTTGGACTCAACTTCTTTGCATTCTCCCCCACGCTCCTTTTGGAGGGTGTTTCAGGGACAGGCTGTGAGGAATGCACACTATCTAATCTGCATGTATAATGTAAATATGCACATTTTTATTTGCTCTCTCCATCTGCAGGGAACTTGCTGGCATCAGAACAGCCATGTGGTCTCCCAGCAAACTTTCCATCTAAAAGAGGAGACTTAGCAAGGCTGCTTGCTCTCTGCTTCACGTGCAAACAGGTGCACAAAGTTCACCCTACTCACACCTTGACGTGTTTGCTCTTTGGTCTCAGGACCTTGGAAAAAAAAAACACTGGACTGGGCTTCTTACAGGGAGCTGCTTCATTGACTGAGCTGGAAAATCACTGTGGAGGGAAGGAAGAGATGAAATTGCACTTGGCCAACCTTAAATGATCATTTAAACCAATTTCTCTAGCAAAACAGAAAGTTAAAAAATAATTAATATTTAGGATAGGACAAATAATTTTCATCTTTTGGAGCAGACAAAATTAAATGGAGGCGAATTCAAGAATGCTAAGCTTTTCAGTGTGAGGAAATCAAAATGTTTCATCTGAGTTGTCAAAATAAAACATTTAGGCTGTGTGTTTTGCAGGTTTTTTCCCTGTTTGCATTTGAAGCAAGTTGAGTAATTTGCAGATTGACTAAAGCAGCCTGATTCTGCATTTTTGCCTAAAAAAAAAAAAAAAGTAATTTCCGTCAAGTGCTGTTTCCCAGCTCTATTGTGGCCTTCTGAACAATGCTCATTACACCGGCTGGGGAGCAGCAGTGGCAGCTGGAGTCGCTTGCCCTGCCATCAGTAGCTCACAGGGCTTGAAGTCCTGGCTGCCCTATAAATTGTCTATCTTCCCGACTGGAAGAAATATCTGACTTTGCTCTGCAAAATGTTTTGGACCCGGATCACTTCAAATCAGGGAGAGGTGTGCTGTGCAGAAAGGAAGGGTGCAAAAGCATAGAAGATTGCACAAAGTCACCAGGTTCTAGTGATAACTTCCTTCATAGCGTCTTTCAAGAGCATAGATCTGCCTTTCCATGTTTGTTTTTTTTTTAAAGGCATGACTGACTCAGAAGGATTTTTAATCTATTTTCATTATTGTTCCACAGCATGCATGTGTATTTGTGTGAGGTTTTTGTGTGTATGTGATTGTGACAGTATAAATATTAATAGCACAAGGGTGAGAATACATGTGGCCCTCAAATGAGGTTATATAAACACACAGCTGCTGAGCTATTTGTAAATTTATAAAGACACATTTCCATCAAGAGTGTGAAAGTCAAATAAGCGTGCAGGGAGAGAGAGCACATATGCTTCATAAACTGCACAAGAAGCTATAGGAATTACATGGTGCTACTTAAATCCTGATCCCACTGAGGTCAACTGGAGCTGTGTCACTGACTTCACTGGGATCAGGACTTGGCACAAGGCACTTGCTGTGATTTCCCTGGATAAAGCAGATCAAGCTACTGGAGAAACAAAGGTCACACTCCTATCACAGTAGCAAAAGCACCGATCCCTTGTGGCTTGCTGACATCTGAGCCTGATGGGGATGATGCAGCAGCATAACACCCCACAGAAAACAGCCTCCACGCTTGCCCCCTGCAGACTCTGCTGTTGTTGGGAAAACAGGATCAGGATAGGGCTGTGTACAAGCAGCAAAGCAGCTCTGCATTTGCCTCCCCGCGTTCCCCTACGCACTGAGCTCTGCTAGAGAGGGGCAGTGGTGCTGCATCAGCCAGACCAGCAAAAGAGCATCGCTCCTGTGTTTGAAAGGGTGATATGTTGACAATGTGCAGGCCAGATCTGTGGACTGCCACACAGTCCCATATGTGTGGCTTTAGCAGCTGCTTGCACTCACAGTCTCCCCAGGGAGCTTTTGTAGTCACTGTCAGACTACATTCTGGATGACAGAAGTTGATGGGTCTAAGGTTTCAAGCCATGGACAAGGTGGAGCATGAAAGGAGATGAGTCAGAGGCAGAAAGGTTTCAGGCACAAACAGGAATTGTTTGGCCAGTAAAATGGGTTAAGAAATTTTCAAAACCTTATTTTCTGTGACTCTTACATTCTGGGGTGCAATATTACATTTTTCCAACAGCAGAAGATGCTACTCAGACCCCAGTGGTGAGTCTGGGATCATTATTTGGGCTCACAGAATTACCTTGGTCATGAAAGCAGCCTTTGAGTCAGGGGCATCTTCCTAAGAGGCTATTCTCGGCCTGCTGCAATGGAGCAAGCCCATGCCCAACTCAGATAAAGGCTCAGGCATGAGGATATTTGTTTGAACCTTCTCTACATTCTGTATCCCTCCACATTTGGTAGAAGTGTCCAAGAAGGAGCTCATGAGAAACTATTCCATAGTCTTCCTGAGGCAGCTTACCTCATAGGAATGGTGTAAAAACCTGCTGGTTTTTTTTTTAGTTGTTGCAGGGTAACTGATGCTTTAATAATTGGGCCAAAATGTAGTCACCCTGTGGGGTGGGGACATACTTCATGGGCCAGGCTTCCTCCTTTCTATCTTCTTCACCAAAGTGTCTGAGTTGGCATAAAGCTGGCCCAGAATCCCAGCAAAAAGAAACAAGCATGTCCAGATGGCAATTCAGACCTTAAGGAAGTGGATTGAATCCAAGCTTCATTCTGCCTTTGATCAGGAAAACTTATCTTCTAATGGTCTAACTTTGTCCTCAGCAGAGGGAATCCATCTAGGGGTGGTTTTATGCAACAGGTTGGGTTGTAAGTGCATACTGGAATGCACTACAAACTCAACTCCCTCTGCAGACAAGACCTTATACTAAGATGAAAACAAGAGCTTTTCAGGTAGTTGAATTTTCAGTTCACTAGCAAGAATGTTTCTTTTTTGTGTTGTTTTTGACCAGTTATTTTT
Source organism: Tringa tobata (assembly GCA_033628505.1). Lineage (NCBI taxonomy): Eukaryota > Metazoa > Chordata > Aves > Charadriiformes > Scolopacidae > Tringa > Tringa tobata. The sequence continues at coordinate 4,691,042 of JAHREE010000194.1, read as the reverse complement.
AAGTCAAAAGTAAAGGGAAAGAAAAAAGCATCTTGGTTTGAGCAAAAACATTTCTTTTGTCCCTTTATAAGAGGTAACAGCTGGGTTTTGAGCATACCTTTCAAAATAAAATGGAAGGCAATTTCTAACCAAACTAAATTTACAAAGGAAAGATCAAAATATTTTGTTTGAAAGTGGCAAAATGAAACATTTAGATTCGAATAACAAATTCAATGTCAAAATGAAGTTTCTAAATTCCCCTTCCAGCCTCTGGGAAGGATTCAGTGAAGCAAATATAAATTTACAAAAAGTTGCTGTTACCAAATCTGCATTGCCCACTGAAAGAAAATAATCCCAAAATGTCTTTCTGATCTAAAAATGATTCCACAAATGGAAAAAATCAGGCAGCTGTTTCTTGGACACAGAGCAGAGCTGTTTTAGCTAAAGTTTCAGCAAGTCATCCCTGGGCTTTGCAGTAACATCTCTGTTCAGTGATCATTAATCCCATGTAATTTGGTACATAAAATAGTCCTGCTAGTGCCATCATAGATGGAAGATAGTCACCTCATCCAGACCGCAGTATAAGAGCAACCTGGGCTTGATTTATCATACCTTTCTTTAAGTTATTTGTATTTATTCCAACCAGCAGACTGGTTTTTGCTATATTTAGTTTCAGTCTGGGGAAAAGGGCCTGGAGGGAGTGATACAAATTTTATGGGAGTGTTTTGTATTTTATCCTAAGTGTTTCTTTCTTCTTTATTCAAAATATGAGTGAAATTAAAAGGGTGGGGGGAAATAGTGGTTTCTCAGATTAGTACAATTCTGCCAACGGAGGAGCTGCGTGAGTTTTGCAGAGGAGGACTAGGGATGGGTTAGACTGCCATGGCAGATATTGGTCTTCCAGTGTGCAGGGTGGAGGGAGCACCACTGGTCATCAGTCAGCACCAAAACTTTTTCTGTGTGCGTAACACATTGGCAGGTGGGTATGGCTGAGAAAAACCTGGAGATGGAGATTTCAATGGACCTATGGGCACCCAGAGGTAAAAAGCCAGTCTCACAGTATCCTCTAACTCATGCATCACGATGGACACCTCACATTGCCTTGCCCGGGTTGGGATTTGAGTGCCCTCAGTGGGAAGGAGCCGCTGCCTGATCTGATCTGCAGGCGATTGAGCAGCACCGACAGAATCGTTATTCTCAGCTGCCTCATCATCCTCAGCACTGCTCTTCAGATGTGTACTTAGCTCAGCGGGACGGCCTGGCCTGATGCGCCTTGCTCCATCATTATCCAGACAGGGATTTGGAAAGCTACTTGAAATGCCTGTGATTGTGCATGCGTTAGGTGGCAATTTGTTGGCTGGGGCCCGGTGTTGGCATCAGCAGGAGAGCAGACCAGAAGAGATGGCAGCTCACCTGGGGCAGGCGAAGGGTGTGTGGGGGTGGTGGGGGTGTGTGCTCCTCCTTTCCCTTCTCGCTGTCTTTCCCTGGGTTTCTGCCTTCCACGGGGTCACTAAACTCTTTCCTCTAGTCCTCTCCAAATAAATTTAATAGAGGAAATAATTTATCTCCTTGTGGGTGAACTCAAGAGCTTCAGAGGTTGAAAACTTTGCCTAGTTTTAGATGTGTAAACGTCTGAAATACTTTTTTAGCCATGAGGTCAAGGATATAAAGGGAACTGTGTGTTACTGCTGGTGAGGTTTTTCTGGACTTCCATCACTGCACTGAATACATTGCACTGATTTTTCCTCCCCTATACAGTCTGCAGGGGAGTGTTTGTACATGGGGCCATCAGGATGGCAGCTTCCACCAGCTTTACTTAACTGATGCATGAGTGATGGGCTCTGCTTGGGTGCGGCGCTGGTGTGAGCTGTGGCCTGACCTTAGTGCCAGTGTTCAGACAAGAATCCCCTCTGATTTTTTCCAGGAGTGCTCTGTATAGACTAATCAAAGGGCCCCAGCTGATGTCCCTCCGATGCATTTACTTTTCACTTTGATTTTCCTCCCCTGTCGCACACGGAGCTGCCAAGCATCCAGGCTGTATGACTGCATATTCCCCACATCCCTTCACGACAGATATTAATCTGCTCAGCTGCATTTCACTCTGATTTCCTTCAGTAAGCACTGGGCTGGAGCAGAGGGGAAGATGAAAGGAGGCATTGCACAAAGTCAGGCACGACCCCTGGCAGCAGCAGGGGTTCAGCAAGGATGGGGCTGTGGCTCCCCCAAGACTGTATCCTGGGACAGGCTGGGAATCACGTGTGAGAGGTAGATATGGGTACAAGCACTCAGCCAACGAATCACATGAAAGATGCCATCCTCAACAGGGAAATATGTGGATCTGTTGGGGATGGAATAGTGTTTGCTCCTAAGGGCAACTTATGTTGGTGTTACAGAAAGTCACTGATGGCTGAGAAAATTGGTAAATCCTCCAAATGAACAAAAGTGTTTGGGAATTCCTCTCAGAAAGTTGCATAGGATAAAAGAATTCGTTAATTGTTACACACCAGCTTATTATTTTCTTTTGCTCCAATTATGTCCTTCCAGTAAAATAAACTGTTTCTCATCCCCTCCCTGATAAGTGAGCAATGGAGTAATTACCTGAAATATTGCACTTGAATAGGAAAGTCACCAACATTATTAAAGCTACGACAAACTATAGGGTACTGCTGACTCCCACTGTTCTCCCTGCAATATTTTTCTATTGTGTAATTCCAGATCTGTGACACCTGCTATTCTCTGTCCCTTTGAAATAACAATGTCTGTCTTTATACATCACTTTTCCACCACAGATCTCAAAGTACTTCACAAAGGCAAGTATCATTATTATTATTTTACGGATGAGAAGTCCGGACACAGGGAGGTTAACTGCCATTGGACTATCCTACATTTACTCTTCTACCAACAGATCATCCATCTATGATGCAGGTCAAATTTCTCTCTTTCATTCCTGGATCACTCTCTCTTCCCTGTTCATCCCAATAGAATCCAAAAGCTTACACAGAGGTTTAAATTTATGTGGAGTTATTGACACTATGTTCTGCTCTTTGTCTCTTTGTGGTTCCTGGAAATTCTGCTATTTCTGCCTGCTTTAGAAAGAGCTGAGATAATTTCTTTTTCTATGAGCACAAATTACAAAAACAGATCTGGTTCATGTATCTCCCAAACTCTGAAGGAGCTTGACTGTGGGAATCCAGTTAAGACTGTTTGCAGGATAAAGGATAATTACAATATTCATTATTTTAGACTCAGGTTTCCACTCCAGTGTTGCACCTGGCTTTATAGGGTGAAATGCTGGTGTCTCTTTATATTGGAGTCTGATTGGCCCATTTCTGCTCAACAATCCTCATGGTTATATTTAAAAATTCAGAGGAACTGTATTTTAGACAGTAGCCTGTGCCTGACCTTTTTCACCCAGCATCAACTGTGTTGAGGAGAGAAAATGAATCTTTGCCTTTGAATGATAAACTGTTTAAAAATAGGGCTTATAATGGCAGCACTGACAGACTTTCATTTATAGCAGCTTCAGTAGGATGAGGGTAGTATATTTCATGGGACCGAAAAGAGCGACAAGAGGAAAAGAAGAAAACAGCATTTATCTCTGAGGTGTTCCCTCAGCAAAACCAATTACTGGTCCTGTTCTCCTGAAGGATGTGGAGTGGCTGGCAAAATATCAAACAATGGTGTAGAGGATGCTTTTGTCACACCTGAATTTTCCTTTGGGACTTGGATAGGACACCAAAGACAGAACAGATGAACGGATATAATTCAGTTGGTCTCAGTAGATTTGCAGATGCTTATTTGTGCCAGAGCCTTCACCTTCTGAAACCCTCTTCTGTTAGTGTGATGTACACTTTGGTGGAAGCAGAGTAAACTCAGAACATCCTCATCAGGAAATTATTATATATCAGAAAATATCAGAAAATCAGAAAACTATTAAAACAGCTGCACAGGGGCCAGCATAAGAAAAAAAGCATAATAGCACAAAGGATTTATGAGGCATTCTTTACATCTTTCTGAATTCCTGATAGTTTTAGTCCTTCATTGTTCTAGTTCTCCTGTTGCACTCCCCGTGCACAGATACTTCTAAGTGCACATCATGGTACTGTACGGACATTTGCATCTAAATCTTGAATCCCAACAATGAACCACATTGTGTAGGAGCCCTGCAAACCCAGGTCAAAGCCCACTTGGATCACAAATAGAGATGACTCCACAAAGGCTTTAGAGTAAATTCTTAAGGAGAGGACAATTAGAGACATGGAAGTAAATGTAAAATGGGATAAAATGTTGGATAGGTTTACTAAAGACACAGAGAGTGCCAGACTAACTTGATATCCTTCTTTAATAAGATAATTGATTTTCTAGACAAAGGAAATGCAATAGATCTAATCTATCTTGATTTCAGTAAAGCATTCGATACGGTGCTGCATGAGAAATTATTAGTTTTGTTGGCAAATATGGGGTTTCACACAGGAACTGTAATGGAAACAAAGAAAGAGCTGAAGGTGAAACAACAATAGGTTTTAAAGGGAGAAGCATCAGGTGGAAAGAAGGGTAATAATTGGGAGTCCTAAAGGGGCTTCCTGGAGTATGATCTGGTTTAAACTTCCCTGGATGATCTGTGTACAAAAAGTACATATAACATTTTTCTGTGGGTATGAACCTGGAAAACATTGCAAATGGGAAAAAGGGTTGGATTTTTGTAAGAAAAGTTAGATGATTTTGAGTGTTGAAATAACAGAAACCGGACAGATCTACTAGTGTAGACTGCTATGTCATGTATTTAGGTAACAGTAGCCATATTTTTACTATGATCTGGGAATCTGTCACTTGGAAATGATATAAAAGGAGAAAAATGTAGGTGTAAAAATTGATGACAAGGTAGCTATGACCCACCAATGTGACATCACCATTAAAAAGGTCAATATATGGCTTAAGTATAACAACCGGTGTAAGTCTACTTGAAACAGAAAAATACCGATCCTATTCTCCAAGGTCAGGTCTCTTGATCTGCTGACGGATGGTCAAGAGGAGTGGGTTCAAACTGGAGAAGTTGTGGAGCAGGACAATGTAACAGAGAATCGGTAGCTAGTCCTACCAGAAAAATTAGGAAGGCCTGCATTGTACAGCCTAAAAAATTGAAGACTGAGATAATTGTAGTCCTGTAAAGACCAGGAGAGGGCAAAAGTACTTTAAGCTAAAGAACCTAAAGAAGGCACCTGTTGGTAAAAGGTATTCACACCCTCATTTGGCTTCGATTTCAGAGGACGATGTCATTCTACCAGAATAGTGAACTTCTGTTAGGAGAAATGGTTTTTAAAAAGCCTGATAATTTAAAGATGGGAAGGGATTGGTTGTGACAGAGACGAGTTTCTCAAGTGGGGAGACTTCAACAGCACATACCCAAAATGTTCAATCTCTAGCACTGTTTTTTAGTCCCTTTTTAATCAGCACAGAGAAATGAAATCATAAAACAGTATGAATAAGGAAACAAACAGCCAGTCTCCTGGTTATACGTTCTATCAGTCCCCTGCTGGTGCCTTGGCTCAGAATTATTTGTGTTCATTCTCAGTGTCTCATATCTTACCAGTTCAAGTCGATTTCTAGCACATATTTTTGCATTGCAGTTAGGTACATTGAGCTCAGACTGAAATACAATATTCACAACTCCCTGATAGCTGTGAGATTCCCTTTAATATGGATTCCAGAGCTAAATGCTGCACCCCAACGACAGGGACGTATTATTCACCTTTTAAAATGACCTTGCCTTTCATCCAGACCTCCGTGGTCAATCTAAATCGTGTTGCTCCAATAAAATGTAGTTAGCTGATGAGGTCAGAGACATTATTTTTTCTTCCCTAGGCATAGCCTGCAGTCTCAGTTTGTAGTGGGTTAGTTGGCACTGATAGAGTGATCTTTGCATTGGAAAAACAGATTGACATGATGGGCATGAACACTTTAGCAGGCTGGAAGCAGGGAAGCAGGAGTTTACAAGCAAATTGGTTTAAGTACAGATTGTTTTGTTTCTGAGAACAGCAGCAGGGTGCTCCGAAGTTGCATGATGCTGCAGCTGTTTAGCCTTTAGTTGAAGAAGGATAAAAAAAAATCAAGGCAAGGGAATAATCTTTGAATAGCAACAAAATATTTCAAAATAGGTTAAAAAACTTGAAAGGGCATCTTTTTGAGTGTGATAGGGGACAAGAGGTGAGATTGGCATCAGCAAGATAAATAGGGGTGACTATATAGAGCAGACTCAGAGAATCCACACTCTATACTAATCCATAAAACATCTATTCAACACCCTGTACTAGGAATCCATTTAATAGACATGAGGATAACGCAGAGCAAGTGGCGTAACTGCAAAAATAGAGTCAAACCAAGCAGAGTTAAAACAGGACGGTCTGCTGTGAGCTTACAAACAGCAATACTGTGACAGGGATTACACACTGCACAGCCCTGTAGGGCTCCGTCCCTGCTATATACATCAACAGATCAAGACACTGCTGCAATGTCAACACAGCTGCATTTTGGAGCAACTTCAGCTTTTCATCAGGGAAGGCGTAAACTTCTCTACTTAGAATCCCTGCTATTATGAACTTACAAGTCATTTAAAGATTAGCTGAGATGTTATTTCTATCAAGCACTCTTCAAGCTTGGCTATTAGCAGCAAATTGGCTGTGGACAGTGTCAGAGCACCTTTCATTCTAAAAGACAGCTTGCAGGTGAAGGAGTTCCTGAACCAGAGGCAATATCCTTATATTTAATAATCCCTTACAGGATTTTCTCTCTTTATTTATCCAGCCACTTTTTGAAGCCATATAAAGACTTAGCATCCACAACACCTCCTGCCAAGGAGTTCAGCAACGTATTGTGTGCAGAGTAATCTCCTGAGGTATGTTTTGAACTTCCCATCAACCAAATTTGTTTGATAGCCCCTCACTCTCTTATTGAAAAAGCCAGTGCATGATAATCCCCTGTTTATATTTTCCACAGTGTAATAAGAGCAGAAGGAAACCGTCTCCTTGTGTGTCCACAAGTATCTAATTTTGACCACGACAGACTCTGGCTTTGAGGGCATGTCAGGGGGTCACAAATATCCTTTTGCTGCACAGCTGGAACATTGGGATGGCAGAAATTAAGAAATCTCAAAGACCTTGTATTTTCTGCTTTCTTCCCCCCATCTCCCAGACTTGTTTTCAGACTGATCTGTCCTACAATGCCAATATAACTTGCCAGTGCTTCTTCATGTCAGGGCTATTTCTGATCACACTGGCTGAAGCTCCTGTTATGTAGGGAACAAGGCATATGCACAAGAAATCTATATTTTTTAGCTTGAGATGATAATAATGGGAGCTTAAGTTACACTGATTTGTTGACAATGTCATAACCTGCCTATGAATAGCAGCACAGCATAGTCATAGAAGCACAGCTAATTGAAGTCCATTTTGGTGAAACTACAAGGGAATTTGGCCTCTTGTTTAACAGCATTCACTTAATTTACTATGTTCCAAAGTAAGGATCAATAAACAAAAAAACAAAAAAAGCTTTTGAGTTTATTCAGCAGAGAAAGAATTATGACATGAAGGATAATGTCTCCCTATTTTATAATACCTTTGGCAATAATATATTGAAATTGTTATGAAGCCACGATCATATCAGAGACATTGAGCAAAGAAACAACCACAACAAAACTCAATTTTACATATATTCCTCCACATGAGAGACAAATCAATCCATTCTCATAAATAATATACAAAATCCCTCGAATAGCTCAAAATTCAATACACTTATTAGAATGTCACTAGAGCCCTGGGAACCCTGTGCATAAAAACATAGGTGGAAAGAATGATCCAAGCTCCATCATTTCAAAATTTCCTAGATAAGAAGTGGTCATTAAAGATCCCATCGGATTTTATTGGGGGGAAGGGATTTAACATAGTACAAGGCCCCCATTCTTTGCTCTCATGCTGGTCAGCTGTGTTTGTTGAGAGGTTACGAAGTTTTATGCAAGGCAGATGAAATTGGATGAGGATGTGGGCAAGACTGTGGATTAGACACACGATTTATGGGGATGTTTGGGCAAAGCAGATAGCAAATCTTCTGTAGCCATTTATAATATATTTTTTCACTGGTTTGGATAACCTTTGTATCCTAGAAAGGTCATATATAGAGATCTTTTTCAAAACATAAGGCCCTCCTTTTTGTCTTTCTGTCTCTCAGGCATGCTTAAATCCTGGTGCCCCAATATGACAGTGCTACAAAACAAGTTTTGAGTTTTAAAATTAAGTTGGTTTATGCAAATAAAGGCTGCTGAAATATCAGATCTTTTACTGGTCATATCTGGAGGACTCTACATGCAAAATGAGTTAAATGAAAATCACACATGGTGTTGTTCCAAGGCAGAGCTGTTTCATATTTTTTAACTTCACCAGCCTTGTCTGTGCAGAATTAGTAGCTATCATGCATGCAACAGATAGACCTGTTTGATTGCTTTCTCAAAGGCTGATTCTGGTCTCAAACCGATAAAAATCCTCATTTTTTGGAGGACGGACTCCACTGAGGTTGCTGGAGACACACAGGTATTACATGAGGCTAGCAGGCCAGCTTTAGTGTGCTCAGCCCCACTCTGTAGGTCACCATCTCTCATCCTAAATCTGTATCCAGAGCATGGAAGAACAGGTGTCTCTTCGGACAAATATTATTATGACTGTAACAGAGATCTCTAAACTGAGCCTTTGTGCTGTTGTAACTTCATTCCTTAAAGAACTGGTGCACCAGAGTTTTGCTTCTAGGTTCTTGCCCAATCCTGATCTGATCCTGCTTTGATCGTGGGCATTTCACAGCAGAGGTGTTTTTTTTTTTTTTTTTGATTGGGTTGTTTCTCACTTTGCTATTAAAAACCTCCAAGGGTAGTAACACATTTGTACCCTGACACCAAGCAGTATGAAAAAATCCATGCAGGGTGCAGGATACATCCCTGTGTCCTCAAAATCCGTCATGCGCATTATGCCTCCAAAAATCTGTTGTTTTTTGATAGTCTGGTAATCTTGAGTCCAGAGACTGCCAAATTCTCTTGGTTCTTCTTCCTTCCTCACACCCCATCCCTGGTGGCTCAATCGACACTAGGCCAATTTGCTGTCCAACCAAGGCTGCCTCTGGAGTGAGCTTCTGCCTTTCCTCCTCTAAACCTTCTCCAACGTTACCTTCCCTCTTGCACAGGTGGAGGAGACTGAAGGTGTCAGCCAGCCCCACACCAAACACAGGACTTTCGGTGGAGATGAGAGAGCCACCAAATTGATGGATTATTTTATGAATCGTACTCTGTGTTTTTTAAATAAACTCAGTGAAAACGACATCTTATGCTGAGCATATGACTACCATAATAGTTTGTCTCATAACAAGATTGTTAGCCAGAAGGGAGAGCAAAATTGTTGTTTTTTATATGTGTAACTAACCATGCCTGGACAGAAGGTGCATTTGGCATAATTTGAAACACTGATGTGTCTCAGTGAAAGCTCCCCCTCAAGGCTGTGGGAATACCCCACTTGGTGCAGGTTGGGGAGCTGCAACAAACCCTGCATGTTGTGCACAGAAGTTAGAGTAACGGGTGAATTACTTGAATATTTTAGGCACAGATAAGCTTGTCTTGACAATGACAAGCACATCAGGAGCTCAGATTCTGCATCCTGGAGACGCTAAAGCAAATGAGATGATTCCTGCTAAGTAGCTACCTTGGGGAGAATTGTCTTATTTTTATTATTTTTAAATGGAAAGCTGTTAAATACAGATTCAAGAGGACTGAGTAGAGCTAATGCATCAGGAGCACTGAATGCTGATTCTTCATCATAACAAAACCACTGATATGAATGAGAGAAGGAACAAACCACACTGGCGTAACTGGACAGCCTATCTTGGTGGTTCGCTTCTATGCTTTGGATTCGAGTTCCTCCTATCTTCACAGCCCATTTAACCAAGTCCAAGTGCTTCCTTTCACTGCCTGCCATCCTAATCTATGTAAACCAGCTCAGTCAGGCATTTTTCATTGAATTAATACATATTAATGGGCAGTAATACATTTGTACTCTTGCATACATTTTCTTGAAGTACAATTTTCCATCTAAAGCATTTTATTCACATTGCCGCATGGTAACTGCATCCACAATAATATCTTTAGTGATTATTCATTACAGGAATAATACAACTGTGCCAAACACTGTATTTTAGTGGCTTTATTTTTTTTAAAAACAGATTATATTTGTAGACTAATCGTATTATTGTCATTAACTGAAGAAAACAATTTTCTGCTCAGCTATTGGGAAAAGCAGTGGACAGGTAGAAATCAGGCACCTTTCAGATATGAACAGAAATTGTTTTTAAGAAGAGATAGAACACAGTAGATGTAGGGTTTGGACTAAGCTTGACTCCATGATTTGGCTGCAGAGATTATGAAGCACATGAAATGTAGTAAATACACATAAACAGGTGCCAAATGTTACTATAAATTGGGCAAAACTGAAGTTTAGATTAGATGACTGGAACGTTGTCAAGTAGATACATAACTCATTCACATTGAGGTTTCCATGTGCTTAAAGCCTTGGCAGATATCTCATCTGGGCCTGTGTTTAACTCAGAATTGAGTAGGAATGAGGGACAGTTGCTGTTAATGGTCAGTTACTCAGTGTAATGCAATACACCTGCAATAAGTAGGTGTTGGACATTGTTGTGTTTCCATTAAAATGAGTACTATGTAACAGAGACATAAGCGGGTAGAGAAGGTGGTGGAAGTAAATTTGGCTTCAATTCACACTGAGTGATCTTTGCTCTAAGCTCACCTTTCTCCTTGTGCCCTGTAAGATGCCCTCACTCCATCACGGGGTACCTTTGGGAATGCAAACAGACTGGCGTGCTTCAGTCAATTTGCTGCCACAGTAGGAAAAACCAGAGATACAAGACACCATGTGGAACAAGATTGATGGGATAATAATGTGTGTCCATCTTTCTCACTGGAAAACTTCAGCATCAATTATCATGTCAGCTGTAATTGTGTTGTCTGTTGAGGAGAGGCAGACAATGCCATTGTTCTAACTAGACAGGAGAGTCTGTCCTTTCCTATCATGATTCCATATCTTTCTGAAGGGAATAAAGACATCTCTTGAAAACTTAGCCGCAACTAATCAGGCAAACCATAGTTAGCTGCAGGAAAATAATTAACAACACAAACACCTTCAGGCAATAAGCAATTCCAGTTATGCCTCCTATGGAGGCAGTTTGACCTCACTTTGTGTCAGTTATACATAACTTTTCTAGAGTCTTATTGATACTATAGTGCCAAGACCTATGGGATCTGCCAAAGTTTGTTTCCATCACTTACCAAGGAAACAGCAGTTCTACAGTTGCTTAGGAGATTAATTAACTTGTCAAATAATTAAATAGACAGCCTGTAATGGAGGTTCCCATTTCATAACTGATTTATCACTTCAGAAGCTTCCCAGATTTAGCTTCTTTACATGATGATTTCCATACCAAGAGAAAAATATCTGAGTTGAGGGGAGCTTTGTGTACATTTATTTATGTGTCCAGGATTTTTTCTGATTTTGCCCTGGGTTTGTGAGGAATGTGGTAGTGATGCAGTAAATCCCACATATATTTCCCCGGAACAACAAACTGCAAGTAATAAGTGAATTTTTAGGGCTGGATGACCATTTTCATTTTGGTGGTAGCAGATTAACATTGGCTTGATGACAAGATCAGATTTTCAAAATGAGCTGCTGCTGCAGTGAGCATTAAAATTACTTGGTCATCTGCTGGTCTAATGATCAGGTCATGATTTTGGCAGACCCAGGTTCAGCTCCCTCCTCTGTTGTGCAGCTACCTCGCTTTCCTCTGCAATACTGGTCAGGTCTCGCAGGACTGAGAGAGGTCCTGCATATGAAAACCACATTCAGAAGAGCTAAGCTCCCACTGCAGCACTTAAAGGCAGATTTTCCAGTTTGTTTCCCCATCTAAATGGCTGGAATTTTCTGGGAAGCTAATACTGAACAAGGAGATTAGGCTCTTTGGAAAGCCATTAATCCTTCATCATATTGTAACCCATCTGAGAAATAGGGATCAATAGGATTGCCCAGCAGCCTAAGGGGGCTGGGTCTTGTGGGAGATGGTGAAGTGTTCAGTGATGAGCTCAGGACTGAGTGAATTAACACTTTTTATGTACACTAGCTCATATTTGTTTCCTTGAAGCATTTGAAATACTTAAAGGGCTTCTCAGGAATTTGCAGACCTGGATCTCCGAAGTTTCACTAGTGTGTTAGTTATCCAAGATGGAAGGCAGTAAATAGAAATACATACACCATTCACCCTGCCTCTGAATGCAGAACTTCATGTGAAGGTGTGACACACAGGACCATGAAGGCTGGCTCTGCTGGCAAGATAAGCTCATTTTCATTGGTTTTGTTAGAGGAATATGTATTACTTGTATGAATATGCTGACATTTTGTTGGAGCACATGAGAAAAATCTTGTCTATTTGCCTGCCAAAGACCTTCCCAGGAAAACAGTTGTGCTAACCTGTTTAAAGAAAGCATCCACCAGGATATTACAATCCTGGGTGAACAGAAAAATACATCAAGATATAAATCTGAGACTGGATTTTGAGTCTGCATGTGTTCTGAGGGGATGCTGGTCTGGGGCAGTTTATTCCAGCCTCTAGTTAACATGAATAATTGTTTTGTTTCAGGCTAGAAACTCTCGACTATCAATAAAATGTAGTTGGTGCAGTCAGCCTCCTGTGGGGTACCTAATGATCCATAAAACTGTTTAAAGGGAAGCTGCCAACCTGATTTTGGCCCAACCTGTGACTTTAGTTTTGATGTATCTATATTATACACATGCACATTTGCATTTTTTTGGCTTCAAAGTGGAAACTTCAGAAAGTGTAGGATCATCTGCGCAAACTTAATTTGCCTGGCTGCAGTGCATGCATACATGTCCCTTCTTATACCCACACTTGCTGAGGAACATGTGGCAAATACAATTCGTGGTTGCATCATGTGGCTGTAAAACTCCAGCACGTGAGTGGTGACACCTGTGTGAGGAGCACGGCTAGGACCTTGCAGACATTGAGACCTTTCCACCTCAGACATGGCAAACGGCATGGCAACACAAATTAACTTGAGAGCATCCATTTGGCTTGTCTTTGGCCCTGCTTCACCCAGCTGTGAGTGTTCTCTGCTGAGTGTATTGGGATGGGAACTGATAATGCAGATTGCTACCTCCCTGTTGCTTCCCCCCCCCCCCCCAATTTTAGATTAGTGCATCTCACTTGAAATTGTTTGCTGTCATAGTCGATCTCTTTAAGGTCTCAGGGAAGAACACTTTAATTAGCCCTGATGAAGTGGCAGGAGCCAAGTGAAGCCTGGTGACTCTTGCTGTCTTATGCTTGTGTTTCCTGCCGTGTATACTTGCTGGCAGAATTTTAAACCTGGCTAATTGCTCTTTGTGGTGTCTAGACATCTTTAGCAAGTGCTTCTTTCCTTTACTACTAGTGCTTACAATTTACATTTGCATGCTCCCCCCATTCACCTTGCACAATCTCCAGATAGATACATCACACAGCACTTTATGCTCAAAAAAAGAATGAAGACAAGCTTGGAGGAGTTTGGAAATTGCACCATAATGATCAGTCATGATGTTCCACCTTCTCCAGCTACCAGTGGATCCTTGTACCCATTTTGCATCACTTGCATCAGCAAGGGTTCCTTGCATCAGATTCTGATCCTTGCCTCCCAGTCTCCCAAGGGAGATAAATCCCAGACCTTTCACTGCAGATCCAAATAAATGGTATCAATTCATTGCCCACTTGCTATTATTTTTCTGTCACAGTGAAAGCCCCAATGATGAGGAAAGTATACTTTTTTAAGAGAAGCCAGCACATCAAGTGAATGTAGGTGTTTGTTACTAATAATGAGAGGGACAAATGCCCTAGACTGAATAGTCAAGGCGGGATCATGGGAAGGGAGACACCTGAAGACATAGAGCTGTGAAAACTGCAGGGACACAGCAGTTGCAGAGCTTGTAACAGAAAGGAGATTTGCTGGACCTCACCTCGGCATCTGACCCCCCTAGGAGGTATCGTGTAAGGGTATTACGCAAAGCACCAAGTTCAAGCTCACAACCAGTAACTCTGACATGTCACTGCACCCTAAAAGAGCACCTGGATCTGCCCAGCTACACCCAACACCTTCACTGGCAGCCTGCTCAGCTCCTCTTACACCACACAGTGGAGCAGAGGCATGGCCCAAGGTACCACAGGCTCAATCCGTTCCCCTTCTGCTGACTCCCATTTGCTCCCTCTGCTCTTGCAGAACAGGAAAGGTTTTTTCTAAGTGCTATCAGAAAGCAAAAATCCCCCTTCTAATTTGTCCTTCAAGAGAAGAAGCACAAAGAAGCCAGATGCCTAGCGTATAACATTGGCAGATATTAGTCTAAGACAGAACAGACGGTCATCTGGGAAGAAATCATCCTGTTGTTAATAGATCCTTCAGGAATTTTAGCAGGCTGCTATAGCTTATGTTAGTCTCTTGAAGCTCAGCTGATTTTTTCCTCTGTACATACTCCATATTCACCCTTCTCTTTCTTTCCTTACAGATAAAGCCATCATTCAGATCCTCTTCATCTGGCATTCCATTTCAGTAATTTTCCCCAACTGATGTTTCAATGATACTCCTCCTCTTTCCTCAGTTTAGTCAATAGGAAATGTAGCATTAATGGACTAGTATCTAATATCCAGTTCTATACCAAGGGGAGGGAAGATGGCTTATTTCTATGGGACCAAAATAACCTGAAATCATTGCAATTCAATTCCTTGCCTGCTTTGTGTCCGCTTGGGAAAATTTAGTCCGCAGCAATTAGGAAGAGAACTTGAAAAACTAATTTTCATGTATGAGCTGATTAGAACCTGTAGAGATGTTTCAGTAGGTGAAGCACTGCTTTGGTCCTATCGCGGTTGCTGTCTCAAAATTCATCAAGCCTAGTGTAATAATTATATTAATCACCCTGAAACTCTAGCAGGATGTCATACATCATGAAGTCTGCCATAAAATGATTATTCAAACCCTGTCCCTCCAGAGAGGACAGTACATAGCCATACCTGGGCGTGTGTTCAAGTCAGAGCTAAGAAGTTGTGTAACGTGGCTTCCATGAATTCTGCTGTGAAATGCCTGTATTTGTAGCTAGCAAGTTAAGGCAGTTACAACTTTTGACACTGAACCAAAAATAGATACATATGTTGATGTGACAACCTTTGAGTGCTGTGACGAATGAACACTAGTTTTTTTACTGAAAAGTCTTCCTTGTTTTCCAGCAGCCTTGCTAGTTGAAAAAGGACAATGTGTACGTGCTATCCTGAGACCATTCAGAAAAAACATTTCAGAATGACAATGTGCAGCCATGAAAATATGTCTTTAAACCCCCAAATTCAATAAAAAAAGCATGAAGACTTACAGGGAGGTGCATCTTCTTGACTAATTTCTAAAGCAATGGCTCTGAAAATAGCAGATGATTCCTTCTTGCTCCTTGCTTGCCTTCCCGTCTCACCCTTAGCATGACTGGCTTTCACTCACAAAATGACAGATTAGAAACAAATGCTGGTACTTATTTATAAATACCTCCCCATTAAACACTCTCTGTAATGACTGCAGAGGACAATGGGCACTGGGTGACTCTCTTTCTCTCACAGCTGTTCATGGGCTTCACTGCAATTATTTCCTAAGATAATTGTAAAGATAACACCATTTAAAATATCTAATGTTTTATTCAATATTTTGGTGAGTTTCAATTACTTCCAATTATAATTCAACAGCTTTCTATTTAAAACAATTATTGTCCTTTATAACCTGTTTCAAGTCAAATAAATTGTTTGCCTTTATTCATCGTTGGCTTCTTCAATAGGTATTCATTCTAGGTCTCCCTTTGGTTTTCCAGTTCCCCATTAACTTGTGTAGCCTTTCATTAACCCTTGATATGCCCTCCAACTCTACAATACAATCAAGCCTCTGACAAAAAACTGTCAGTGCAGCCCCTGAGACAATCACAATCAATTAAACTCATTAAAAATCAATATGTTTCAATTACAAGCAACAAGATACAGTTGTGGTTGATTGAATAGTGCTGGGGCACTTGGAGCTAAGCAAGGCCACTGGGGTGAGGATGAATTCCACCTCTAGGCAATGAGGGTACTACCAGGAGCAGTGACTTCTTCCATGGATGTGAACACAAGGCAAACAAAGGGAATATTGCTACGTTCCATCTTAAAATGGGACTGCTGTAGGGTAACATCATTCTTTGGTTCATTGACTTTGTGGGGAAATAGTGCTTGAAAGGAAAGAGTCTCCTTGAGACGTTTTTGCAATGATATCAGCCTATATGTTATTTTCTTATTTCTTTGTAGTGTAGAATATAATCATGCCCTGATAACAGGAACTGGTTTTCCTGTGATTTTGGGGAGAAAAAAAAAAAAAAAGTTTGATCATAAAACTATATGAATCTCTGAAAAAAAACCCCCATCTCTCCCTTTTGGTATGGGACAGGAGCAAAGCCTTCATTTGCAAATTGTTGTCTCCTTGCAGTTCTTTGAAGGTGAGAGTTGCCAGTTCAATAGCTTTACACAACTGTAAAAGCTAGTAGGGAATAAAAAAGTTTATTTTGTGTAAATGTAGAACAGAGGCACTTTGTCCTTCATTTCACTCAATTTCTTTTTTTTTTTTCTCGATGAAATCTTGCTCCATTTAAAACAAAGTTGTTGTTTGGTTTTTTGGGGTTTTTTTAAAGTCATTGCATTTCCCAAGAGAAAAAAAAAATACACAAATATTTCAATTAAAAACTACAAATTTTTTAATCTTTTTTCCTAGTGGGATACCACTAAAAATGAAAGCATGTGTTCTTCTGCTTGCATTTTTTTGACACAATGTTTTTATTTAAGTTGGATTCTTTTCCCACACAAAAAGGAAGTACACATTAGACTAAAAACATCCATAAAGCTTAAAAAAATTTCATTTGGGATTTTTTCTTTGGAGATGGGAAATTAGAGGAAACCAAAATAGGTCAGGAAAATATTTCCATTTAGCCAAAACAGTACTTTTGAATTAATTTATTCTCAATCAAAACATTTCACTCTGCTCTAATCGCTGGTCTGAAGTCACCCTGCAGCATTCAGGAGGAGTTGATTTAGATGCTCCCATGGGTTCCCTTGAATTGGAAAAATAATCAGTCAATCATCTTCCTGCTCTCACAGTTTGCTGTTGTTGAGTAATTCTCAAGATCATACTATCCTCTTCTGAAACACTTTGTCTGGCTTATATTTTTACCTAGCAACAATGACTGCAGTATCTACGCCCTGATCCAGCAAAACACTTCACACGTATTCTTTAGTTAACGTAGTCTCCTTGATGTTAGTAAGGTATTCATGCACTTCAAGTTAAGCCCAAGCTTAACTCATTTGTTGGACAGAGTCCTAAACCCTGGAAAGGGGAGGTGCTGAGATCTGGTTTGTGAAACTGTCCTCAGCTTTTAAAGAAGTGTGGCTTGGTGGCTGTCAAAAATTGTATTGATTCAAGCAAGTAATTTTTAGAAGTTGATGAAGATCCACTTAAGCATTTTCCTTTTGAGGGTCCTTTTTAAGTTGCCTTAAAGCTAATTTGATGAAAGGTGCTCTCCAAGCAGTTTAAGAGTGGTGCTTGCTCTCACTGTCGGAACTCAAGCTTGTGAATGATTTGCTGAGCTCCTGTAGACATCTACAGTGAGTAACAGCTTGTGCTGAAAAGTACTAGATTTGTCCCTGGACACCTGTGAGTAATCACCTTCCTGAAAAGGAGGTCTGAACAAGCAAAGTCAACTTTCTGAGGTTTTATACAAATTATATACTTTATAGTCTTTTTTTTTTTACATCAAAGTGATCAACCTATTCTGATCAAAGCTCCGTTTCAGGTGATATAACCTGGAAATTGCTGTAATGTACTCTGCTCTAGTATTACATTAAAAAACCCCCACATCATTACATGTAGTTGGAGGGTGAAGAAGGTTCTTCCTACCTTCCTGCACTTTGTAACCTTATGGATCCCTCTGAAAGTAGCAGGGGGCATCATGCAGGTTATATAAATACAGCTGTACAGCGCAGTGCAGTGATACACCTGTCCCTAAGGGTTGTCAGAAAAATCCCATGTCTTCCCTACAGAGGAGGAAAAAAAAAACAACATACATTTCTTGAAAGCCACCAATGAATTGCTTCGGAATTTTCCTGCAGACCTTACACAAAAAATGTATTTGAAATGTCAGTTCAAAATGCTTCAGAGACAAGTTTTCCTGACTGGCAAAAGGAGACCCATTACTGACAGTGATATCTACTGAAAAACATTGGCCAATGCCTTTGTCTTGGTCTGGGAAACAGAAAATGTGAAAGGATTGTGTGATTTGATGCAGGTCCAACTTTGGGCCAGGCATATTGCAGGGTTTGTTGATATAAGTACATCTAATCCAGGCCTACTTCCCACCTGTTGCACCTAATATATGTTTCAGCCACTCGGATTTGGGTGGGTTTTTGGTGCAGGTGTAACCGCTTTCTACGTGCTCTCAGTTGATCCTGACAAAACCCAATCTGTGAGCGATTTATTCTGGGGTCTGGAAGGTACAACAAAGTGGAACAGTACATCTTACTGTTTGCATATTAATCTCTCCTCTCTACAGAGATAAGTGATGAAATATCAATGTATTAAATCTCTAATTAATTGATTTTAGAATTAAAGTCTTTCTGTTTTATCTCTGTATCTGATCACAGCCATCCAGACACAAGGGACAGGGATAAGAAATCCATAAGTACCAGTGTGTGGCTAAAGAATGGCTACTCAAGTTAACACACAAACATTAAAACAAGGACAGACTGAAGTCAATATACCCAAACGTATTTTAATTGCTTCTTAATAAGTGGATAATTTTGAGAGACTTCCTAACTCAGTCATCTTCTGCTTTTTCCATTATTCTTTTACAAATCCTCTTCTCCTGCTTCAGGACGGAGTGGGGAGAAGGTGTTGGAGCACACCTTCTCTTGCTGGTGCTGACTGGGCTCAGGATGCATTGGGGTCCATCAATCAGATGGATCCTAGTGTATTCCTGTGCCTCTGGCTTAGCCCAATAGAGAGGGCTGTGCTGATTCCTTCCTTCCTCCTCTGCCATTGTTGCCACTGTACCAAGGGGTGAAAAGGTGCATTTCAGCCCCTTTCATCACGGTTCGGTCTGAATCCCCTCACAGCTTTGCCATCACATCCCTGCAGAGCCCAGTATTCCTAGGGTAATCCATGCAGCTCCATCACTGAGCCTCATCCCCCTCTTTCAGACCTCATCCCAGCTTGGGGAGCTAAGATGACTTGGGCTGCTGCCTATCAGAGCTGCCCATGCATCGGTTCTCTCCTCAATCCCGCTCGATGCTGATCAGTTCCTTCCTGAAATCTGCCTGCCCCTACTGATATGCAGCCGTTTTCGTTAGCAATAGGGACAGACAGCCAGGGCCTGTTCACCTAAGGCAGGGTGGCTGCTGAGGTGAAGTGATTAAAGTATTAACTGCTGGAATAGCTGTCCATCCCACTCATCTCCATCAGAAGCAATTAATATGGATTATATATATTTTGCAAGAAGAATATCTTTCCTTTCAAACCTTGGAGTAACTCCAGAGAGGATTAGGTGGAAGGCTGAATGAGCTAATTTGCATAAATTAGGTAAAATATGAATTGAAATTTGCATTCAGAAAGGCTCTCTTTGACTCTTCATGATATATTGATGCCATCTGGAGAACCTAGTTATGTACCAGACATTTGTTGGACCAATTTTCCCCAGGCTGTTCCCACAAACTTTGTAGGTATATTCAGAAATATTCTCCTCTCCTCCTATTGCTTGCAGCAGGGTTAAAGACCTTTTTATGTGATTGGCCTTTTTATTCAACAGAGGACAATCCAGATAGCTTAAGGAGAACTAGATGGTTCATTGGAAATACGCTAATTGCTGTTCTTCACCCAAGGCAAATCCTCCCACGGAATGTTATGTCAAACACCCATGTTAACACGGCAGCAGGGTACGAGGATAGGGAAATAGGCTGGAATTTCACCTAATTTTTCTTTTCTCAGCTGATGTCATACATAAAGTATGCTTTGGGAACCATACTTCATGAGTTTCTTTTTATCTCTTTTTGAGTTAGATAACCTTTCCTTGCATTATACTATTTTCAGTCCTGCTCCTAACTTCATCGGGTGATGAGATGTCCTGTGTGCTACCAGGTTTCTCACACGGGCACAGGGAGCTTGCTGCAACCTGCCCAAGCCTGTTACATGCTGGAGACAGTCATGTCATAGTGACAGTCCCCAATGCCTTCAGCAGATCATATGAGCTGATTGCCACCCTCTTTGTCTGGTGGAATAGAGTGGATCACCTCCTTTTTGGGGAAAAAAAAGGCATGAACTGAGGCAATTTGCCACAGGCATCCTTAAGTCTCCAGGGCTCAGAAATACTCAGCAATACTCTTGCTGCCTCTTGGAGCTGCTGCTGCAGCCATCACTAAACACCTCTATGGGTGGTTAAACAAGTGGTCTGCAGGCTCTCCTCCCAGAGCTGCTGCTATTGCTGAGGCTCACAGTAATGACCTGCTGAACCTCAGCGTCACTGCTTCATAGAGACAAAATCATCTGGCTGGAGCTAGAGCAGGCAAAGGTAATGCAGACGGGACATTTGTGGAAGAATGACAGTTAATGGCATAAAGACCTTACACGCCCCAAGGTTTTATGGTGAAGAGGCAAAGACAAAGGGTCAGAGAAGTTCAAGATGTCAGAAATAAGCAGAAAAACTCTTTAGATGTAACCTTTTTTTAAAGCAGGATGGTAAAGGAAGCTGGCATCAGGTTTTGAATGTGATTTACGGTATTCTTGTACAATCAAAATTGCTACCAACCCCTGAAAAACAATTATTTCCACAGCAGTTCTTAAGACGAATGTGTCTGAGCTAAGAGACAAACATGAACTGGGGCATGAGTCACTTGCTCATGCAATTGCCAAGTTCACAGATTGAACTCGGTGACAAGTCAAGTCTGCATCAGCTGCCCATGCTTGAAAGGCTGGATTTGAAATATCTGAGATGAACAGCATTTGACTAAAACTCACAAAACTGGGGTAAAGGTAACAAGCTAAGATTCGTTGCAAATAGACACCTTTAGAGAACATTTTAATTGTTAAAAGGATGGATAAGTGTTTGATGATTATTTGGTAACTGCACAAAAATAAATGTATATGTCCTGGAATAAAAATCTGCAAGCTTTGGGAAGCTCGCTTAGAGCTGCAGAATTAGAGGTCATTTCAGTGTGACCTGAAGGCTGAGAGGGTATCAAAAATATCTAAGAAGTTTCAGACTCTAAACCCCTGATTGTGCCTAACTCCTTTAGGCCATTCTTCTTCCTTTAGAGAACACCAGCAATAACTTCATATGCAACTTTGTATGAGTGATATAAATTTTTAATAGTGAACAGCAAGCCGACAATTTTCAGATTAAAGGTTTTTTTTCTGTTGGTGAATATCAGTAGGTCAATACAAACTGTTTGCAGGTAAGCTCAGTTTAAATGCTTTTCCCCATTTGAAGAAACCATAATTATTTTTTTTAATGGAAAAAACATCTTATTTCCTCATTTTCAACAGCTAAGTTAATTATGTTTTTATTTCAAAAAGCTCACCTCCATCTAAATGAAATATTTTCGAGGCATCGAAATGAATTGTGCATTGATTTGATCTGTACTTTTTTCAGATTATTGGTTCACAAACACTGATGAATCCAGAACAGGGAAAATCATTTCAAAATCTTGCAAAGTCCTACAGACAAAAAAAGCATTTCCTTTACTGGTCCAAAACCAAACACCAATAATAATGAATGTCATAATTGCAGTG
Source organism: Tringa tobata (assembly GCA_033628505.1). Classification (NCBI taxonomy): domain Eukaryota; kingdom Metazoa; phylum Chordata; class Aves; order Charadriiformes; family Scolopacidae; genus Tringa; species Tringa tobata. The sequence goes on along the minus strand of JAHREE010000194.1, from coordinate 4,669,099 downwards.
ATTATGAAGATAGCTATTGGCAATTTAAATCAAACCTCTCCCAGAAAACAGGAGGAGGTGGCAGGGAGTGAGGTGGGTGGATGATGGCTTAGAAGGACAGTTATTGATCGAGTTGTTCACAGTGGATTAACTTAGGAAGGGAGAGTTACATTTATTTTAGTATTAGCCATGAAGAGACTTTGAATATTTGCTTGATTTTGTTGCTTATGTACGGCATAACTTGATGATTACATACAATTTATACAAAAATCATACTAAACCAATTAAATACTCATTACATTAGTTTTTCTGGCACAGGAGGAGGACCAGATACTTCCTTGGGGTCTCCTCCAGCTCTATATTCCATGTTTCCATACGCCATGGGCCAATCTTTACAAAACTGGCCTTTATTGGGCTGGGCTCAGAGCCACCTGGGCAGCAGCAGGAATCTCCATTAAGGTCCATTTTGAGTCCAAAGACCAGTTGGGTAGCTGGTTCAGCCAGGCAAAATGGGAAGCTCTCCTAGACTCTCCCTAGACTCCAGGACAAGTTGTATGCAAGTGTTTTTCAATGTTTTTCACTTTGCTGGCCTCTAAAACCTACTTGCTTTCCATATGTAAGCCCCATCCAGCAATTCTGAACCTAGCGCCAATAGTTTTACAGATTTGCAAGATTTATAGCTACCCACTGCAAATCCTTCAGAAATAACGCACAGATGCCTGGGCATCCTTGGGTCAGTGGGTTGTAAACCACCGCTTTGCACAAAGGGCTACCAGAGAAACTCTGCAGAAGGGGTGGTGCAGCATCCTGAATGTGCTGGAATTGATGGGAGAGGCACAAATCTCAGCTGGGGATAACGGAGTGGAGAAGCGTTTGCGGCTTTAAAACTGCCCGCTTGGGTACCGCTAGCAATGCAGCTCTACTTGACCTAATTTACTTTTAATTCTCAGGCAGATCTTACAGCTCCTTGCTGCTGCTGGGTACCGTGGCACTGCCAGAGCTGCACAGTTTAAAGCTGGGTTGTGACCCAGCTGTCCTTCGTCGGGGTGAGGAGGGCAGTGCAGGCACAGCGAGCAGCGGGGCCAAGCCTTGCGGTCCTCGGGGGCTTTCCTATGTGTTTTAGCACAGGCTTCAGAACTGCCTGCCAAGAAAAATGATGGACTTCTTTCGCCTGGGATAACGCTGAAAAGTCCCAACTCCGACTAAAGGTGGCTTGTCAGCTTGCCCTCTCTGTGGTTACATGGGGGTATAGGATTTACAGTTTCCAGCCCCCTGGAGGAAACATTTCAGCAGTACTGGGGGGAGTCTAATCAGGTATTAAAAACAAAGTGAATTGCACTTGCTGTAGAATCAGCGGTAAATTACTAGTGCAATGATAGAGCCCCTCTCCTGCTCTAATCCATTTTAATCTCATTGTTGAGTTAATAAAACCTATTGGTTTACTAAATCAATGTAGGGTGTGATTCATTATTATGCGTGCTGGTACACAGATCCTAACACAAACTCTCTGCGATAGACTGGAGCATCACTGATCCAATGGAAGTTGGCTCCAGGGAAAAATTACCTCTTAGCCGTTGTCATAGAAAGATACTAGCTATGGTAAATTTTTGCTTGTGTGAGACAGAGGTTTTATTTGACTTTGATGCTGACTGCACTTGAAATATTTTTTACAAATGATTTAATCTACAAACAGAAAAGAAACCTCCCTTTGTTTGAGTTCATATTGGATTCATTTGTGACCATTAAGCAAAACGGCTATGTCCTATAATGAAGAGGGATTAGTAGGGAAACAAATATATTTGTTAGTTTTGTTCTTCCCCCCGCATTTATTAGAACAAGCCTGTGCTTCCAGTTTGCATTTCATTTTCTTTATGGCAGGTTGCTGGAGTTGAGTCATAAGTTAAAAAGATAAATTTATATAAATTCTGAATTTTTGCTGTTTTTCTGTCTCTGATCATATAATTCTTGCCAACTGTCTTCATTTAGGAGGGTCAATCTATATTTTGCTATAGAAACAGACACCATTTTTTTTTCATGCTGTTCCTCCCAATAGCTCTCTGAAAACAATGAAGCTCTATGAACTTAAAAAGTATCTCTCTAGTTAGAGCTCTGCAGATATCAGGGATTTGACAGAACCTTTTTCTTTAAAATTTCTTTTCAGTTTTAATTTTTTTGGTTTTAGTTCTTGTAAAAGGACTTGGAAGGGCTTGAATTGTAAAGTTGTCGTCTCATGGGAGGTGTACACTGGTTTTCCTGATCAATAAAAAGCATCCAATCTGTCATACCCCATGTAAATGTGTGCTATATACAGCCACAAGTCATCGCAAATAATAATCCATCCCAGGGTATCAAAACCAGGACTCTCAAGGACTTCATGACAGCTGTGAATGACTCTAAGCTCTGAGACAGATCAGGCAAGAGCAACTTAACAGGTTACCAAACATCAGAAGAGCTGAGGTAGCAGTCTGGGCACACGTTCTTGGCTTGTGACAAAGCTATAATAATGCAATTTAACTTAGCTGACAGTGAAACAAAGTGAAGCTACATGATATTATTTTGCATTAGCTCCAGGCAAAGAGCATGTGTATGGACAGGTAGGTTTGCTCTGCTGATGTGCAATAATATATTAAGCCTCCATGACCTGATGTTTTATCCAAACCCTCAGATCTTCTTGCTTCAAACGTCTCAAGCTTTTACCACGTCAGCCAAAAGGGATTCTTTCGCCAAGGTTGATCAGGGAAAGGCAGCAGTGGCACTTCTGCAGAATGGATGGTGTAAGGTGTTGCTTTCTGCAGTGCCTCCTGGCACTACTGTAAGACAGTTATCAGGACAGCCACAGGCAGTGTTACCTGCCTGGCTCAGCAAGCGAGTTCACGGGAGAAACCAAGTAGGCAAAGAGGGCAAGGACAGAGCTCCCACCTGGAAGAAACGGAATGCAGGTATTTTCCATCACCAACTTGCTGCATTGGCATATCTTGGAACTCTGAGGTCCTAGTGATGGATTAAATGCAGCAGAGCAGGGTCAGCAAACTCTTCCTCTAAAATTCATCACTGAGGTCGGCAACAGCTGTGGAAGGTAGTTGTGCTTCTAGGGTGCAGTGCTCCTTCCTCCCAAGACACCTTCTGGACAGGAGGTTTTTCCCAGCACCTGTCCCTCTTGCTACCTTTCCTTTCTCAGTTTCCTTCTTGGATGATGGGTTCCACAACACTGGGCCACCCTGGCTTTTTTACAGCAACTGTCCTGGCAAGAACTGCATCAGTAAAAAAGATCCTCTGACTGAAATTCCAGCTGCAAATCTCTGTCAGACTTCAGAGGTGTCCTTTCTACTAAAGAGTTGGAGTAGATACATATGTACGTAGGCCCATCAAAAGAATCTATTCCTCTAGTTCATGGAGTATTTTCAGTTCTTGACCCAGGGTTATATCTGTGCGCAGAGAGAAGAGCAGGGAAGGAAAAATTAGGACACTAGTACATATGCTTAGTGATACAGATATAAACATGAATTCAGTTACTCTGCTGAGAGTAGAAAAGATAGGCAGGACCTAGAGGAGTATGACAGTGGGGGACTGCTGAGGTTCCCCTGATTTTACACACTCAAATGAAATAGTCATAAAAAAAGCCTGTGTGGGAAGCTCTGACCATTCCAGTGTGTCTCTGCTACTCGCAGTACAAAGCTCTTTCCTTGTGCACTTGAGTATGGATATGCCCGTGTTCCCTTGAGATCAGAATTATCTGAAAATAACTCCCCCGGTGACTCTTGCACCACCATCTCAGCCGGCAGCCACCGCTCTCAGGTGGCCCTGGCTGAGCACCGGGAGGGTTACGCTTTCTTGTTCCCAGCACAGGGCAAATCCAGCAGAGAAGAAACACAAGCTCTGTTTTGTGTCAGGGCCAGGAAAAAAAAAAAAAAAATCTTTTCACGCATAGAGCTTGTAGGCAGACAACTCAAATCGCTGGCACAGAACTAAACTCTGGAGTCCTTGTAACACCTGGAGGATTGTTCTTCTTAACCTACTTGCATTTTATTTTACTCGTCTCTTATTTCTGCCTCCGCCACTCGAACCGCTAAGTTACAAATCTGTCTAGTAGAAGAATCTCTGCTCCATCAAATGGCCTCCCTGGGCTTTAGAACTCCATTAATTAGCATCTTTTAAATGGTTGGGTAATATTCGTTTCTCTTTTTCGAAACCATTTCCCCAAGCCCTAATTTTAATAAAGCTGGTGCTCATGAACATTTGAATATTAAAGCCTTTGGTTACAGAAAGACGAAAGAGGCATTTAAAAAGACAGCCAAGCAAGGATTACTTAAATGGCTGACATAATTTTGTGTGTATGTATGCATGTGCGGATGTGCAGCAGCTCTGAGATAAAACATTGTCTTAAAGGCATTTCTGTGTGTGTAAGGTCAGAATAACTGTAATTTGGGAGGTGCCTGTGTCTGTCAGGATAGTAACAACATCAGGGGCCCCAGGGAAATGTAGTACGATGCAATATGTTTAAGTGTGGATGATAATTTATTTCAAAACACACCAGAAAGGGCTGTGTTTGCTTTGATACGCTGTTTCAGGTGTGAAAGGTGAACTGAAAGTTGTCATATACTTAAAGATCTTATCCTGGGAAGGTTGTTCTGTATTTTTTTTATATTGAGACTATAAAATTGGAGTTTCTTCCCTCAAACTTTATAACCTCACCAGCTGGGGCTGATGGTACCAACGGTAGAAGTACTGTGCCTGATTTTGGACAAACCACTTCCCTGATGGGGATGATACTACTAAAATCGGCTGGGTATATAATGTTTGGGGTTTGGTTTGTTTAGGGTTTTGTTGGTTTTTGGGTTTGTTTTGTTGTTTTTTTTCCTGCATTGTCATTAAAGACCTCTGGCTCAGCAGGATATCACTAGCAGGGATTTCCTCACCTTGGCAGGAAGGTTCAGCTTTGCCCTGGGTGAACCAGAGGGCAGCCTGGACTGCGTCACCCTTTCTGTTTTCTCCTGAGGCTGCCAACAGAGGTGTCAGACTGATGATGTTTTTTGTTATGTTGATACATCTTGTCAACTCCGGACAGGGCACAGACTCTCTGATTCATATCTCACAGGCTAGAGGATCAGATGGCAATGATTTCTGTCTTATCACAAATCTAAGGCTGGGTGATCAGTGAGGTATAAGTATTTCTTCAGATACTTCAGCCTGCCTGGGCAAGATTTACAGCGGTTTCCTCGCTGAAATGCTTTATACACTCTCAAACCTCTCCTAAGTCAGAGAGCTGCCTATCAATGGACGGTTATTTGCTCAGAAAGCAGCTGTGTTTCCCCACTAGATATAATGGCACAGCCATGATTTGTAGCTGTTGTAAAATGATGATAATCCGTTATTCACAACCCACCACAGGTGTGGTCACAGGGTTTGGCTGAGCTGTACCTGCTACTCAAGCTAATGTAATACCTTAAAAAAGAGATTGGAAAATCGCTTCTTTCTTTAATTCACCTGACATGCCCCTATGTCACTCTTCTCTCTGCTGTGGCCATTGCTGACCCTGAGAGCGTACTGAGGAAACCTCAGGGACCTGATCCCAGCCACTGGCCGATTCACACGCTGACAATGCTCCTCACCTCTGGTGGAGCTCAGCCTCACACTGAGAGACTCAGGTGAAAGAAAGAACTCCTTTTTCAACAGTTTCATTCCCTGTATTTGAGTCAGTAGATTTGGGTGAGAGTTTCAACTCTTAATCCATTTTCTTCTTAACAAAAAGACTTTTCAGGAATGCTGAAGCACTCTCTGTCTCTCTTGTCCTTTCTGCTAAATCATTGGCCTCTACCACTTAACCTTAAGGAGGTGTTCCTTAGCTGACCCCACTCACAGAACAGTCATGTGAAGTCAACATTGTGGGCTGACTTGCAGACAGAGGGCCAGCAGTCTATATTTGGAGGTCAGCGTGTTGAATTTGGAGGAATTGCAGCAAAAAGATAGCGCAAGAGAGTCCTCAGGTTTCCATGCTAGACCTAGGGCCATGAAGATGGCTCCCTGTTCCTGTGCTATTTCCCTCTAAACCCTTGAAAACATGTCCGGTGCAGAGAATCTATCTACAGAGGTCTGACTGCAAAACTATGGGATTTATGTTCATGGCTGCAAACCCCAAATGAGTACATAACCCTAAAATTCGCCTCCTCTGCTTTGAATCATCCCTGGGGTCTAGGTTCGTTTCCAAAGAATACCTTTGGCCGTGCCAAATGCTGGGTACAAACAGACATTGGGTGAAACAGAAATTAATTTGGATTTGCTGAAAATGAGGCAAAATGTAGTCCATGGGCTTGGAACTACTAGGAGCTACTAGTGAAATCTTGAAGTCAAATAGGTAATATACAGGAGAAACTCTCTGGTTAGAGTGGGAATGGCCACACTGTGGCACTTCAGTTGCATGTGGATCATGAACAGATCTGTCTTCCATGGCCTCGTTGTGAGATGCAGCCCCTCATCCAGCAGTAGAGGAGCCCATCAGATCAGCAATCATTGCATGTGGCTCCTAAAGCACCCCTGCATTCAGCTTACCTCAGGTGTGGGGGTCCTGCATGTGAATATTTTGGTCTGTGGTTGGGAAAGTCAGTAAATTTATCCTCTTATAGGTAGTTAAGCTTCTCTACTTAAAGTAAGAGTGACCAGCTGCCAGGTCAAGAGTCACAACAGCAAATGCAATGTGGCAGAGAAGGCATTTTGCTGAGGTTTATGTAGGGTTTTACCAGGTCCAACCATCCCACAATGTTCAGGATCTTCCTTCCTTGTTTTCTGCACTGGGTGGTCATACGCTTCTCTTAAATTTTCCTTATGGTTAAAACATAGGACATTTTGTTTCAAAATTTGGAAAGCTCTGTCTTGTCCACACTCATGTCACAGTAGAAATCTGATGTTGAAAGACAGAAAAAAAGAGAAAGAACAGGAATTTTAAATGCTCAAAGTAAAATATTTGCTTTCTCTATCTTATTTCTCTGCACCTGATAAAATAATTGCCTAGAAATGGAGACCCTTCTAGGTGAGATGGAGAAGGATACATGTCTTCGGGGGTGATGCATAATAGGTGAAAGAAATTATTACTGGTTCTAGGTGCAGAATAAAACTCAGCTTCAGGCCTTCTTGATTTAGGATGAAAACATCTTTTCATGATTTCTATGCACATAGAGGAAAGTGACTCTTTTTCTTTTGTAGTAATTGCATTTTTAGTCACAATTGCCTGTTATCTTTGCATTTCCCACAGGTGGAGATATTGGTTTTCATGGAGGGTTTGCTGTAGCTGTTCATCTGTCAAAACCCTTTGTCATATTATGAAATGCCAGGCTGCCAAGTAATCCGTATGTTTTTTTCCTAATGAACACACATGCGCAGGCAGTAATTTGTTTATTCAACTCCTTGTGCAGGTTTGCAATTTACTCCAAAAGCAAGCAGCAGCATACAGAGAGACCAGATTATGGTTCAGGGGAGAGAAGGAGTCCCTTCTCAGGGACTGCCCTGGGAGCAGATCCAAAGGCCATTCGTTCACTGGCAGCCCGTGACACCACCTGTGGGAATCTGTTTAACTTTCTCCCATTCAAAGAATTTGAATTTTTCTTTTTAAATTCCTTTATCAGGAAGCCTTTCCTGTATCATTCATGAAGTCTCTTTGTCCGTGTGGAAATAATTCTAATAACCTAAGTTTATTTTTCCCTTCTCTATTTTTACTGCAGTCTGATGAAAGTGGTTTGGTCAGCTTCCCATTCATTAATAGGGAGATTCACTTTCTGATTTTTCAGTCACGCACAACACAGCAAGAAAACAGCTCACACGGGTGATCAAAACACCTCACTGAAACCATTTCTGCTTATTTTGTGTTTTGCAATTATTCTTTTTCCTTCAGCATCATGGAACTATTGAGTCAAAATTAGGCTGCCAACATCACTTAAAAATAGATGAACTATTTAAAATCCCAAGTCAGTGTTAGAATCCATAGGCAGTCTTAAGAAAAAAAAAAAAAAAAAAGAAGGCAAACATTTATCCTCAGAATCAGCATAATTGACATAGTTATTCTTTGTTTTACCTAACAAGCCCTGAATTTCAGATTGCTTGCTTTTTCTCTACTGGTGCTGGTGAATACCAAAGTGTAAAAGCAAAGACAAGATGCCAGATTGCTGAAGAAAAAAATTATTAATCCACTTTCCTCTTCTGCTCTGGCCTCAGTCTGTTGGGAAGCGTGAAGGTGAAAAGGGCAGGGAAACAATTTCTGAAAACCTGTGCAGTGGCTACAGGAGAACAGCATGAAAACAGGCCTGAAACTCCTTGAAGTATTGTTTTATCCTTGTGATAACCTCACTCAAACCATCTTTCACCTCCTTTTTAGATTCTGCTACAAAAGAAATGGGGGGGGAAAACAGGGCAATGGAGAGGGATGAGAAATATTTTTCTATTTCACAGTCTTTCCTACAAATTTGGTGGAATAGGAGTTTTCCTACAAAAAGGAACAGACTCGTTCCTAGGCTGGACTTGGGGATGTATGATTCATGAAGATCCATTTTGCCACCAATTTCGGTTCTGACAGGCCAGAACCACCCTTTCTCAAACAAAAGCTGTTCCAGAAGCTTCAATAAAATTGAAGCTGATAGTCACTGGGTGTTGCTTCCATGTGGGGGTTGTGGACACTGAGCAGCCAGCAAACGGTGATCCCTGGCAGTGGGTGGAAAGAGTGAGGCTCCTGGTCTTACACATCATGTCCTCCTGTGAGGAGAAAGGAGCTGTGCTATCAAAACCTTCGTTCCTTCAGAACAGAGGCCTATCTACCTGTCACGACTCCTGACTTGATGTGTTTTCAATGCGGTTTTACGTGATGGATAGTTTGGGCCCCCTACCATTTACCTGCCAAAAGTTAATGGGAATGCTGCAGGAGTTTGCAGAGGAAATGAAAACCCAGGATGTTTTTGAAATCTGGGAGACAATTAGTGTGATTTACATCCTTGGCATTAGAAGGAGCTTAAAATTTCTCGTGTTCCCATGAAACGCTATTGGGGAGGTGGGGGTTTGGGAAAATTATATTGGCTGAAATACGTCGATCAGGATGCTTGTGAATAGTGTAGCTGCTAACACAGATGGAAAGCTGATAACAGGCTAAGGGGATTTCAGATCACACTGCTGCACAAGGACATACTTTTACAGATGCTGGAACTGCTGAGCTAACTGCTTTTCATTTGAAAACTACTGCTTTGAATGGGCAAGAAATGTCTTTGCTATACTTAGAGGTGGATTATGCGATGGGAAAAAATAGAAGGGCTACTTCATGTGCCAGCACATGAAACTGCCTCCGAGTATTGCCAGAAAAGGAGAAAAGCACAGCAAAAGCTTCTCAAAATCTGGCTTTAATGAGGAGCAGGTGTGAATTTTGTGCAAACATAGGCTGCAGGACGACTCCTGGGGAAAGGTGACACACTATTGTGGTAGGAAGTGAGAACACAGAAGAGCAGAGAAGTGGGAACCTTTGGACTCCAGGCCTTAAGATTTAATTTGGCGACACATGACAAACTATCCACTGCTCACTGTTCTCTGAGATCAGTCACTCTCATCATCAGGACTGAGTCTGCACAGCTTGGCAGCAGGTTTGCCGCAAATCGAGAAGGTCAGAGGGGCAGTGGGTACAGGGAAAACACTGCTTGGTAGAGAGGAGCATCTACAGGGTGGGAAAACCTCAGTGCTGGAGGTTCAGGATCAGCAGAAACACTTGGGCAGTGACAGACAGAAGAGAGGTGTGCTGGTGGAATGGGGCTAATAAGAGGTTTCCATCTTTCCAGATTATTTAGGGAAATAGCCGGTGTAATGGCGCCTTTAATTTTTTAAAACATAATTTAACTTCACACACTTTTGCCCTGTATAACCTCCTCTTGCCTCCTCCCAAAGAGATCGTTTCCGCGCGCAGCGGTGAGTCGCCATGGAGACTACAGCCATGTGATGGCAAGACGTGACTCCACGCCGCTGGAGCCTCGCCGCTTAATTATTTATTAATAGGCTTTTACCCTCGTAGCCTCAAGAGATGCAACATCTTGTTACCAAGGCTGGGAGAGAAACAAGAAACAAAGGCACAGAAAAGGGGGAAAAACACAGGCAATTACAAATAATTAATTAGATGCACTGTAAACATGCCAGGAAACATGTAATAGGAGTGGAAATTTAACTTAAAAACCTATAGATCAATATTGTTTAGCTGAGGAAATATCTGGCTAGGTAGAGGAAAGACAATATATGGGAAAGTAAAGCTTGTGGCTTCAGGGTTTGCAGGGTCAGTTCAGTGGGCACCCACTGCTGGGGGCCTTCACGGAAACATGTTGAGCACATTCTCATCTGGAAACAAACCCTAACAAGTAGATCATCTTGCTCTACCTTTAAAATCTCCCCATAATGATTTTGATCAGGACTAGGTACCTTTGGGACAACAGGAGCATGTGGCTTCTAAGATTGGTCACAACTGCTGAATTGCAGATGGTCTTTGACAAACATTTGTGAAAATCTCTCACTGTCTGAATTTTTGGTTAAAACAGACCTGGCAAATAAGGGGTCAATTCACTGGAATGAGTGCCAGTTTATTAAAAAAGGTCAAGATGCACAGCAGGATTTCCTTGCATTGCATTTGTTTTAATTGAGCAGCTAATCCAGCCTATTATAATGGAAAATAAGTAGAGGCAAAACACTTATTTGAGTCATCTTCTTTGTATAAGAGATACTCTGCCTTTCCCCTAGACCTTTACAAGAGCTACAGTATTGGCAGACCAGGTACCATTTTTTCTTCTGCACAATCTAATTAACCAAACAAGTTTCTTAGGGATCCTTGTGACTGCTGCAATTGGTGACTTTGCACTAGGAGGAGACTGAGAACAAGTTGGCCCTTTCAGAGGGCAAGGGGACATCTGTGCCCTCTAGATAAATATCGTACATGACAAGACAATGCACTAGGCAAGAAAAATGAAAATAATTTCATAATATGTCTTCAAAGGGGAAAAAATAAAAATAATAAAAATCCTTCAACCCCAAGCACAATATAAAGAAAAACTAGAGGAACTGCATGGCACAGAGCCAAGCAAATTTAAGGAACAAATCTAGCAAACAATGAAAAGTAACAGCTCTGACCAAAAACAACCATTAAATGTTAAATGCTGCTCTTGTAACTGACAACACCAACAACTTTAAAGGGCTGTTTTACTAGCATGTGTATGCGTGTGTGGGGAATAGTTAGCCTCTCAAAGGGCTGACTGTAAATTTGTATTTCTTATGTTTTGGTTTGGGTTTTCTTTTTTTTGTGGGGTTTGGTTGTTGTTTTTGATTTCTTTACAAATTTGTGGTAATTAACAGTGAAACCTAGAGCCTAGCTAATTACAATCAATGTCATTGGAGCACTTGAGGACTGTAGGCATCACGGTGCCTGCTTGCCCTCAAAGCTATAGGGCAGGTTCACCTGGAGACATCTCTTTCTACCACACATAAATGAGGCAAAAAATTTTGTGGTGATCGGACAGAGAGGAGAGGCAGCGGGGGACCAGAAAGGGAAAAGGTTTGCTGGCATTCCTGTGCATTTTGAGTAGCATTTCCATTCTTTCCTCTTTCCCTTTGCTTGCAATGCACTCTCCAGAAGCTTTAGGTACCTCAGTGTTTATCTCAAGCATTATCTAGTGTCATAACTTCTCACATTTAAGTGCTCAAGATTCTTTATTGCATTTTTCTTCAATGCTTCTTCTCCTTTTGAACAAGACCATTACTTGGGTCCACCCCTTCTGCACAAAGAAGCTTAAGGGAAGGAATTCAGGTACAGAGGAACCTGAGACAACTCCCAGAAACTGATGTCCTGGTCTTCCCCTGCCTGGCAGAGGTCATCAGTGTACGTCAAACCCATGCTCAACCACCTGTCTTGCTAGTGTTAAATGGGAACAGCCTTGAATGTTTTTGTTCATGTGAGCCAACCACAGAGCCAAAAGATTTGCTCATGGTGTGAGGAACAAGGACTCAGGGTACCCTTTTTTCTTTGCTGTTCCACTTGTCTGTTGTCCTCTTGTCCATCCTCCAGGAACCCCAAAGCCTCTGTCAGTTTGTCTCATCAACCCCTGTTGACTCAGCGGTGCATTTGTAAAGATTCATTCTTACCCATCCCCCTGGAGTTTTTCAGAAAAAACTAACAGCTCTTGTATTCTCTGACACTAGCCAGGCGATTCTCTAATTATATATAGTACAGCAAGATTAACCTGTCATTAAAAATATAATTGTTCTTCAATTTGCACTTCTTTCTTAAATGGAGGCTGAGCAGAGCTCCAAAGCCCTGACTGGAACTTTGCTGCAACTCTGGCAACAAAAAGCTTATTATTTGCAAAAGAGGGGATCCTAATTGGAAAATATGATGGAGAAAAAACAGTGAATCCCCAGTAATCTCCTTCCAAATAGATAGTGCATGTGGTATAATGAATATTAATGTATCATATTTATGAAACGGGGACACTGGAAAGTGCAAGATTAGTTTTCCTTCTCTATGGATTGTACTTGGCAAATAACAGTCGATGGAGTCACATTGACCCAGCAGCTGTCCTGCACACCTCTGTCTCAGACACAGCTGAACTGTTGCTAAACAAAAATGCAACTCAAATTTCCTTTATCTATGACCCTACAATAGCCACTATCCCATCTCTGGCATCCCTACCACCAAACCTCTTCTTGGTCATTACTCATTTCAATCAAACATGACTCCTCACACAACCTTGCCATGCCAGGAAGTCTCATGAACATGGACCAACTCTGCTGAAAACATAGTGTTGTTCTAATTTCCACTATTGATAAACACTGGGTATCAACCTAAGTGATCCTGGAGAAAGGGTGTTCTTTTATCTGTCTTAACATTAAATTTCAACATAATTCATCTGAATTTTAGAGTCAGGTTTTTTACCCCTTCCTGGGCTCTTGAAGACACTGGAACTACTTGTGTGAGTAAGTGCTAAGCCAAAAAAGTCAAGAACTCCTAATCTAGCCCTTTCTGTTTAGATATTAAATACTAAGAAGTACTAGAGTTTGTCCTGAAGTCCTTGGTGGAGATGCTGTTACCCAGAGGTCCCCTCATATTGGCCAAGTTCTTGTTTCCAGCCCTGTAACCATAGTACATAAAGTTTTCTAGGACAATTGCCTCTCCCTTAAGTATAGTCATTACCTGTTCTGGCAGACTTCTTTGTAATTTAACATTGTAGCTTTAAAAATAATTCCCAGAGATTTGAGGTTTATTGGGGAGAAATACTATTTTATTTACTTGCTCATTCCCACACTAATATCTTCCTGCTATCTGTTTCTTTTGGAATTAAGTGGTTAACATAGTTACTGTGTAGAAATGTAGATTTCCCCTGGCACTCCTTGGAGTGAAGAAAGGATAATTTCAGACATTTTCCTCTTTAGGTAATGCATCTGCCAGAGCTATCTCAATATTTCTATAGGACAAATGAGACTGACAGCCTGGGAGAGCAGGAAAGGAAGAGCCATCATGCTGATAAAAGGCTTGGGTGGGACTCCAGGGATCTGCACTCAGCTCTGGCCACAAACTCAGTGTGTGACCTTAAGAAAACCATTTAATCTCCCTGTTCCTTAGTTCTCTACCTGTCAAGAATTTTACTTTCCTTCAACTCTTTTTCTATTACATTGGAATAAGTTACAAGCTCTTAGATATAGTCTCCATCTCATCCTGTCATGTTATTTAGCAGAAAGAAACACAAATCTTTGCAGAGGCCTTTAGAAACTAGAATGGAGATAACAACAACAATGACAATGGGAAATAACATCCTCAGGACTACAAAGGTGATTCCCTGTCGTCTGATTTCAGGCCACATAATCCCCACAGAGAATCAAAGTGTTGCAATCATCATGTGGTCCCACTAGGATTACAGAAATGATTCACCTACAAAATACTTCATCAGTTAGCACTCCTAAGAAGATGAATTGAATGTAAAGGTGGCTCTGGGGCTGTCATAGATCTTTACGAAGGTTGAATATGGAGTGTGACATCAAGTCATGTGCTCTGGCTTTAAACTTGGTCCCTGCTACTTCTGATAAAATAAGGTCTTGGCAACCTGTGGCTTAGAGGTTGTGGCACAGATAAGACTGGCTTTGAATACATCTATGACATGGTGCCATACACAGAACATAGTGGAATATGTCCTGTAGGGACAACGGGACATATCCCATCGCAAAAGGATGTGCTTCCTTCAATCTACCTCCAGCAAATGCTAGGTTTTGCATCCACATGCGTTATTTCAGAAAGCATCTAGCAGTGTGAGAAAACACCTCCCCCAGGCTATCCGTAAACTTCAGCCACTGTCATTCAGGGCAATCTCTGTATCTGGGATAATTATTTTAATCAGGAGATGTGTTAGAAATAGGTTATGTGCAGCTGTTGTGTGGTTCCCTGCACTTCCTGAAATGGCTGCCTGAAAAAGTGGATGAAAACTGTAGGTGGAAGGGTAGTTGCCATGGAAACTGCATCATTTGAAGCTTCATTTCAATCTTTTCTTCTTTCTGATAATTTTCTACCCATTTTAGTGCTCTGGACAGGTCCCATTCCATCTTGATTCTCCCTTGTGTTCATCAAACTATCTATGATGCCACAAGCCAGGAGTCCGGGTTTGGAAGTGAACCTAGTGGAATGAAATACAGGAAAACTGTGACAGGCTTGCACTGGGAGGCAGTTTGGTAGGGGGTCACGAGAAGAGATGACTTCACTTTTGGCTCAGAGGCCAAGCAGAAGACCTCAAGGTGTGGGAAGGAGTGACTCTTACTGGGCTAGTGTTGACAAAAGCCACCTCAGTCCCTACAGGACTGTGCTGTGAATGCATCACTCTGGTGGTATGAGGTACCATCTCAGGTGTACCCGCCTGGGAGAGCAGTGCCCTCTGGCTTCCCAGGGACCACTGGACACTTGTACAGTTCATGGGCTCATGATACTCCAGGAGTGGGAGGAGAAATGGTGGTTTTCTATCAGCTAGGAGTCATTATGAAATAAGATGGGCATGTGAGGGATGTCATCCAGGGCTGCAGCCAACATTTCAGATGTCACTAGCCAACGCTTTGTGCGAGAACTGGTTTGTTCTAAGGACTGAGATTAAATACTTGTGTATCTCCGTGATGATGAAATAAACCCGAACTAAGCCAGCTTCTGAGCTGAACTGGTGCAATGCAATTTCAGGTCCCTGGGACTGGAGTAGTATATGAAGTGTGTTTTCTGCAGCTGGAAAGGAAATGGTGAGGCATGTTGAACATAGAAAATTCACCCAACATGCAAGTTAAGCAGGATCTGGAGGTTAGATTGCTCTTCTTCTGGAGGAAGGTGCTAGCTGGTCTCTGGCAATTGCAGAATCATATTTTGAAGTCTTGAATGACAGAACTTTTGAATGCTTCTCTGAACCTTGCCAGGTTTGCACCCACTAATCCTGTTTCAGACATGAAGACCTGGATAATTGTAGCACAGAATCCCCTCAGAGAACAAACTTGAGGAAAATTTATCTTGCAATGTTACAAGCCAAAGTGAGAGCGTAAAACTTCACTTTTCTACCTTCTTGTCTGGTATGTGGAGCTGATTCCTTCAGACACGCCAGGTTGTACAAACTTGTGTTATTCTATTTGTTTGGCTGTTCTGGTTTTCACAGCTGCCACTACAGGGCTGTGTTACACCATAACAGCAGGCAGTGGAGGTGCCTCTCCAGACTTTCTCTGCTTCATATCTGGGATGGAAATTTGATAGCTTCTGATTAAGATGAAGAAATTAAAGGCTAGGAGTGAAATCCAGCTTCTTTCACAACAACATTAATGCAATGGATCAGTTTCTTGCTGCTTATTTTTACTATTTGTGACAGTTACAATACCTCATTAATATCATGTATTTCAGTGTTATCTGTACAGCCTCTGACAGGTCAGCTGGGTTTTCTGGGATTATTTCATAGAGGGTTGGAAGCCTGAAGGTTCATTCTGGGTGTGCTGAAGCACAAGATTTGTAGCAACCCTTAAGCCTTACCATTCACCACTGAGATTTAGCTGACAAATTTGCTTGCTCAAGGGGGCAAATTCCAAATGCTACAAGATAAATCATCACATTAGCTAATTTGTTTATTTCTTTCCTCGTTTCAGGAGGACCTGGTGTTGGGAGAAGTTTGATTTAGTTTAGCACTCCTGAAAATGGAAGTCCTCTTCCCAGCTCAGGCATAACGTAGCCCTTTGCAATATAAGCTTTCAACACACTATTTCCAACACTATCACCCACCCTAACACCGGTTGAAAATATAGTGTTGATGCCTTAAGGAAAATAAGTCTGGTTTTACTATGAGCCATTCCCAAGCTTCAAAAACAGATGTAACAGGTAGAAAAGTAACTTAAGAAAAAGCACCCCAAACCAAATCAAATTGAGCAAGAGATCTGCAATCAAAGCAGTGAAACTTCACAGCCACCTCCATTTGCACTGAGGACAAAGGTGTATCGCTGCTTTGAGAGAACAGACTGCTTGACTCATCTCTGTGAGGCTCTGTATGAAATACACAGCCCCTCCCCAAATAAAACTCATACAGGTTGGTGCAGCATCCTCAGTCATTGCTTCTCGTGGTAGAGATATTCGGGTTTCCTTATTACTGGTGGACTCTGCCTTCCTTTACAAACCAGGCTCTCGCTTTTGAAATAGAAGGTCCTAAACTCTTTGCACCTTCGTCGGGAGCTCACGTTGAGTCCCACCTCTGCTCCCCCTACTCTGAACTACCTGCCCTCCTCAGAGACCCTTAGCTGTCTCTTACTGCGCAGTGTGAATAAGATGAACTTTATACACAGATGTCTGTGTAGTATCTCTGGCCAGGGTTATATGGACAATCAGCTTTATAGTCCCTCTCAAGGCTTTAAAATCTCTGAGTTGCCAATGCTTAGTCTGTGAAGCTAATGGTTCTGATATTGGTAAGCTCATGATATTGTGTTATTGGTTCAATACATTATTTTTAACCTGCAGTTTGTGCTGAAAACTATTTCCCTTAACCACATGGCTGATTTTTATCTCCTCTTCATTTTACAGAAATACACAGGTGATTGAAACTACCCCCAAGAAGTCTAGTGTGACATTCAAGAATATATTTTGAAAAGTTATCATCAGCACTTTCCTTGCATATTATTGTTCTGTAATTAAGCAATACATGTGGCTTGAAAATCCTGAATAAATCTTAGCATGATTTATGGGGATCATTTGTTTCAACTTCTGGTTAAATGGCAGTAGATTTGGAGCTTTTATTACAAATTGTTTTCATTTAGACTTTAACCATCCTCTAGCCTCTGGATAAAGCACTTATTTGCTGTATGCCATTTTTTATCATTTAGGTGCTAGACCTAAAGCAAAAATAGAATGGAAGAACAGTCCCAGTGGAGAGAAGCAAATGATTGAGGCAAAGGGGTGAGAACTGAGAGAGAAGTAAATGAGGAAGCAGATTGGGTGACTGATCCTCTAAGGAGCTAGCTCAAGAAATTGTGGTTGAGAATGGAGGTTTTAACCTCATATTGTAAAATTACAAGTCTTGGTATGGTTTTGTACCAGGCTAGCTTTGAAGTGCAAATTTGTGTAAGGCAGAGATCAGTGACCCCAGACACTCCATGGTATCTGTATAGGTGCAGCTATCTTGAAATCAGGCTATCTGCAGAAAAGGGCCACTAGCCTAGAGGACAAAGACACAGCCTCAGGAGTCATTTGCATCCACGTTTATCAAGCGCAGCTGAGGGACAAGGTTCAAGACTGCTAAATATAATCTGAAGTGATTATAGTGAAGTGAGAATGAATTATCTTCAGTTTAGCTTGGGTTTCTAGTTTTGGTTTCCCCAAATACTCAGAGAGTTCCAGCGCATCCAGACGATGTTCCCAAACCCCTAGAGTTTAATGAGCTTTTGTTAAGGTCATTATTCGGTTAAAAGAGAACAAACAAGCCAACTTTCCAGAAGGTGCATTGTTTGACATTAGCGCTTTTCTACCCATTACTCTCAGTTTTGGAGAAAAACCAAAATCACGTGGCTTGAGAAACCAATCAAACCACGTGAAAAGTGAACAATTGGGGCTAACAAACCTGAAAATGATCGGTCCAAATTATTGTGTAAATATAGCATTTAAGAGTAATGAAGCTACTTACACAGCACTGGGACTGGTTTCAGAGCTATTTGCCAACCAGACAGCAGTCTAAATTTGCAGCAAATGCTGGGCCTGATTCATCGCTGTGTTTTCTATCCCCGTGTGACTCCGGTGGCTGTATTGCAGAGTAATGAATCGAGTTCATTACTCAAGACGCGCAGTCCCTCTGCTTGCACCAGCCCGTCACTTCCCGTTTGCAGAGGTCTGGCAGAACTAAGTTGGATGTTATGCAAAATTTAAGTTTTAGTTAGTTTTCAGCGGGTGCCAGAGGCAGTTGATGGGACACAGGAACAAGAGCAGAACCATCACCTAACAGCAAGTGATATTTTGCCCTGATTTATGACAATTTTTCTATTGTTTCCTGGATATGCTTGTATTTTTTTCTCCGAGTCCTAGTTTTATCTGAGAAGCAGAACCACAGCCACAAAGATGGCTTGGCCTCTGCTTTGAGTCCCTAGAGTGTTCCCCAGAGACATCTGCAGAAGGACATCCTCAACTGAGGGTTTTAGGATTACAGAAATAACTCCAGAGCGTGAGATTACCAGAATTACCTGCCTCTCTCCATACCATCTGATTTTTTCTGTGCAAATGAAAATGGAATCTAAAACTGAATTGGATGTTTCTGTGCTGATTTAACACTGATTTAACATTGGAGACTTCAAATTCAGCATCAATTGAGATTATTATATTCTGTGCAGCCTGTTTAACTGCCCTTAATCCTAACAACAGTAGCTGATAACAGTAACGACTCGCTGGTGTGCGTGGTGGTGCCTGCAGTGGGAGGAAGGCTCAATGGCAGAGATGAACAGCCCTGCCTTCTGTGGGTTCCAGTTCATGTACGTGAAACACTGCAGCCACCAAGACGAGCACTGCCTGGATGGCAAGAGAGGTGGAGGGATGTGTGAGGGAGAGCCCAGTCCTCAAACTACTTTCCCTTCTCTGGATGGGGAATGGCTAGAGCCCTGTTTTCCATGAGTCGGAAACCTCGTTGCCAGCTACCTGCACATCGCATCCAGAGCCCTGTGGCTGGGATGGGGGAGGATTTATAAACGTGTAGGCTGTACTTTTATTTTCTGATAATCTGGTTTAGTGTGACAAATAGCCCCATGAACGGGACGCCCGCTGGCTCTCACTGTACACGTCACTTGGACAGCCTCCAGCTTCCCAGTGCCTGAGGTGCTGGCTTCCTTCCCGGCGCTCCCCTCTATCTGCAGCCCTCCGGCGAGTTTTCCTCGCTTCAGCCTCTTCCGAGGCAGTGACCCCAATGTACTTGTCACACGGTGTTCTGGAGATAGCCACGACACTTAGCGACGTGCCTGAGCGCCAAGGCATAATTTAGGGAGTTAAACAGCACTTCACTTTCTTTACCATCCCTCTGCTCCTTCTCCTTGATGCTCTCTTCCTCCCACTCTGCTGCTCTACCCAGTGAGGCCTTGGATGAGGTTGTAGGTTGTCCTCCACACACTTCTCTAGCTCTACTACTATCTTATTGTCTAATAGCCAGCAGCCCAGCCAGCTCTTCCAAGAGTGAGTTTACCCTTCTGTGAAATGGGGATATCATTTGCCTATTCTGCCAGACAGCTCCAGGCTCGACGTCTCCACTTGTTATATCGTGTTTAAAACACCTCAGAAGGGAGTTTCAATACCACTTGCACCAGATGTTTGCCTTTACCCACTTCTTCATTACCACTCAGCTGACTTCCCACCAGCTTAACCGATTCCTTGCCTGTTGTAAATTGTGAAGCAACGGAAGGGAAGCATGTTTTCTTTTATACAGAACCATGGCAGCTTGATTCAATGCAAACAAACCTGGCACCCCAAAGTCCCAGAGGTTTCCAGCTGATCAAATGAGTGTTTGTGAGAATTTCAAATATCTGTGCCGAGCCCTGCATCAGTCAAACAAAGCGGTCTAAACGGATCTCATGATTTCAGGGGTAGCTTCAAAGACACCCCAACCCATCTCAGAGTGCAAAACATTATTACAGCAGCGTTATTACTTACTGAGATGTTTGGTGTTTTGGTTTTTTTTTTTCACAAGCTACAACAGCAGGATGTACTGAGGTGGGCAGATGAGTACATTTTCCAAGGCGCAGAATTTAGCATTTTGCTTGGGTACTGTAGGCAAAGCCTGGCAGGCATTCACACCTGCAGGAAAGGTGCTCTCGATTAATGCATATCTGCACAGGTGACATTGATACATATATGTGTTAATACATGTGACATACCCTCATGTGCTGCATCCAGGAGCAAATGCTGTTGTGCATCTCACACTCACATTTCCATATGAGGCAGACTTTTATCTAATCACTTTTTGATTATGTCTGAAAATTCAGCTATTGCATTCTCTGAATCACTGCAGTCCAGTTCTTATACAGAAATCATCAGCCTATGGAAATACTCTCTTTTTTACTAGCAGACGAAGCCATACGCTCATGCAGAAGCAATTACTCTTCTAATACAAGTTCTATAATAACCTTAAACAGTACAGAATGGCGTAATTGTTTGCTTTAATAAATACTTCAGAACACTTAAGCTGCACTGTAAAATGGCTTCACAAAATCCTGTTTCAGCTTCTTCCAGTCTGTCTGCAATGACCCCCAGCCTTCTGGCCATTTTAGTTTTCTTGAAATTTTGCTGTGACATCCAAATAGGGACATTTTGAATCACAAATGTGAGGAGCTGTGAATTCTTTTCTCTTTTAAATGATTTTTTGCCATGTGTTAGAGCCAAGTATCTATCAGGGTAAAATCAATAGCAGCTCCCAGAACTAAGAGAAAATGCCCCAGACTTAATACACTTCATGCACAGTCACTGCAGCTGTATGTCTAAAAGGAAGCTAATAGAGTGACTCATTCTACAGGTTACCAATGTTTGAAATAAGCCTGTTGCTAAAATGGTTAGGAACAATGTAATTCTTAGCATTACAACCAAAGCAGGACTCCTGTTCCCTTGCTGTTACAGATACATCAGAGTATCAAATATCTGGTCTCAGTTCTTAATATTTGAACACCTGCGTGTGCTAAAATAGATATAACCAATCTCCTTCTCTTTTTCTTCATTCCTGTGGAATGGATGTGAAAAGCTGTATGCTGAGTGACCAGAACAGATAGGAATTGAAGAGACATGTCCCTCTGCTGGGACTTCAGCATCCCTTTGCCTGTTGATGTCAGGCTGGAAGCAAAGGTCAATAACCCTCAAACCTTTTCTATTATTTTTAGTTTTCTAATATTTCAGATGGGTCCAAGGCTCCATTTCACTCCTTTCTCCCCCACATGTTGTAAAGCAGCCAGCGAGTTGGGAAGGATCCTCTGGCTGACAACTGTTATTTAAAATAAAATTATTCATTTCCGCACCAAAACTTCCTTGAAGACCATCTGAGTGATACCCATGACACTGAGGTTGCATGTAAATGCAACCTTTGCTCTTTAGGACTATCTAGGTCAGGCACACGTGGTTCACAATCACTTTGTTCCCAGTCCTGCCATGAAGAGTAGGGCACAGCAGGACTACTAGCTGCATATCAATCAGGGAGCACTAGAGAAAACAGCAGAAAGATATTTCTTCTCTCCCTCCCAGGTTCTGAGATGTGATCCATCCAGAATACAAAACACACCCTGTGTCCAGGAAACCACAACCGAAAACGACCCAGAGACATAAATATCATGGCTGCAGCACATTTAACTAGTATGTAGATGGACAAAACAGCAACAGTATCACATATAATTCAGGAACACTAAAGAAAATATACTACATGCTGGAAAGCATAGTGCTGTTCTCCATCTGCCTTATCACTGGATTCCAATGGTTGGGTACCCACAGACCTTTTGCATTAAATTTTACATTGATTTTTATGACCAGTTATTACATGTAATGTCTGAGCACTCCAACTGCTCTGTCTCCTCCCTGGTGTGGTATGAAATAAAGTTCATGGCAGCGGTGTAATGGATGGCTCGGACCAACTCCAAAAGTGGGGGTTTATCAGGTAATTATTTGAGGAGAGTCAGAAAACGTGCTCTTTTATGTCTACATATAAAAACTGCATTAAGTTTGAAAAGAGCCAAAACATGTTATATCATGGGTTCCCAGTGCTTATTACTTCAGCCCCATTTCTCTTTCCTCCCTTTCCCTTCCAGAGCAACATTTCTAGTCCTTTGCTTTGCTGGGAGGAGGCCAATTCCAGCGTCCCATCACTCAGTCCGAGGAGAACAGGAGTAGTTGGATGCACTGGTGTTTCCCTTTCTGGAACACATGTAGGTACTGAGCTGGATACAGGCAGAGTACAAGCTTTTTGGCAGCTGGCAAACCTAAAGTTTGCACACCTCCCTTTATAAGCTACAACGTGGCTTTCAAAATCATAAATGCTAAGGCTGCCTTAGCAGGTATTTGGTAAAGATGTGCTAATACTGCCCAAACATTGGGACCTTCCCCACGAGAAAGGTGGTTCTTGATGCTGGCTTCAAGGGGAATTGCACCCTCGCCAGGAAGGCTTAGCAGGGGATGGATTTTCTTGGGCTGTTACTGCATGTTTGCACATTGCATAATTTTTTTCCTTAAAAAGACTGCACCATTAAAAGGAAAATACATGTTAAAACATTTGCTAAGGTAAGAGTAAAGAGTTAAAAAGAAGTGGAAAAATTCTCCCAGATTTCTGGGTGCATGTACCTCTCTACATGTACCCTCTCTGGGCTACAACTAGGTGGCTGGTGGCTCAGCCTGGAAGGGGGATCAGTGTCATTTGATTGTTGTGGAGGGGATTGTGCCTTTGTGATACATCTCATTTATATCTATCTTAGAAGAGCTGGGCCCATTGTCTCAAAATTGCTTTGAGATGGGACAGGATGAAGCAGGCTGTGGATACATGAGCTATTAGAGCTATTAGTGATGGTGATGTTAGACAGTATCGCCTGTCGGTCCGCTTTACAGTTATAAATGTGTATCATTTAAAATACAATAAGGGGCCAGATGCTCAGCTGGTACCTGACATCTATCCACAAGGTTCCCACTGCTGCAGCTTTAGCATAAGTCACTGTCTTTCCAGGGAAGATAAATACCAAAAAAAAATTTTTGTTGGTGGTTTTGAGATCCGTGTCAGCTGGATTCACCAGTCACATCTCCGTGGGATGGTATTTGGTTGTATACGCATTGTCCTGAGATTGCAAGTTGGCAGTGGAAAGGAGGGTCCAAAATAATAAAATGAGACCTTTTTACTGCTAA
Source organism: Tringa tobata (assembly GCA_033628505.1). NCBI lineage: Eukaryota > Metazoa > Chordata > Aves > Charadriiformes > Scolopacidae > Tringa > Tringa tobata. The sequence goes on along the minus strand of JAHREE010000194.1, from coordinate 4,645,746 downwards.
TCTTCCAGGAATGCTTGCTTATTCAAAGAAAGAAAGTTGAAATAATTTTACTTTAACATCAGGGACCAAGTAATCCCTTTTCTGCCAGCCTGGACATCTTACTTCAGCAAATGCCAGTTCGACATGGGTAAAGGGAGATGAAGAGCTCTATGAATCACAGTCCTTGGGTTCATGTCACCTATGTGCCTGCATAATGCCTCTGGACCAGCTGCTGAGCATTATCTCTTGTTTCTAATCCTCTAATTTCAGAGTTCTTTTGTGCAGATTATTACTAAAAAATTCATGTAATTAATATCAATTATTAAGATTTGCAGTTTAATCAGTGTCAGATATTTTTCAGCTCAGAAAGGAGCATTATTCCTGTTGCTATTATTATTAATTGCTAGTCTCGGTCACCCAAATAGATGATAACAGATACAAATGTAGATTCAGTTAACCCCAGGATTATGCATGACACAAACTGATAAAAGCCCGGAAATTCATGAGAATCACCTTTTTATTTCTTGTTACTCTGCCTGAATCTCTCCAGTCTGACAAATCTGGTATCTGTGTACCTTCAATGGCCCTTTGTTGCCAGGTAGCTGGTGCATTCAATTTAGTTTGCTGTTAAAACACTCTGAATAAACATGCATTTAAATACTACATTTACTCACACAAACGAAACCATGCTCCTCTTACTCCAGATCATTCTCAAACCTAGAGTACAACCCTCATATCCTTTTATTTTAGAATATGGTCAGCTGTGATTTCTGAACGTGAAGTGCAGTCACAGAATAGTCAATATGTGTCTATGGCCATTATGTTAGGAAATACAGCAACACTTTTTCCAGTGGATTTCAAAGCCAGGTGGGAATTACCCCATGACCTAAGTGCTAAGGGAAGGATGTCACAGAAAAATGTGTGGTTTGCCCAGGAACGTGCAAGCTCATGCTGGCAGCTCCGGGAGTGGAGCTGATGTCTCACAACCCCAACCACGGGATCAGTTCTCAGACCTAAGTCGCCCCCTGTTTTACCAGCTCTGACTATTTGGTCACAGCCCTCCCCTCTTGCAATACCTGATATCAGATAGTGTGAGATGCTGCCAACAATCAGCCCTGGCAGATGTAACCATGTGTTTGCAATTGGGAAGCTGGAGGAGGGGAAGCCAGTGCCTTAAAGATGGAAGTAAGCATCTTGGACCAAGCAGTTTGCCTTGGGCTAGCACGACTGCAGCGTGGGGAGGGGAGGAGATGTGCATTTGCCACTGCCAACGGATTTCCAAAATTTGAGTCCTGCCTGGGCTGCAGCTGGAGGCAAAATGAAAATGTATTCATGAGAGAGGACAAGAGGAGCTAGAAATACTTACACTTTGCTAAATGTTTAGGCCAAAAAGGCACAGGCAGGTAGTGCAATAGTCTCATAAACTATTGGCTTATGGCATGGTTTAATGCAAGCTGTTCAGGTGCCTGATTTCATGCCAGAAGAGTGTCTTTTTTTGATTTTGGTAGGTTTTTTGGGTTTAGTGTTTTGTTGTTTGTTTTTTTTTTTTTTACTTTTAATTTCCACAAAATTCCACTGGGTATAACTGTCTCATGTCGTAGAAATTCTTTGCTTTACTGATGTTAAGAAATTGTGGCAGCAATCTCATGGAAAAATTTTCTAGTCCACATAGTCTGCAGCAGGGGCAGGAATGTAATCAGCTGGTGAGGAAACCAGTCTGTATCAGAAACAGGGTTTTCCCCACCTCTCACCTGCCATCTTTTAGCCAAATTAAAAGCAGCAAAAGAGACAATATGAAGCATGTGGAAAGTCACAGTGCTTATATTTCCAGGAAATTGTAATTATGGCATGGCTTAATTTACAAGCACTTGATTTTACAGCCTTAACACTCTTTCAGTGCGGTATTTTGCACCTAATAGAGGACTTCATTCTTCCCTCAGTGGGGCAGTATCTTAGAGTGATTTAGATGCTTAACTCCTGCTCAGGTGTTCCAGAGCCACAGTGACTGCTGACACTCAGGTATGGGATACCAGACCTGACCACAAGTGACTGCTCCAGGCCGTGGTCAATGTGCTCAGGCAGGAGTCGTGGAGGGACCCTGACCTGCCCTTAGAAAGTCTCCAGTGGTGAGATGACAGGGCTCACAACCTGCCTGCCTTTTTCTTGAGTCTGAATAATGCTGCCAGTCTGCAACTTTTCAGCCCAGGAAATACATGCAGAAAAATTTAAGTGTTTATATTAGAAAAAAAGTTGGGGGTGGGGGGAAGAAAAATAGAAAATCATGCCCCAAGTGATAAACTGTTTATAATAAACTAATCATTTTGGAGGGAAAGAATGTGGTATTCTGCACTTTCTAAGAGAATATCAGCAGAATAGGGCAGAGAGAATATTATCTCTAAAAGCTATGCATTATTCTCTTAAAATGTTAATGTCCCATTTCTAGCTGAACAAATAAACCTCTACAAGTTGGATGCAACTAGTACTAATGAATCAGAGTGCAGACTGGGAAAACAAAGAACCAGCCTCTGACTGCAAAAAAGCATCTTTCAAGAGAAAGAAAAAATTAAGTCATTATTTAAAAATTGTTCTACTAATGTGCTGCGAACAAAGGGCTGTTAGCTTGAAAGGACCAAACAGCTTTTATTTCGGAGTACTTTATTTGCAGCAGGATTATAAACAATATCCTCAGCAAACCCTTCAAATGGAGCATGCGTTATTAAAAAATTCAGAAGCCTTTTTCCCATTTACCATTTCCTTGACATGCTTTTTGTTTTGCCTCCCTAATGTATTTACAGTGAGTGTGCAGTCTCTGTGTGGTTTAACATCCAAATCAAAGATTGGATGGAGGCAGGCAGCAGCATTTCATGCCTTAGTTTTATGGTTTTCATTGAGCTCCTAGTGCCACAAAACCCATTGAAAGATCAAGATAATGCAAGATCCGATCTCATATATGCTCATGTTGAGTGCAATGTTGAATGAAGGCTCCAGGCTATTTTCATCATCCAAGCGCTAAAGTTTATTATCTGTAACACATTCCTGCCTGGAAGCGCTAACCAGGGTTGTGTTAGATGCTAAAGAGCCACCTGGATTTCTTGCCCTCAGGAAGAACTAAATTGGACAAAAATGGAGGAAGGTGGTTAGAAGGCAGAGATGAAGCGATTCGTTAAGGGATGCAGAGCAGGTCAGCGGTACAGATGTAAGCCTTCATGCATTGAGTGTCCTGATAGCAGTAGCTTTGGGGATGACACTAGGTGTTCACATAGTCTTTTTTGGGTGGCAAAGTGCCTTTGGTTTGCTTGTGCAACTGCACAGCTTCAGGAAGCTTGTATGACTGTGTCTCCTGTGCTGAGAGAGATCCGGAGCCCTGCTCTGGACATCATTTCCACCCACGCTGCCTCCTCTGTGCTCTGTCTGATGTCCCAGCAACCTGTCTGTGGGATGGCAGCACTCAGGCCTACTTGAATTGCTGAGAAACCTTGACCCAGCTCTAAAAGGCTGTTGGTCTCCTGAAAAAGGTGGTGAAAAACAGGCATAGACACAGCTGTCCTCAGGAAAGCTGATCCCTGCATTTCACAGCAGCTTCAGCCTCTGTTCTGTTTTTTCTTTCCTTATGGTCTTTAGAATAGACTAGTTCACTCACAAAATCACTGTCTTTATTGAGCTGCTGGCTTCCAGCTAGTGCTCTCCAAACATTGTATTTTCTGTTCTTTCCATCCGAGAGAAATTTCAGCAAAGACTGAGCAATTTCTGAAAAAGGACCCTGGCATTTTGAAATTTCTCAGAAACGAAGTTTGCCTTCCCCAAACTGCTTTTGCAAATTACCTCATTGCAATGTTTGTTGGTGTATAATATAATTCATATGAGAGCCAATGTGATGAGGCTGAAACAAAGTGCTTCAACCTTACCCAAGCAGAATGTTAAATAAAACTCAGATGAAATTGATACTGTCCCCTGAAACATTCAGATTTTCAGAATCAGCATTTTCTCATAGCAAGCTGTTCCATATCCCCTGCTGGCAGCAGACTTAGACACATTAGCTTTTTCTGGAAAAGCTTTAAGAGCTGGATATTATTATTGTTATTATTATCATCAATAATATGCAGAGGAAATGGAGCTAGAAAACAGAGTCAAGAGAATAGATTCTGCTACAACTTTCTGTGTTTGCTAGTTATATCGGTTTGGATACACAGGGTCAGAAAGGAGAGAATTCACCTCTACCAAATAGTCTCCACCTTTCCTTGTCTCCATGTTTCTATTTGTGAGTACATCAAGTACTCAGCTCAATCCTCCACTTCTTGGTGGACTCATTCACACATGTGGAAATGAGAATGGGGTAGGATGGGTTGGTGTCTCATGGCATGAGCTGCTCTCTCAGGTGTGGGCAGTGGGTTTATAGCAGGGCGCAGAAAAACAGGCATAACTGTCTCTGAGGGTTTTCATCCCAGCTGGGGAACCTGAGACTGGCCACGGTGCTGCCACTGCCTTCGCATGCCATTAAGTCCCCAAATGTGGGGACTTATCCTCTATAAATGTATTTTCCATTAGGAGGGATTATTGGCACACATGGCTGACACGTATCTTTCCAGGCTTGGTCCTTCGTGCATGAAATTTACTGTCTTTCCCTTTAAGGCGTTTACTGCCTCACTGACCTTTATATTCTTCAAAGAGGCATTTTAATCTCCCACACTGCTGTGCTGCTAAGTGGTTTCTCATTTGACTTGTGCTACTCAATGGTCTTTCCATGTTGACGGGCTCTATTAAGTCACTGGGAGTTAGTCTGAAACTCTACTAAGCTGTTATTTTCAGTAATAACACTCCTATTTGTTCCCCAGGTTCGCCGCACCCACAGGAGGTGGGAGGAGATGTGGAAGCACAAATTCTCATTAAAAGAAAAAGCAATTTTCTTTGGGACTAAACTACCTCGAGGCGACTGGAAAGGGACAGAAAACTGGTTCCAGTATGTGCCAAGCTGAGACTGGAAATCTTCAAATTAATCAATTTTCCTATTGAGGAATTTCCCAAACTGATATTTATCACTCACAGCCTGTGAGGTAGTCCCTGTGAGACTAGAGAGTGTCTCAATATTTTACAGCCGAATGTTATAAATGTTCACTCCTATCAGCGTTGTCTCTCTCTGTAGAGTCTGTACATAAACAAATGGTGAGTGCTCATTTTTCAGTGTTGTTTTCCATGTATAAGTCACCAGTCATGTGACATATTTTTCTTGAAAGGAATGGGGGAAAAAAAGCAAGAAAGACCTTAAGAAAACTCTCCTCGGAAGACAGAAGAACACGCATTTTTCACTGGATTCATCTCTTTGTCACAGAAAGGATGGGAACAGCCGGGTCATGTGTCTTGCATGCAGGAGCTGAAGCCACCAGCTAGCTCACCCAGCCTCCAGGTGAGTAAAGTTATGGGCTGAATGAGCCAATGGCAGAGCCGGTCGCTCAGCCCAGAAATTTCCCTGACCCATCTACCCAAGAAATTAAAATGAACCTTTTCCACCGTTCTCCTTTGCTTTATCCACTCTGTCTCTTGCCTTGGCTCTGCATTCAGGAGCTTTGAAACACAGCAGCAGGAACAGTTTTAATGGTATTTCCAAAGCTTTTTTTTTTCTTAATTTTTTTTTGGAAGAAGCATAGTTAGAGATCGCATAAGGAAACCCTCTGACTGTGAGACCTTTGGTGCAAGCTCCTTGTGCTGTTCCAAGTTCTCCTTGGTTAGAGATGACCGCAAGCCTTTGCACTTCTTCCCCCACTCATTGATCAGTTCCACCCTGTTTTTTCCTTCTGTGCCCATAACAGAAGGCTGTTCTTATACGCCTGTACAGCTGTAGCATGATGAGGCATGGGGCTCCTGGTCTGGTGTCCTCAGGCACAGCGACAATGGCTAGTAATGATCATCCAGTTGGGACAGAGATGAGACTGCCAATTTTCCTCGCCTGAAGGCTGAACCCTCTGCGCTGTTTAGTTAAAATAACCAGCGCTGGCATTCAGGCATTCACAAGTGAGATTGTTAGTGCTGGAGGAATAACAAAATCTAATGACGAGGAAGCTGCCTGCAGGTGATGCACTTTGACTCCTCCTGACTGAGCAAATGTGCAAGTGGAAGCCTGTTGGAGCCATGAGGCTCCTGTCACCGAGACAAGACACTGAGAAATAGCAGGAGGGGCTGGAAGTGTTATCTTATGGCAGCAGGCAGCCACCAGGCAATAACCTCAAAAACTGGCTGAACTCTACCCAATACTGCTTAAAGATACTCGTCACCAATGGTCGCACACTGAAAACCAAGTGAGGACTTGAGTAAGAACCATATTTTCCCCCAAAATATTCCTCTCTGCATTTGGTTTTCTGGAGGATGAACTTTGTTTTATAGTATCATCTTTACCTTCTACCTTCTCCAGAAGTTCACAACAGGGAGAAGCTGCTGAGTGTCTTAAAGAGCCTGATTTCTCTCAGTCTCTGAACCACAAAGCTTCTTGGTGTAGCTCCAGCAGGAGAAACCTCTCAGGTTGGAGAAAACCAGAGGCACCATACACAGAAACAGTCTCCAAACACACCTCTCTGAGTGAGCTTTTGTTCATTATTTTCTGGGCTAACCAGGATGGAATCGTATACACATACAGTACAATAATAATATCAACCTGATTATGACTAGGGAGAGGAAAAAAAATGTGGGCTTTATCAAAAAAAATGATCTCTTTTAACAACAAATTGTAACTAATTATACTTTGAATGGGAAATCAAATGAAAGTGCATGAAGGCTCAATTTTCCATACAGCTGACGATCTGACCTTTTTAGGAGTGGGAAAGAAAATTATTTTTAATTAACATGACTAATCATTTCCTGTCATTTTCAGATAATTGGCTTTGTCGAAAAAATGAGCTGTTTTGGGGGGAAACTGGGGGGGTGACAGTGGCAGCTCCACTGGCACATTTAACCTTTTAGATCCTGCCTGCAAAGGGAATTTTGAATCCTTGTTATTGTGGCGAAGAGGCTTTTTATGGAAATCTGGTGCCCTCCCCCCCTTCCTTTCCATATGGCTCATAGAAATTCATACATAGGGGAAAAAAAATAATATTTGACACACTGCTAGACTTCTTTCACTTTGAAAGAGTCCTTTATTAAAAAACGCAGAGGAGACAGTTTAGCTAATAGACTGTTTTCTGGTACATCTTGAGGTCACTCGTGATCTAGGACACAAGGGCAAATCTTGGAGTCCTTAATAACATCTTCTGCTCAAGCTAGTTGGAAATTTGGCTTGACTGAGTGTAGCCAACTTTTATTCTGACTGAGCGGCAAGCAATTGAAGGTGGGCAGACCGAGTGCCGTAGAGACTGTTTAATTGTACCTGCTTGTCTGAAAGCTGGAAGCCTGTAATAGAAATCTTAGGCCACGAGATACGACTTTCCTCTTTTTTAAGCAGCAACGAAACCTGGTGTATCGGAGGCTTTCCTAGGCATTCGGCGGAAGGTTTTAATGTACACTTCAAGGGACGGGCAAAGCGATTGGAGAGAGACCAAAGGAAAGCAGGAAGATCAAATGCCTCCGAAACATGACCTGCAAGCAAAGATTGAACAGCCTGGGATTGTTCAGCAGAGAGAAGAGAAAATTCAGTGGGGAACTTAAGTTTTGAATAACATTAAAAAGGCACTTAGAAAGGCTATAATCTGTCCTCTGCTTTCATAGTCAGTAGCGTAAGTAGAAATAGGAATAAATTGCAGCAGGAAAGACTCAGAATAGATATCAGGAAAAGCTTTCAAGTGGTGAAGAGAGCAGAGCACCAGGGATACAGGAGAGTCCCTGTCTCTGGTCATCTTTAAATGGAACAAACATCTGTCAGGGATGACATGAGGACAGTTCATCCTGCCCTGGGGCAGGGAAAAGGATCTGCTGCTCTGCTGAAGTCCCTTCCAAATGTAATGTCCTTAATTGTATAGGAGAGGAAACATTGCTGTTTGCTATCAGCAGTACTGGCTAAGTACTGCTGATAAGAAGTATCTTCTTTCTAAGAAGAAATATGTTTTCCAAAACCCTCTTTTTCCTGTTGCTCCCACTTGCAAAGCACTCCAGTTTTGGGGGGATGAGGAACACGCAGGATAAATTCCTAAGCTACATAACAACAGTAACTCCTGTCCCTTCCTCTTCTCTAACTGGCATGTTCCATAGCCATGCAATCCCCTATTTTATTGACATCAAAACCGTGCAGTCATTTCTATTCATGAAGCAGATCAGAACAAGTTCAACTAATGACTAAGAGATGTATTTGGGAGTGCAGAATTCTGCAAATTAGCAGTCAAACACAATAAAAAAATCAAAGATACTGCATTACAAAATACACTTTGTTCATTTATTTTAACAAGTATCACTTATTTTCAATTATTTACAGTGCTAGTTAGCATACTCATAAAAGTACTGTGGCATATTGAGTTAAAAGTAATGGATTCTTAGTGCTGGGAAATCTCAGCAGAGCACTTTGCTATTAAATACTGGCAAAAAAATGGAAAGGAATGTTACGGTGGGTTGTTTTCTGTTTGGTTTTTTTTTTTTGCTTGTTGCAGAAGACTTTTTGATGGGGTGAAGATAATTGGGTCTGCAGATTAAGTGAGTTAGGAATTAGCTAAATTCTCACTGTGAACAGTTTTGTAAATTCCCACATCACACTTTATGTCTTCCAGCTCCTCTCTCCCTTTAAAAAAATCCAACATTCCAGGCCTTATCTCAGGGTGTCCTTTTTAGTCTCAATTCTCTGGCTTTCTTCAGTTGCTCATCATTTAAAGACAGTTATTTTTTTGGCATTTCATTTCCTTCTTTTTTTTCTCTTCTTCTTGCATCTTTTATAGGTGGTGATAAATGTGAATAACAATGTGCCTAGTGTGAAAGAAGAAGTGTAAAACCATTCGATTTCTCTTTTATTCTAACTTTAAGCCTCAGATTTACCCATGTCTCACTCCACTGGACCTGTCACCTGAATTAAATAGAGACTCTTAAAACTGATTGCTGCAAGGAAATAGATCTTAGAAGCAAGAACGTAACAGCATCTTAAAGAAAATTTCCTAATAAATGTTGAAGCTCATTTAAATTTTATTTCCCACCCCTGAGATATGGAAGCAGCTCAATGCTAATCAGAAAGGGAGAAAAGTGACCTTAATTTTGGATTATCTATTTTCAAAATCCTGTTGAAGGCAGCAAAATACTCTCGTAATTTGCACATCATGTACAAGGTAGAGAAAGAGAGCGGCTGGCAGGCAGGGAATACTGAGACAGGCTTGTCTGCTTTTATGCGTCACTGCTGACACCTGCTGCGTGGCCGCCTGGCACAGCCACCTTCCTGAAAGCACTGAAAGAACCAGCTCCTCCGTCTCAGTAAAGAGAATCCCAGCTCTTATAGCAGGAGGGTCGTCACCTCAAGCTTGTCCCAACTGTGATGAATGAAGCAAGTTTAAACCCAGCTGTCTGGGTTTGGGAGGAGAGGCTTTTTCCAGCTGTATTCTGGTGTTGGTTTTTTTTTTTTTTTTTATAGTATTCAGGGTTCTCGTCTGTTTTTTTAATATTTGCTTGGCATATTGATAACCTGAGCTTTCTTTCACTATCTCAGGCTCTGAACTGGATGGGTCTCAGCTGCCCTTGGACCTTGGCCAAGAGAGAAGGGATCATCGGCAGGTGATGCTGTAGTCAGAGCTGATATAGATCCAGGGTAAGGTTGGTTTAGAAATAAAAGTGACCATCTCGAGCAACATTCATTTCTTTAGCACGTTTTGCTTGCTCTCTGAATGGGTATGGGTTAATCAGGTTGGTGGCTCTCTGCCAACGTGTGGGAGTTGCTCTGGCAAAAAGTGTGTTTTTTCTCTCTGTTCCGGCTGTAAAATGAGGAGTTTCTCACCTGCCATAAACCTTCATGCTGTAAAAAGCTGCTCAACACAAGGAGATGCCCAGCAGTGTTATCATAGTTATCTGATGTGACACAGTAAGCATTTAGGAGTCAGCTTACTTTGGCATGGTGATACAATGAGGAATCTGATGGACAACTTGTATTAACATCATAGAGTGTGGGAGGGGAAAAAAAAAAAAGAGAGAGAGAAGAATTTTCTCTTTAAATAGATGCTTGATAAAAGAACAGTGGCAGGTAATGGATAGATTTGCTTTGTTAAGGAAGTGTCCACAGTATTTGCATTTTATAATTGTTCCTGCAAAGGCTGGTGTGAGCGGAATCTCAGCTCAGCTTTCTTACACTTTTTCTTTGCTCCCTGTGTGGAGTGGCAGAATGCTAAATAGCTTCGTTTCCATCACGCCAGGTGTCACAGTGTGATCTCTAGTCATTCCTCCACTGAATGGCAAACCAGATGCCACCCCACCTTCACCCCCAGCACAAGTCTCGGGGAGGAACCTGTCAGGATCCACACCTGGGGACAACAACAACGGCAGTGCAACTCATCCCCCCGCCCCGAACAAAACAGACCACAAGTGGCAGAAGGATGCTCCCCATTATTAATCCCACCGTGATTCTAAATGTCATGCTACTACTGTATGCACACAGGTACTTCAAGGTTTTCTGATTTCAGTTACAATTATTATCTCCTCTGAGAGATGCTTTCTCTGATACTGGGAAATCTCTTTAGCTGATCTGCTCTGAAACATAATAGTCCTGTTTGTGTTACGTGTGCATTCCCACCGGACTCCCCCTGCCTTGCTGAGGTCCCCTTGCTTTGTCCCCCTCTATAAGAGGTGGTGGGAGACTCTCTCAAGATGGGCTGTGGGCAGCAAGGATTTGACACACTCTGAAGAAACACCCTCTTGTGAAACACTCTGGAACAGCACCTCCTCTGTGAGACAGACCCTGTGCAGGCCTGGGAAGTGGTGGGATTCTCCACAGGAATGCTCATAATTGATATGGGCACAGGCAAGGGGAAGCCAAGTGAAATGGACTTGCATCACTGTTCCATTTAAGCCATTCCTGAAAAGGATGATGCCACTGTCAAGCTATGAAGTCATCCCCTCTAGTCTCCAACAAACATGGAACGCCCCAGTGCAGGGAGCTGACTGCAAATGATGTGGTTTTGTGCTGTGGTTTCTCTTTCACATTTAATTTACACTATCTTTTGAACTATCTATGCCAAGCAGAATTCAAGATTTTCACTTCACAAACATCATCTCTGAAAATTTTACTCTTAACAACGTTTGCTAGATGTGAAAATAAGTCCAATGCATTTGTCCCTGGCCTATCAAATAACACCCCAAATATTACGGTGTTCATGTAACCACTCTTCGAGGGCACCACATGCAGTGGAAGTTCATGGAAATGTTAATGCTCTGGGAACAAGGAACATGCTGCTGCAGTGCCACGGCGAAGAGCATGGGGACATCAGGCAGCATGAATTTTGAGTCACCAAACCATGCTTGGGGTCATCAGTGGTACTGTAGCTCTCATTTATGCACAACCTGCAGGGAGCAGTACTTAGCACGACATAGTCCAAAGCAGCATCAGCAGCTGGGCCCTGAGACCACCTAGCAGCTCTCCAGGGGCCCCAGGCATAACCTGAGAGCCTCCCACCAGGTCCCAGGGGACAGACATCCACACTTAAAATGACCAGAACAACCCATCATGTCTCCATCGGTCTCAGCAAGGCGGCCAAGAGCTGAGCTGGACAGGAATAGAAATCACAGATAGAGCAAGAGAAAGACAAATGACTAACAGATGTTTGCCCTGCTATTCCACCTGCACTATGGCTAAGGGGTCAGCCCACTGCAATCTGCAGGATATATCTTTTTCCTGGTACTAAAAATGCTGAATATTCTGTGTCCCAGACACTTGCTGATGTCTGTCTCAGTGTGCCAAGTCTATATCATCTTAGAGATACCACAACCCCAGTCATTTCATTGTCCTCCTACTTCTGGATATGAGCTTCCCTTTCTCCCGTGACTGTCTCCAGAAGCTTCTCTCTCCCACAAATTTAGTATTAGAAACAGTTTTGTTTCGAAATCCTTCCTTCAGATGTCACTTTCCTGGGGTGAAGCATAAGCAAAAAAGGTGAAGATACTTCCTAACCCTAAGGCTGCCACTGGCTGCCATTTCTTATGAATGCTTTACAGAAGCCTCCCAGATGCACATTAAGCTTGATGTGGACTCTCTAAATCTCAAGAACATTTAATAAATGGGGAATTAGTCTGACTAAGTCATACTGGAGATGAATTTCTTACATCGATACAATCTCCAATGAGCACTGCACTTCATTTAATAAATGTATTTATTAAATACATAAAAGATTTGTAAATGGAACTCTTGTCTTGCTGAACCTTATTAGCTTCATCCTTATTTAACATTTATTTTCTTGAGATGAGACAATATTTGTTAATTCTTGAACACGTCATTGCAAAATCCACCCGTGGTTTATTCAGTCTGACTCTAAATATTAAATTTCAACATTTGCTAGACCTGGCTCCTTGTTTAATCTACCAAGATCTCTAACAAGCACAAGGAAAGATTTGCTAACTCAAAAATAACTGTTATGGAATCTCCAGTGGGTTTGTAAAAATCTACATAATATTTAATAAATCTGTCCTAAGATTCACTTAAATCTGTTCAACCTCCATTAAAACAGGAAAACTAATTTGGTGAAGTCCTTGTCAGATTCATGCAAAACTTCATAAATATATCAGATGTTACCAAAATCCTATTAAACTGTCATGTGAGTTTTCTGTTTCATTTCTCATCATTGTTGATTATTAATGTATTTGTGCATAAATAGCAGCTCTCTCCTCCTAGGCTTTGCATCCCTCCTCCTGTCCTGCTCACTCACTACCCTCAGAATTCAGCTGGTGGGAAATGAAAAGTCACTGCTAGAGCTGATCCCACTGCGTTTCTGCTATGCCACCTTTTAGATTGCAGCCCATAATTTTGCAGACCTTTTCTGGGAATGCACAGATTGCTTTTGTCAATTTTATACATCTTCTCTGAAGACACATATTCTACGAAAAAGTAATGAAGCTGTATCAGTAGCAGAAACAATGCTTACCCACCTCGTATTATCCCCGCATCCTGCCAGACTAAGACAGACGGAATAACAAACATTGTACTTTGTTTTCAACCTGCACGCAGAGCATTTTTATGTCTCTATCTGGTTCCAGTATTTCCGTGGCAGCGATCCCAAATTATGTTTGGCCCAAAACCCCTGCCAACTTGTCTTGTAGATCACCCCGCACACTGATCATAAAATTTCACTTGAAAAGAGAAAATTGAGAACAATTATGGTTCCGTGTGCTTCTGTATACCACTCCCCCTGGCCTTTCAGAGCCCAGTGATGGGTAGATCACAGCCCTGGAACCCTTCTCCAGCACATGGGCAGTTTAGAAACATTAAGTGGGGAGGTGAAAGTAGTCTAATTTATTTGCTCTGCGTTTCTAGCCTTTTCATTTCTTGACAGTTACCTTGAAATCCCCTCTTTTCCATGACAATTAATGCAGATCCTTTCTTTAGTAGATCTGACCTTGGAGCAGGTAGCAAAGGGTAGCAGATGATATGCTAAAACTCTCGGTACCGGAGATGGAGGTTTCAACCTGCTCAAGGCTAGACTGGAAATGAGCTCAGTCATCTGAATCCTGTCGCCATTTGTCAATAGCATGAAATATCCTACTATTTTTCTGTCTTGGCACTCTGTGCACAGAAGGAGATAGCAGCACTACAACAGTGGGCAGTGCTGCTGTGTGCCTGCGTGAGGACTCATCACCCGAATAGCAGGTAGTGCCCCAGTGCTGAGGGAAGGGGTTTTTGCTGAAGGCTACAGAAATGTAGGGCTGGGACAGCCACCAAAAACAGCTGGTCTAGGAAACACACCGGCAGAGCTAATTCTGGTACATAATGGGCAGATTCAGCTCTCCTTATAGGAGTCTCATGGCAGTGCTATCAGATTCTCCCTTTATTGCTTATCAAAATCTTCTTACAAAAACATGATGCCAGTATATTATTTAATATGAGTGCTCCAATATGACAGTGAAGAAGACCAGACAGGCCAGACATGACAGATAACTGTTGGCAGTTAAAGTTGCTACTAAAAATAAAGGAATGGATTTATTAAAGGGTTACAGAGAAAGGTTCAGCTTTCCAGCTGATCCCGTGTGCAGGGCCCACATGCTAAACATTTGAGTTTGAGCTCAAGTAAAATATGTAAGTCTCTACAGATTTGTTAAGTTTGTCTGTGATAATTTGCTACTGGGTTCAGGCTATTCTCCTAGTGATTTATAGTCTTGGATGTTCTAAGCAATATTTATTGCATCAGATATTAAAGCCAACTTTTAGGAAACTCTGGTATAGATGACACAAACCTTGTACATTTGGAGATTTTTTTAAAAATACCATGTATAGAGTGGCAGAATTGTGGGAAATTCTTGAAGAAAGCAGAAAGGAAAGACATGGACAAAGTAACTACAGACACTCAGAAGTGCTCAGTGATTTTCTGAATGTCTTAAGAAATGCTGCTACATCTACTTTTAGAAAAAGCTGGGCATTAGCGCACTGAAAATCTGTCCTCTTCCATGTGAACTGTGGCAGGAACACAGCACAGCGATTTGCAATATGTGTATTTACTTCTGGAAACCTAGTCTTGTGAATTATTAATAAACAAATAAACAAAAGTGACAACAAACCCACCCCAAAGAAGATCTCAGGCTGCCTATATGCCAACCCAGTTATTTAACATATTAGCTGTTTTATCCGGAAAAGAAATCAAGTCCCAACTAGGCATAATTCTGCAGTCCCTGATAATACATGTCCATGTATTGAGCCTGATGCATATAGAAGGTCTTGGTATACAGTTCAGAGATCCTACAGGAGGAAAAACAACTTCTCACCTAGTGCTGACCAGGACTGGAATCGAGACACAGCTATTTAAGAATCAGTCTGTATTAATGGGCACAATTTAATTCAATTCAACAGTCTTGTAGGAATGAGAAATAAATAAACAAACCCTTCACTTCAGTAGCATTAGCATTTTTCTTGAGGACAGCAAACTTCATAAAAAGCAATGCAGCAAATCAACAGCTAAGAGGGTAAAAACTTTTCCTGTGGCATGAAAATTATTGAAAAGATCACATTAGATGCTCACTACAATTTATAGCATCAAAAATTGCAGAAAGAGCAAATACAGGGAAAAGGACCATGTTTGGTTCAGCTGCAGATTTAAAAAAAGGTACTCAAAGTAGAAGACATCCACTGAAGGGCAGAAATTGGGCCAAAAAGAGGAAAACAGAAAAGAGCAAACTTGGCCAAGTTCAGTGTAAAATTTATATGGCGGGGCAAAAAAGATTTTCAGAAACAAGTCCCGAAAGGCAATTGAAGTAACAAGTCAAGCAATTTAGAAACAAGAAACTTGACAGATGTTTTACACTGGCAGTTCATGATTAGGGTGTAATGGGTGCTCAAGGAAGAAAAGGCTGTAGTGGAAAAGCCTAATAAATTCTTTTGTCAGAGTTCATCATGGAGAAGTTTAGTAGTTTAAGAGGGATGAATCTGAAGCATTCTATATTTGAAATGCAAGAATATTTTTTTTACAAAGTGAATGGTAACAACCCTTCCAGACCAGAAGATATTACATGTTGATAAATGTAAAGTGATGCACATGAGGAAAATCAATTTTAATTGTAAATATATAGAAATGGGTTCCAAATTAGCTAGTGTCTCTCAGAAGATATCTTGGAATCACTATGAATTTATCTGAAAAAGTCAGCTCAATGCTCAGCAGAGGTCAAAGAGGCATACAAAGTATGCTAATAATAATAAGGAAAGATCTAGAGAACAAAAGAGAAAACATCATTACACTGCTAAAATGACTCACATCCTGATTGTTCTGGCTGTGCCCTCTCAGACAAAAGTTCTGTAGAGAGAGAAGGGGCACAGAGATGTCTGGCAAGTACAATCACATGGGTACGGAGCAGATCCTATGCACAGAAGTTGAAAAGCTAGGGCTCATCAATTTGGAAAATAAATGAGTGAGGGGTGAATGTATGGTTATATAAAATCATAAATAGCATGGAGGAAGTGACCACAAACAAATAGTCACTTTCTTTTGTAAGGCAGAAATAAGAGGCACCAAATAAACCTATCAGGCCATCGGTCTAAACAAACAAAAGGAAGTCCTTTTCCACACACAAAGCATAATCAAACAGTAGAGCTCATTGCCCAAAGTATAAATTGGGTTCAAAAAGCAATTAGACAAATTCATGGAAGAAAAGTACATCACGGCCTTATTAAACACAGTGAAGTGGATCCAAGCTCCAATCTGGGACTCTTTATACTGTAGATTACTGAAAAATGAGGAGGGGAGTTGGCAGGGAATCTTCTTTCTCTGCTTTCTCTCTTTCTTATATTCATTTCTAAGCACCCATTACTAACCACGGACAGAGAGACTATTCTGCTCCAGCTGGACGTTTGCTCTGAGACTGGAGGGTTGTTCTTAGCTGTTACCTTTCCTGTTGCAGGAACTATTGCAGAAGTAATTTCCAATTACCATCAGCCTTGCTTTTCCAAGGTTGCTTCCTTTCACACCTTGCCTAAGAGCAGCTGTAGGGGCAGGAAGCTGCTGCCTCTACAGCCAACCTCCTGTATAAGCTAGAACCAAAACACAAAGGTAGGCAGTGGCGTGTTTCACTGGTGCTGCATTCTGCATCTGCTCAGTGGATAAACCAGGACCCATTAGTGCTTTCAACATTCACATGAAGTCAGGGTCTGGAGAATAATCTCCTTAAGGCTGCCCTGGGATCAGGACATGGGTGACAGCCAGGGCAATAGGTGCAAAGTGGGTGCTGATGGAAGAGCACCGGGCTCACCAGCCCAGTCAGCACCCCAGGGATCAAACTTCTGATGTTCAGACAAAGCTGGTGTTCAAAAGCATTCTTTGGTTTGTCCACTTCCCACTGATAAATGACCACTAATTCACTTTGCAGAACTTTTGAAACAGAGCTCCAAGGTCTGTGGTGGGTCCAGAGAGTGACAAATATGTAGCACTGAGGAAACCTGGAAACACCATACCATTCTTATCACAGTTAATCTTTGGAGCCACTTAATCATACAGGGCTTTCAGTTACTAAGGTCCTTTTTAATTTAGAGTGAGAGTGTGTGGTAATTAGCCTTAACCAGGTCATTGATCTTAGGGGAATATACTCTATGAGAACCTACATCCATCTTTCATGCTTGTGGGAGGGAAGGGCTGATAAGCTTGACATCTCTGCTCACAGTATTAACAAGGCAGGTTAATACTGACCTTCTGCTGGGGCCCTTCACACTTAGCTGGCCATGGAAATGCAAGGGCATTTCTCCCATAAGCCTGATTATTCCTTTGGATTCAGTAGTATAATTACACTGATATCAGTGGAGGTTTTTCACCTTTACCTCACAGTAAGTACATAGATGTTCTCCATGACCTGCCATCCACTACACAAAAATCACCAAGATTTATGGACAGTTTCAACAGGAACTTTGCTCCCTCCCTGACTCTACTCTTCCCTGGGGCAAAGCTCCAATCCCAGGCCAGTGACTTGCTGCTGCGGTAAGAGATGAGATGTCACACATTGTGCTGTCTAGCTCTCCGTGGGCTGCAAGGATGAAGATGCTGAGAACCCAAGATGAATAGATTCATCTCAACGGCACGTGAGTTGCTTCAGGGATGGAGGGATAGAGGCCCTGAACTGATCCACACTAACATTTTCACAGCTAATTTCTTCAGAATGAGTGATCAAATGAGCCAAAATCATTCAGCACCTGCCATTTCATCACATGAGCTACTCACTGTGACCATGCCTGTTCTCAACATTAGGCTCAAGCCCAAGGTCAAGCAGCAATCGTTGTGCCCTACTGCACACCAGGTATTAAGGCCTGTTCAGCATTAACTCTGCAAGGGTTCTCATTGGCCTTAAATTTTCAAATTTCTGCTTGGAAGGGCCTTCTTCTGGCTTTTCAAGAACTTTTTTTTTTTCTTTTTGCAAAGTTGGCTCTTTAGGAAACTCTACATGGACTAATATCTCACTTTCCCCTTACAGCCTTTGTGGAAGACAAAGGGAAAACAGCCTGGACCTCTCCCCTGCCCAGATTTCCCACATCATGTTGTTATTGCCAGGTTGTGGCTTTTTTTTTTTTTTTTTCTTTTCTGGGTCTCCTGCCAAACATTTGTCTGCTTTGTCAGTTTTTTATTTTTATTTTTTCTTTTGGGGAAAAAAGCCTGTTTAATCTTAGCAAATGGGTTTTTTCCACTTCAATAGCCTCAAAATTTTCCCTGGAGAGCTGTAAGCCCTTTAAATATATTTAGGTTGCCAGATTTCTTATGTTCTCTCTCCAGGAAGCCAATTTTGCTTCTAAGCTCTTGAGAAAGGGCCAGTCTCATCTTTTCTTGCACTTTGAAGCTGTTGTACACCACCTTCTCTCTTTTCTCTTTTCTTTTCTCTGTCCTCCTTAGGTTTAACACTTGTCCCTGGGGTAACATAAAGGCCAGAAACCCTTCCCAGGCTTGTGTTAAGCTCCTTATCCACTCTAGGTCTTTCATCCTGTATCCATCAGCGACTCATTCTGGTGTTTCATGACAATCGTCCCCACGTGTATTGCTGTGCACCAGGCTGAGGAGACTAACCACGACTAAACACTTCAATGGCTGTGTGCCCTACTCTGATTCAAAAGCTCCATGGGGGATTTTCTTTTTTTCCTTTTTTCAAAATCAGCTCTTTAGGAAACTCAACACAGTCCATTATCTCATTGTGTCCACACCAATTTTTTGTGAAAGACAAAGATGATTTTCCCAAGCTCCCTTTTTTCCTACTGAACATCACCCCTGGAACGCTTGCTGGGTGTGGAAATCCCAGAACAAAATCCTGGTATCTGGCCAGTTCCTTACGACCCAAACCTCTTTTCCAGATATCTTGATTTGTTTCTGTACCACTTGAGCATGATCAGACAGAGATACAGTGCCTAACAAGTCTCACCACACACATGGGGACGAGCCTGGTTCAATTACAAAAGGAAAGTGGTTCCAGTGTGCAAACTGAAGGCAAGACAGCTTGTAGTGTCTGTAACTGAACCAGCAAATGAGTCGTGTAATACGTGACCTCTGGGACAAACACAAGTCCCTTCTTCAGATGTAGGCAGGTTTATAAACAATGCAAAAGAAAAAGAAGGGGAAAAAAAATGCAGCTGAAGTGTTCTGTGATGACCTGAGGAGACGAAAGATTTACACTGCTGACTGACTGGCTTCATGCTGAGATTGGAGCGGTGTAAGTAATGTATCTTCAGACACTGGGGAACAGGCATGGCTACTCAATAAAAAGTGCTGTTTATTTTATAATCAACAGTTCTAACGCAAGAAACTCTTGTGTTCTCTTATTCAGGATGATAAATTATTTCTGGGATCAATGAGATTCCTTTTTACTGGTCCCCTACTTAACATATACAAAAACATGCACACATTTATGTGCTTAAATAGCACCTTTCCAGCCAGGAATTAAAAACATGTTTCACACATTATTCCATAAATATGTCAAGCCTGTTATTACCCTCAGACAAGCTTGCACTAGGGCAATGTCCATCTGGTGTCACTAAGGTGCAGAGGAGATTTAATAAGCCAAGAATGCATCTGGGAACGGACTACGGGTGTCCTGATTTGTGCTCTAATGAGCAGTGTTCATCTCAGAGAGACACAGGGCTGCAATGTGCCAGGAATGCTGCTGTTGTCCACCCAGCATCCTGGGAACAGGGAATTATCCCCTGAGCCTGTCAGAAAATGGAATTTCCACCTTGTGGGAAAAGACAAGACTTCTCTGGTTGCTTTAATCATGAACTGGGAAAACAAGTTAAAATATTTAAATTCTTTTTCATGAACCAAAATATTCTGAAAAATATTTCCTTTCAGTCTTATCAAAACAGTCAGCCACGACACTGCATTGCTTGCAAATCCATTCAAATAATAAATCCAGTGCATTCACGTACAGAAATACGAGACCTTTCGCACTTAAAATCTCAAACCACTGCTTGGTTAACCTGGAGCTCCACAGCATGACCTTGGGCCTGAACACAAAAAAAAGGAGCTTAAGAAAGAAAAGGTTCCAGGTGTAATTACGGCGGGAGCCTGGCTACTGAGAAACACAGAGCAAAAGACAAAAAGGATTAACTCCCATGAAATCTTGATGACGGCTGTGTAATTTATACAGAATTCTTTGGCTTGTCGGCATCATTCTCACTTTCTGGGCTCCACTGCTGTTATCTCAGAGCAGGAGAAGGCCACTGTTGTTCTCCTGCCAGACCCAATAGCCTTTAGTCAGATTTAAGAGAAAGTGGCTGTGGGAAATGAAGATTAACACTCTGGGGACAGGTGAGATTATCTCATTGAAGGTCGTTATAGTTTCCATAAATCGAATATATGTGTCTATGTATACACACAGTAATGTCCAGCAGATCTATAGCACAAGATATAAATGGAAAGCCTGGGGAATATATAGTCACAAGGACTTATCGTATGGGTCTGGGTGAGGCCATGCGCTCTGCAAGTGGCAATGCAGATAACAGGACTGGCCAGAAACTGCTAATGGNAATATTCTGAAAAATATTTCCTTTCAGTCTTATCAAAACAGTCAGCCAAGACACTGCATTGCTTGCAAATCCATTCAAATAATAATTCCAGTGCATTCATGTACAGAAATACGAGACCTTTCGCACTTAAAATCTCAAACCACTGCTTGGTTAACCTGGAGCTCCACAGCATGACCTTGGGCCTGAACACACAAAAAAAGGAGCTTAAGAAAGAAAAGGTTCCAGGTGTAATTACGGCGGGAGCCTGGCTACTGAGAAACACAGAGCAAAAGACAAAAAGGATTAACTCCCATGAAATCTTGATGACGGCTGTGTAATTTATACAGGATTCTTTGGCTTGTCGGCATCATTCTCACTTTCTGGGCTCCACTGCTGTTATCTCAGAGCAGGAGAAGGCCACTGTTGTTCTCCTGCCAGACCCAATAGCCTTTAGTCAGATTTAAGAGAAAGTGGCTGTGGGAAATGAAGATTAACACTCTGGGGACAGGTGAGATTATCTCATTGAAGGTCATTATAGTTTCCATAAATCGAATATATGTGTCTATGTATACACACAGTAATGTCCAGCAGATCTATAGCACAAGATATAAATGGAAAGCCTGGGGAATATGTAATCACAAGGACTTATCGTATGGGTCTGGGTGAGGCCATGCGCTCTGCAAGTGGCAATGCAGATAACAGGACTGGCCAGAAACTGCTAATGGAAATGCAAGTCAGGGTGTGTGACAGACCTAGTGTGTGGGTCCATGTGGGAGTGTGCCTTTAAGTTCTCTGAAATGGAAGAACAAAAAAAAAAACAACTGGTAATTATAAATTCCTTGCCCTATTTATAAAAGAAAGGTTCTTTCCATGGGCATTCGTATTATGGGACTGAAGCCGTGGATCCAAATGCTCCCTTTCTCAATGCATTTGCTCCCACAATCCAATTTCTGCAGCCTAATTTTTTGATAGCTCATTTTTTGATTGTTGTGTCTGGGACAGGATTATTGTCCTGAGTTGTGGATGGCCAAATGAATCACTCACATAAGGCACAGTGCGCATACTAAGTCTTCCTCTTATTTCACCTGTCGCCACAGGGCCACAAACACCAGAGACACAACAGCAATTAGCATCAGAGACGGACCAGAGCAAGGGTATTCAGAGATGGAGCTTGGCATGGGACATTTCACATGGCCTGGCACAGCAATGACTGTGGTCTGGTATCACAGCTCACATCCAAACAGCTCAAAACCACTCAGACAGGACTTAAAAGAAAACAAGCAGTTTCCCTCACCCTATTCTGCTTGGGTCCCCAACCTCCAACCATGCAACCACAACGCTTCCCTGAATGTCACCGTTGGCAGAGGGAGTCAATGGAACAGAAAACACATGTCTCTCTTCTATAACACTAATGAACTCTATGTCTGATTTAAATGGCAAAACCATTTTTCTGGTCAAACCTGCTGCTAGCCTTCAAAAGATATAAAATGCAACAAGCTGTGGATTTAGCACAGGGCTCAAGTCTTTAGATTCTGAAAACGGTGCAAACTACTTTTGTTTTGATCTGGTGAGCATCACAGCTGCAGATGGCTGCAGATAGGTCTGCACAGCAGCTCGCAGACAAGCATTGCGTGTGCTGCATGCATTCAGTCCCCTCATTATGTAGCAGTTCCAGTAAACACCTGCTGATTGTGCTTCTCTAATTTGTTTTTCAGGGAGTAGGTTGCCAGTCACCTTGTATCTGTCTGTGGTCTGCTGTGGATCTGCCTGGCCTCACATCTGCCTTTGGAGAGACCATCCCTCCACCCAGGGCAGGACCTACCTGGGCTGGAGGGGGAGAAGGTGAGCAAGCAGTGGGATTGCTAAGGAGGCCAAGATGGGGAATTCACTGCAGGACTTGCTTGCTATGGATTAGTAAGGACACGAGCTCTGCACCCTGTGCAAGGTAATCAGAAATGGAGCATTTGCATTGCAAGGAGGTGGCTTTCTTCTGTCCCTAGACCCAGTTCTGGCTCTGTAGTGTCTCCTCAAGCTGTTTCTTTCTCCTTAGTGCTGTTATTAAACAAAGTGAGAACCTGAGGATCGTACAACGGGAAAATTGAATCCTGAAGAAGGGCCCATCCAAACACAGCACCTCATCTGGGGTTCCTCAGATCTTCTGCCACTGCCTTTTTGCTCTTGCCCACAATAGCTTGTGCCTAGAAAGCGTAAAGCTGTTTCCAGCTCTGCAGCTCATGTGTGAGCTGGGTCAGCAGATCCCCCAGTGCCATAAATAGAGGGACAGGCATGAATCGCTCGATTGTCTCTTGGCTGGAGCAGTGCTGCTGCAGCAATCCAAATACCTGCCGGCGATGTCAAATGAAGCACCCCTCACTTTTTCAAGGAGGCTTTATATGGGCTTGTGCTTTTGCTTCTGAAATAAAAGTCAGGAATAGCCTAGTAGTTACACGTGCAGAGAAGAACATCATTCTCCCCTTGGGGCGGGTGTGGAGGAGTTCAGTCACCTGGGGATCACAGTGTGTATCCCCTCATCAGAAGAGATCAAAGAGATCACCTCCAACTCTCCTATAGGACCCCAGCACCCTTCAGGCTTGACGCCCCTCATCTTGGCATGCCACTGAGGCTGCATGAAGTTTTGTACCAGGAGTAAGCACAAATGATCGTAGATAATCATCTGAGTCATGGTACACTGATCTTATCACAGTGAGGAAAAGATACCTCTCGCTTTCCCTCTTCTGTCATGTTCTGTTAAAAAAAAAAAAAAAAAAGCCTGACATTGTATGGCAAATAATTCAGACTTGTTTTTTACAATCTCAGGAAAAGGAGCAGAACCTCAGAGGTAGCAATGTGACAACAATTGTTTCATTTCACTTGTCACCACAGGGCCACAACCTCTCGTCAGACCAGCAGGCTGTCCTGGGGACTCATTGGCAGACAGGACCCATCAGGATCCAGAGGTAGGCAGAAACTCTGAAAATCTGGTGGCAACCCTGGAAGGACAAAGGAGGGATGGGATCCAAACTGGATGCTCTCCTGACTCCGCTAGCTCAACCCCAGGCACTGTGAGTCCCTCACGCTGGCAAGCGTGATGTAAAAGAAGTAGAAGATGACACAGAGGAATGCAATAATAGGAACGTGTAGAGGCATCACTTGTGACTGGAGCTCCTTGGTTTCGGCATTATATCACTACCAACTGAGATATTCCCCAGGAGGCAATATGATCTAAATAAGACAGGAAAGGAGTAATAGGAAGTATTATTCTTCCAGTGTTACAGATAGGCAGCTGAGGCAAGCAACTAACTCACACCTCTTTAGTGAGTCTGCAATAGAAATTGGTCTTAAATCTGCATCTCCTGGGGCCTATTGCAACACTTAAGCCACAAAATCAGCTTCTTTCCCTATAGACCAGCTTTCTTTGCCTGTACAAATGCTCAATCAGTTTTCAGCTTTTCTGCAAAAGAGGTCTGTCCAACTCACAGGACCAGGCTTTCTCAGCAGGCTTTCAGTGCTACTCCCTCAGAAATATCTTCAGCAAGCTGGAGAGTCAGGGAGGGCTCTTGAAAAAACTGGCACTTAATCCCTCAGGTTTCATCTTCCACTTCCACCTAAACTGTGACTTTCCACATGAACCGCACAAGTCAGCCACACTTCATTTAATGATGACTTTTAATTTGAGTCACACATGGAAGTAGCTCCATGCCAGTGTTTCCTAGCCTCCATCCACCAGAGACGGCTTAGTCAGACATGCTCATATCCCTTCCCTCCATGCCAAGGAGTGGATTTGCTCTCATTCTTTCTGTCCATCTTTCCTGTCACACTTTTTTCCATTTTCTCATTTCCCTTAGACGAGAAAAGCAGCGTTAAGAATTGGGCACGTTTTACCTTCTGGTTGCAATGAGCCTGAGGTTGTCTTCAGAGCCTGCTGCCTGACAGATCTGAGCTGTCTTCTGCAGTCCAAGCAAAGTTAGAACAGGATGACCCATCATCTTACCTGCCGATCATTTTTTGAAACTGGGAATATAAGTGGTCTTTTGGGCAGATACAGATTCATACAGCTGCTACTTACTCCTGTCTTTCCTGTCTCTCTCATTTACAAACCATGTATGGACAGCATAGAAAGAGGCATGAAGCAAAATATTAGACATATCCCACCTACAAGCTGTTCTCTGTGTGTGTGTACTTGCCAATCATAGCTTTGAGCATGTTAATGCAGTGGAAAGGATATCTAGTGAGAACTGTTACTGATAGTGAACCTCAGAAAGTACTGGTAAAGATCTGGCTGTCTGGACATCTCTCTACCCTATCGGAGCAATCTGAAGTTCTAGCATCTGTGAAAGTGTGCTGGAAAGCTTTCAGAGACAGACTCCCTTGTGAGCAGAGGTGCAGGAATAAGTGTTTTTTTTTATTTTTTGTTTGCTAGCAGTTCTGGGAGATCAGAAAAGAGATTGATTTCAGGGTAATCCAAAGTACATATTTAAAAAAAAAAAAAAACATTCTCAACAAACAAAAGGCAAACTTACAAATTCCAGTGGTTCAATAGAAAGATTTTTTGTGAACTAAAATGAAAGTTTCTTTCAGCTTTTTATTTTTTTTAATATATCTCTAAATAGTTATGCTTTTTCTCTTTCTTTTTTTTTCCTTTTTCCCAGAATGTTCACTTTCTTGAGCTAAACCAACTGATTGAATTGACCTACATTAACAAAATGTCTGGACTAAACTGACCAAATTGCATTTACTGTTTAAGAAACAAGAGAAATCAAAACTCCTTTCATTCAAGTAATTCAACCCCATCAAAAAAATAAAAAACAACTTTCTGATGCTGTTTCAGGTTTACTGTTTTTTTCAGATTTTCATTAAAGTATCTAAGGTGAATGATTTGCTAAAACCGGCTCCAGTTGAGTTTTGGACATAAATAACTTCCTTGAATTTGTTTTTATTTTCCCTGGACACTACTGTCAGCTTTTATAAAGCAGGCATCGTGCCTCTTCCTTATTTAACAGAATTCTAAAAAAAATTTGAATCAGTGCCTTAAAGCAGAACAAAGCAATTAAGAGGGCAACATCAAAGACAAATTGTTAATAGGACCTGACCACTTAAGATCTCTTAATTCTGTGTCTGCCTGCTAAATATTGGTAAATCTAATCAGGGCTGGCAATAAATAAAACGTTTGTGACATCAACAGTTCTGCCTGAACACTCAGCATGGAAAAAGCAAGGCTTTTTGTCATCAGTGTGGAGACATTAGTATCTTGGGGGCACGGGAGGCTCACACAAGCATACAGGAATTCAGGTCTTTTATTCAGATCCTTAGCTAATATTCTCAGCACTTCCAAGTTTGTAGATCTGGGCTGAAAAATCACATGCTAGCATGCTCTTTGCTATTATCAGGGTGGGATATTGACTGTAGAGGTCTAAGTGGTAAACACCATGGAAACACCTTTGCCTTGGCATTTCCACACTCCGCATGCAGAATGGCAGTGGGAGGAGCAGCAGCAACCAACACATATATTTTAAGTTATCCATACTCCCCTCTGCAACCTTTTTTGAATCAGAAAAGATCCTTGCTTCTGAAATTAAGTTAAAGGATTGAGGGGAAACAATCAAAGAGATTGATTAGTTCATAGTTTATCCTTTAGCAACCACTGGATCTCAGTATATCATTGGGGCAAATACCGCTGCGGCACAGACCAAAAAAAAATAAATCTTGATCAGCGAAACTTAAAGAAATAAGCCTATTGAAAGCAGAGCCTTCTCATAACCACAAACACTTCTGCGGTCTCTTTTTTTTTTTTTTTCTCATAATATGCAGGAGGTTTAATGTCATCAGTAGAGTTTGTTCTGCTTTGCCTATTGCAACTCCGTCCAAGAATTACCAATTTCTTAACACAAATGACCGTGCTCCCCTTTGGCTTTCAGGCACCCACGAGCAGAGGAAAACTGGAACCACATGCTAAGCATCTCGCAGTGCAAGACAGCTAGAAGATGTCTATGTGGCAGGAGATGAGATGTTAGGGATAACTTCAGAGGTGTTCAGGAGGAGCTCTGCTGAGCAGAGGAAAGGATGGGACTATTTGGCCAGCTTTCAGACATGCCTCTTCTCCTCTGGTGTGAGCCATGGACAAGTGTTGTGGTCCCACAGCCTGCGAGCTCTGTGCATGCCACCACCAGATCCCTGTGCCGTGCTCAGTGTCACAAGCCCCAGCTTGCCATCACATTTCTCTTGCTCAACACTGGCAAAAAAGCCATTGACACTGGGTGAAACGCTAGCCCAGATTGAAATCAGCTGCTAAACTCACCCAGTGCCCAGGGGAAGAGCCCACCTAATCATCTTGACAGTCAGCAATGTCAGGAACAATCTGAGAATTATATTTGCTTTGCTCAAAGGATATTGTAATTTACTGAAAAAGAATTAGGATCTTGAGGTCAGAAATGCTGCAGTTTCTTTACAGGCTGAAGGAAAAAGACTGGCAAAGGATAAGCAGAAAGGCTCTCTACTGAAGTACATTTTATTTTCTTTTTTTTGCTAGGTACCTGTTAATTAGGATAAAAGTGGGAAACACTATCTAACAAGGTTCCTGGGAGCAAACTGGAAAAAGCATTAATGAATTCAGCATTATGAGATGGTTCCTAAGCAACAGACATTTCAGTCGAATATTAACCCTAGTCACAAGGAGAGAAAAAAAATGGTATCAAGAATAACCTAAATGTCAGTGAATTAAGACAATGTCTCTTCTGTGCAGAACTGCTATTGGACATTTTAAGGCAAGCATAGCTTGCGTAATGTTTGAACAAGCTGGTGGCTGACAGTTTAATTTCCAGACTTTCTGGAATTCTTTGGTATTAATCATAATTAGGACTGTTTATAATCTAACGCCTTAGAAGATGAGGTAAGTTGCAATAGAAAGACACAGATCCTATCCATTAAATTTTACAGAAATATAGTCCCACAAGTGTACCATCCATGAGTATGGAGTAGCCACAGTGCATCTTCAGGCAGAAAAGAGATGAACATTGCAAAAATATTGGTATAGAAGTTAGAGATGTTAAGAGATGAGAGTACTAATGTAAGGATTATGTACCTATTTGGCTGTCTAGTGTGCAGTTGGATGGGTCCAAAACATTGCTTACTACAAAAAGAGGGATCGCATACTTGGAAACAGGTTATTGCAGATGGCAGGTAGTAACTGAGCAGCTGACAAGGGGGAAAAAATTGGTTAAACTATGAAAATTCAGTTGTTTTCAATCATGTTACCACATTCCCAGAAAAAAATCAAAAGCCCATCACTCTCTCCTATACCTAAGCAGGATTTAAATTCTTAAAGACACATGAAGGACACAGCTTTTCATCCCTAAAGTTATAATGCTTACTCTTTGAGTATGTAATGAAGGTTTTGAAGATGTACGAGCAAATCAATTAATTTGTTTATGAAATAAAATTAATCATAAATTCAGTCCCTTCAAAGATGAGTAGCATCTGAGGCAATTTCTTCTTTCTCCCAAGTGATTTGAAAGGCCTATGAATAAAAACTCACGTAAATAAAGAATTTGTAGCTTGGTTATATTTAAAGGAATTAAGTTGATCACTGTATGCGAGCTTGTGTGCCTATAGGGAGGCTACCAACTTTCTTCTGGTCTACAACCAAGGGAAGTTCAGTTTCAAGCAAAGGGGGAAACTGTGAATGTTGGGGCGGGTTCACTGCTACGTTTTGGCAGCTCTTGCCAATTTAAATCAGGCAGTAAGTGCCAGCTTTTGGTGTTTGTTGGCTGGTATCTCAGAGCAGTGGTTCTCAACCTGCAAAGTCTATGGATGAGATGTGCCCATGAAAGAGAACCAAATCAAGCAAATTCTTACACTGTGATATATAAGAAAAGGTATTAAGTATTTAGTTTTTCTAGTAAATTTGTAGACATATAAAGACTGAAATTCAAAATGAAAATCTGCCCTTAAAATGAATCTTAAAAATACAGTTTAAGGCAGATTCTATATGACTGCTAATCTGTAGCATTATTATTTAATAACAGTCTCCTTGGGTTTCTTTACCAGTCTTGTATGACATTTCTGATAGTTAAAGGAAAACAGAAAAGAAATTAAAAAGAGTTTCTAGACAAAAACGAAGTTAAAGTGGAGTTTAAATTGCATCATGCGTGTAACATACAGGTGAAAACTTTTTGAAAGAGACTGCAATTAGCCCCCAAACCAAATCTTGCAAAACCCAGTTCAGAATTATTCTACTGGGAAAAAAAAAAAAAAGTAATTTTACGTTCAGGTAGGAAAAGTAAAAGCGATAAGTGATCTCAACTCTGCCTGCAGTGCTGATACTGGGGTGAAAATGTATGAAACATAATTGAATGAGTCTTTAAAGACCGTCACTTAGAAGTTGATGATATTGAATATCTGTAAGTGTAACCACCTTCTTATTTCAAAGCATGACACTGGCCAGGCTTGGATGGCTCATTGCTTCTTTATGTGGCATCTGGGCACTGGAGCAAAAAACCTTTGTCCATGATGGTGGAAAAAAAACACAGCTAAAAGGAGGATCTGCTTTGGGCTGCTGTATTTCTCATTTTTCCTTTTTTTTTTTTTTTTGTTTGCCTCGGCCCATTGAATCCATTTCCCGAATCCTCCTATTTTTTCTCTACCAACTGTTAGATGGTGGCTACCTGCCTTTATTCTCTGCAAAGCATTTGCAATGTTGGATGCAGGGCTGGAGCAGACACTCAGGTCCAAGGGGCTGCTGAGCATCAGGTGGATTTCCCTGACTGACATTTACCTCCTTGTTTTGCAGAAGACAGCGAGGGAGAAGGTGGCTGGGGTGAGATATAAGGCTCCAAAGGGCAGGAAAAGAAACCCTGTGTATGACCGCGTGCATCGTGCAGCAGGTTCTGCTTCACTAAGAACTGTTAATTGTCCTCCACATGGAATTAACTCTCCAGTCATCCCAACAACCGCTGCTGCATCTAAATCTTCCCTTTAATGGGCTCTCGGGGAGCAAGTGGCGTGCAACCTGAACTGTGCTCACCACTACATCAATCTTCCCCTCATCACTCTCATGCTCTGCAGCAATCGAGAGGAACAAGCACCGAGCAGAGCCGCTTGCCCTGGCTGTAATTCCCGACCCTGAGCTGCCGCTCCAACGCTCAGAGAGGGGATTTCCACAAAAAGGGAGGGTGCTTTGGCAAGAGCATCTCCCACAGTGGTGAAAAACCTGCAAATGGGCAAGAGGGAAGAAGGGATCCTGGGCTGGGTGTTAGGAAACTAAAAAGCCTTTGGGAGAGCAACAGAGGAAGCAGAAGCATCTACAAGTTTTCAAGCAGGAGGCAGCTCTTGATTTAAAAGGCTAATTAGATGCATTAGAGACATGCTTAGACTGTAGGCATTCAGGGATCGGTTCTGCTTCTGTGTTTTCACAGTATCCACTGTGCATGGAATTCTGGAAATAAATAGCACTAAGGGTGGTTGTTTTTTGGGGAGGGAGCAGGAGAAGGATCTCGTTTGGAAGGGACAGTCCTTCCCACGAGTGGCAGGGAACAGCCTTTATTTCCATGTATGCCAGGGGATCCTAACCTGACAAAGAGGTTTGTTTAATTATAACTGGTCAAGCACACCAGTCATTTGATCAGGGATCTGAAGCACGTGTACACAACTTTGGGAATCCAGTAATTGTTTATTAGAAGTGAAGGGTCAAGATGAACAACTTTCACCGTGGGTTGAAGGCTTGACTTGATTCCCATAAAACTGCCAGCTAAATAGTCCAGCAAATATGAATTCATGAAGTACTTTTGCAAACAGGGAAAAAAAAAATAAAAATCACTTGATAGATGATACTGTTTACACGGAATAAATTCTTCACCTCTGCTACGAATAAGGGTTTATAGCTAAGCAACTGATTTCACAAGAGAAGGGTGGGAAGAGAGCTATTTTTCCCCCTGTGACCAAATTACACACTTTCCATTCACACATCCAGATGCAAGAATAACCTTTCTGCAGACATTATTTTTTTAACAGTTTAATTAATATTTCCGTTTGCCTTGAGTAGTTCACAGAAGTTGGGAAAAAAAAAAAAAAGAGAAGACAGCATAGCAACATAGAAAAAAGAAAGAAAAGCCCAGTGTTACTTTAACACTGACAACAAAAGTCACCCTTAGATGAATTAGTGATAAACTCCTAGGGAAGACTTCAGCTCCATATGGTGATATTTAATATTAGTCACGTAGAATCGGCCAAATCAGCTCCACATCCCGCAGTACCTGGGGGACCCAGTCCTGCCTGTTTAGCATTCCACTGCGACCACCTGTGAAACGCTGCAATTGTCTCTCCTGATATAAATAAATAACTCCAGAATGCCAAAGAGAAAGGGGTGGGGACGGGGAATGATAAATCCTGAGTCAGAGGCGACCACTCGAGAAGGAGAGCGGCAAGTCTGTGGCTGTGATTTAGTGGTGCTAATGAGCCCCCACAGAAAGCGCCTCCAACAAGCCCGTGTCGGTAGCATAGGTCCTGTCTGATGAACACCAGGTGTTCAAGGTGCCGTATGGCTTCACAGGCTCCATGTGTCTGGCCTACTTTTTCATTCCTGAATTATTTTAAAAGCAGCTATTCCTTCGCACCAGAGGATAACTCTAAGCCTCCAAGTCAGCACGTGCATCCATGGTTTGGCTCACCATGGCGCAAGGCTCAGTGCATTCATGCTTTGGGGTTTAGGCTGATATCGATGGAGGAGGCAAGGCAACAACAAAGCTAGGCTGGGCTCTGCTCTGTCCTGAACAGCTGTTTTTCCAAAGCTGCATGTGAGAAACTCACTTTCTTTGAGGAATAAGCTTCCCTGTTTGTCTTTGCTCCCTGATGCTCGCACTACAACTACTAATCCTGGCCAAGCATCTTGTCTCTTGGAGCATAACCCAAAAGCTGGAAGCATTCGATTCGGCTCAGCGGGACCAACTGAATCATTCCTCTGCCTCTGATGGGACCACCACAAGCCCTTTCCAATTAGCCTTAAACCACCAACGCGCCCGGAGCTGTTTTCAGGAACTGACTAGAAACTGTGCTTAATCCATGCTTGTTTGCCATGTTGCGCTCCTTCTCCCTTTTGAATGTGACGTTCACAGGAAAATAAATTAATACAATCCTCTCCCAGCACCTGACCCACTCACTTTGAATGGACATGCACTTCTAGCACATGGGTTTTGCCACAGATTCACAAAGTTATTTTATTTGGGGCTTTTTTTCTTTGCAAGCCCATTGACAAAGCACCCCTGATTTGTACTCTCCAAAGCTCATCACTATGCAGAATCGTCCTGGTGATCTCCCAAGGGCCAATACTCACAGAAGACTCCAAGGCCACGCTAAGGTGGCAAAACCCTGGCATACAGTCTTTTTTTTACAGCTTTTAATTGTTTATTTTCCTGAAGTGACAGAAGTGGTGAACCAGCACCACCAATGAAAATAAAGGCCTGCATGTTTGGCAGCAAACGAAGGCTGGGTACTGACTGAGACGGATAACCTGGGCACTGGCCTAGGTCAAGTTCCACTTTATTACCCTCACATGTGTGAATACCTCCCCACACGCACCCAGCACAGATAAATGGCCCACATGCACTTACACAATATTTATAACCACAGATTTTCTTCCCCTGCCCTAAGTCAACTTATTCTTTGGTTTCCTACTGCCCTGAAGTCCATCAAAGCCAGTTGCCATGGAAATAGTTGTGCTTTCATAATGTCCTCAGCTGTGAGTGTATATCAAGAGCTCTCTCTGCTGGTCTGGAATCACCATCCCTCATGGCTCCAGATGGTCACATCACTGCTGGTGCCTGGAAGCTCTCAGAGGTACAGCCTGTGTTTCTAAGCATTGTCAGGGTCTGAAGTCTGACACAGTAGCTCCTATTTTTGAGCTAGCTAGAAATACTCAGCTTACCAAGAAACTGTAACGTCCAGCCTCCGCTTTCTCACAATCTGCTTATCATCCAGTGAAGAGTGTTTAGCTAAGTGACCAGAAGAGCAGTGGGGAAGAAAAAATCTTGCCTGCGGTGGGACTGCTAGAGAAAGTTCCAAAGCAAGACCATAGAAAACTGGAGGGGTATAAGAAATGCTATTTTTTTTCCTGTTTCAGCAGTGGCCTAACTCAAGCAATACTGCTTTTCATTTCAGAAAAGGTAGAGTCCTTTGCGTAGGTTGGGAACACACAAGTCCCCTTTTCACATGTGCTCTAGCAACCTTAGGAGGACTGAGATTACTGTACGACTTTTACCTTACAGAGTCTCAGTCATTCTTGAATGGGCTGAGCATGCTTTGCTGCCTTCTGAATACTCCCAGGAGCAGCAGAGCTAAGGATTATTATTACCATCATTTGTTATTATTATCTCCTCCCTAAACTATGGCTTTTTAAAGAGACCTGCACAGGGCAGAGTGTGCTACTAGGTCCCAGAGGTTCTTACAGGCAAAAGATTTGCAGGAGCCAGCTCTAAGTTTGCCTTCCACAGCCTGGAGGTGCAAGGCCATTAACAGACACAACCTGAGTACCAACCCTCCAATTTCCCTTTCTGCTTGATTTTGCAGCATGCTCTGCATGCTGGAAACCCACTAGAGAACGTTTCTTCACAACTGGCAACCATGAAGCACCCTGAAAGAAAGCCAACTCTTCCATCTTATGCCTCTTTCTCATAAAGTCAGTCTCAAGGAGTTGAGCTCTCAGAAACATCCCCTTGAAAAACATTAGAATCTGACTTATAATTGGTGTAATTACTGTATAAAAGGAAGAAAGTAAGATTTAATTTACCAGGCACCACTTCTACCAAGTTTGCTCTCTGCTAAGCACACAGCTGAAGAGCTAAGCATGCTGTTTCTCAGAAAGTGATTTTTTTGTAACTGTCATGGCGATGACATCTTTCTGATGGACCCAATGGCAATGAAACAGCAAAGACAACCACTGAGGTGTTACTAGTTGTCTGCCTTCCACTTCTTGCAGTGCAAGTTAATTGCTAGTTTTCAGCAGATCCCAGATGGGCCTTTCTAACTTAAAAATAATAATTCCTAGAGTTGTATAACACTGTGGATTTTTTTAAGGTTTTGTTTTTAAATTGTTTACTTCAGAAGTGCATGGATGTGTATGAAAGCTGCTTCTAATCTATGCACCAATCATCCAAGGTACTTTCTAGCTGCAAAGTCTGGGTTGAAGTTGCTTGGAGTCATAATTAATAAAGGATCTTTTTTTTTTTCCTACAACTACTGTATGTTTTTGCCTTACTTCACAAAAAGTAGAGAAAAATTCACCACAGATAATTTAGGAGGGAAACATAGCAATTAAATGGTGCAATAGAGGGATAAGGGGCAGAGGAGGCTGCTGATGATAACATCTGAAAATCTCAGAAAGACCAAAGTTGACCAAGCACAGATTATTTTCCCTCCAATCCTGATTCATAGTTAATAATTGGCACAAATAATCAATTGGAACCATAGTTCAACTGCATACAACAGAGATGCCTTGGTAAATGATTCTCTTCCATGAACTTATTAGAGCTGATTAAAATCTTGCCATTGATTTTTTAGGCCATCCTGGGGAGACCAAACATGAGGTCAAGCACAAGAAGGATAAGTATATAATTAAATCTAGCCCTTCTGAGAGTTAAGAAGAAATGCCAAGAAGTTATATGGAAGTTTAAAACGCTCATCCTGAGATCTACCTATTTCATAATGTCTCATTTTGACAACAGCCTTCTCCCTCACATCCCACATTCCAAACTAATGAGATATTTAGTCACCGAGAAGAGCGCATTGTGCCAAGTACCAGCTCACAACATTTACAACCTGGGGGAACAAAGTCAGGCTTATGTGACGATTTTCAACCCCCTAAATAAAAAGGTTTCAGTTGTCAAGTCTTATTTCTTTCCCACCCATTCTTTTGGTCTCTCCTTTACTCAAAAGCATAGACACAGGACCATTGGGAAGGGGTGTATGGCATCCTGGAAAGGAAAAGATAGAAGAGCACAGAAAAACCAAGAGCAGGTTGTGAGGAAAGATCAGCCCAGGTATATCCAAGTCAACTGAATAACTCTAACTGTAATCTGTATAGACAGTGGAAAGACCTCCAGGGAGCGATTTATTTTGCTACCCTCTGGAGGTGCTGGTATCTCTCAGTGAGTTGGTCCAGGGTAGTTAAACACCTCGACTGGGTACTTCACCTAGACTCTTCCATGGATTTCCAAGGGTTGGGAAAGGAGAGCTTCTGGCCATTTAATACTGCTCATCATTGCAATTCCTGCTCCCATATCAGACAGTACAGTGACAACCGGGCAGTTCCTCCTGCCCTCTTTTGAGTCTTTGGGGCTCTTTGCCCCATTTAGACATTAAACATTAGGTGAGTCGAATTTGAACTTGCACACAGATTTGAGGAAGACACAATTCAGACTATTAAAATCCTCAGACACTACAACCATTCTACTGAAATTCACGTAGGAGAAGTTTTTAGGTGTGGAGTAACATAGCAAGAAGTCTCTTTCACATATATTTTGGATGCCTGGCTTTCATGGCAGCCAGTCCAAGTAAAGGCAAGCCACAGGCTAACGGAGCAATGACAAAGCTTTAGCCAACCTTAGCCTTTCTCTACGAGATGCTGAGCACAGTGTGTGAGCAGCCAGGTACTCTCCAGGGCCACTGAGCCATTGACAAACGAAAGCACATCAAGCACAAGTCTGGATCAGGCCCATTATTCCATTTCCTAATCCACTCCACCTGGCACAGAGAAACCCTCGCTGCGTGAGCGGATGGTCCATGTGTGTGAAGCCTGGAAGCACCTGCTGCTACTGCTGTACCTTAGCAAACCGCTGCCTGGGAACTTGGGAGAGATCCAGGTTCCTCCAGCAACAACGGACAAGATGCTGCTTCATGTAAACCTTATTTGCATTTCTACTCTAAATCTGTTTCAACTCTACCACCCATATGTTTATCAGGGAGGAAAGGCAGAGCAAAGAGAGGGGAAAGCAGCTGAGCGCCGTTTCTCAAATCATCGCAGTGGCTTCAGCACTCGATGCTCGTAACGATGTTGTTCAAAGATGGGCAAAAAAGGATTCCATGACCAGTGTGTCATCACCCAAACTCTGTGAGGTGGAAATCACCTTTTTCTGGGGAGGTGATACGAAGAAACCAAGGAGAATCTTAGTGCTTCGTTTCTGCTGTTCTTTTAAACAAAACCTTTTGAGGTCCTATTTTGGAAGCTGACAAATTTTTCTTTTAAAGGTTAAACCAAAGCTAAAAATGAAATGCAGATTGTTTCAATCCAACTCAAGTAAAATGGGTCATCTGCTCTGGGAACATTTCCCCGGGCTGCCCATTTCCTCATTTCAGCAAACTGTGTGAAAATAGAAGGCGATGCCCCAACCCAGGGCTGCTGAGCAGCCCCTCATCTTCCCTCAGCCAGGGAGGGAGTGAAAGGTTGAAATGAGGGTTTTCCTCCTGTAAATGTAATGATGGCATCCAGATATCTCTTCTCAGCTTCTTCATCCACTGCTGAACTGAATAACATACCAGACCAGTCATGTATTTCTGTTCAGGCAACTACAGAGCTCCACAGGGAGGACTGAGGCTTGTTCTCTGGTCGGGAGGGAGACTGGTTAGTGTGCCAAATGCATGGGTTTGGGTTTGGTTATTTTGCTTTGTGTGAGACTAGGAGGATTTTTTCCCTGATATCAGCTAAGCTTCCCTGTTCCTTCTGGTGTGCTGCACGGTCTGCCTCATCACCTAGAAGTTTTATGTAAGAGCCACACTCCTATTGGAAAATCTAGGACATGAGAGACATCTTCTGTCCTTCCTGCTGCCTTCTCTTGTGAAGATTAGCTGTGGGAGTTTCTTTCATCTTTCACTCCAGGTCACTGATGTGGGGCGGAGGGCAGTGGGACATGTTCTTTGATGGCAGGTTCCTCAAATATTTCTTTGGCACATATCTACTGTACGGCTGCCTCTGATGGAAAGGATAGGACTCGATGACTTGAAATGGTCCCTTCTAGTCCTATGCCTCAAACAGCTAAATAGTCCCTCACTGGTCTTAGTAACAAAGCCTGCTTCTCTCTTGGACTCCACTGTTCTCAGGGATGTTTGTGAAACAGGTCAGTGGCACAGGGAACTGAAGCTTAAGTGAGCGGAATTCCTTCCCCGCCAGCCAGTTTTCACTAACTTCCTCCCACAAAGAATTTAGCTTAGAGTTAATTGAATTAGCAAAGGCCTTCAAATACTTCCACAAGGGACTGGCTTCGTTTTGGACTTACAAAGCCAATCAAATCAGCAGAGAAGCAGAAAAGCCAGTCAATGACTCACATTAATCGTCTGAGAGAGCAAAGGGAAAAAAACCAACCAAACCCAAACAAAACAGAAAGGCAAAAAACTCCTCAGACTTCAACTCTTAAAAACTTGGCTCGCCCCAGACATGGAACACTAGATGAAAAATTGACTCTGTGAATTGCATTATAGATTTTGAAGATGGGTCTGTTTCTGAGAGTCTGAGATTGAAAGTCTGGTACGTGCTGCTGAAGCTTTACTACAGCAGGGACCAGCCTACGCCAGGCAGCTCTGGAGAGCACATACAACAAGCCCAGGGCTTGCTGCACAGATGCCAAAGGGTCTCTGGTCATGCACACTCTGCCCAGGGTATTGGATTTGCTGCAGGTACTCAAGCCATTTGCCTCTTGCAAGAAAAACAAGTCAAGCATGTGCACAGCAGGAACATAAACATCAGCGGGTGGCCCCCAGGGTCCATCCTTAGATTGGAGAAGGTACCTGAGCTTTGTAAGAGAGTTGTTGGACATCTAGCTTTTTCTAGAACTAAAAGCAGGACTGCCTTCCTCAGTTTTTTGGTCAGATAAATTATCTGAAGAGATTTGAATTTTGCAGGAGGCTGTCCATCCCACCTCACAACAACACCCATGTGACATCCTTCACCATACTGGGCAAGTCACTGTCATACATAGACATGGCCTCAGCATCACACAACTGGCACAACACGCTTCACTGCAAATTTGCTCTTTCAGTTGCCATAGTTAAGGTGCACCTCAGAGCGCCGCAGGCACAGTTGCACAGTGTATTAAATCCTTGCAACTTCTCACCCCAGATGAGTACAAAACACCTGCCACAACCTGCCAATTCAAAGAGAGAGCTAAAAATACAGTCAAAATAGGAAATAGCGATTAAGCTTTCTGGTTTATCTCCCGGCCAGGCAAAGAACTTAGGTTGGATTTGAAGCCCATTTTTGCATGTCTTTCAAGTTTTTGTTTTTAAATGAGTCTGTTACAGAAGGCAGCAGACTGAAAGTCCACCCTTCTTCCCAATTTTTGTATGCTCAACACTAATATTAAGAGATGGTAAATATTTTTTATAAAGATCATTTACTGTCTCCTTTTAAAGAAATGAGCTGTATAAGAAAAGACTCTCAGGAAAAGGATTAATTTTGATTAATTTCTTAGTTTAAAATATTTCAGAAGATCTTTTGTACATAAGGTTTTTTGGGGTTTGGGGCTTTTTGTTTTAATTCGGGGTTTTTTTTGCTTTATGGAAAGCCCTAGTTTTACTTCCTTATGTAGTGAGTTAGTAAGGGTAAATAATAAATCATCTTTGTGAATAAGAAAAGATGTTGCAGACTGTTACATCAAAATTTCCAAAGCATCTAAACAAAAGATTTTATGTTTTGTTATGTTTTCTCAAAAAAAAAATATTGAGACGTGATTTTTCCTTCAAAAATGTGGGACAGAAATACGTTCAAAAGACTTGAATAATTTAATGGGACAAAAATCTAACTTTATAGTTGTACTACAAAAGCCCTGGAAGGTAAAAATGAAAACAGAACTCTGTATTTCACTTCTATAGTAACAAAAAGAGTAGAAAGGGACAATTATAATTTAATTTTATTGTCAGGAAATGGTTATGCTAATCTTGATGGATGGGCGCAAAAGATCAAAGAATAACCTGTCCAAAGCAAGTAAAACACTAAAAATACATAAGTGTTCAGAAGCTTTGGTTTTGGTATAGAGACTTTAGTAAGCAATGACAAGCTCCAGTGCAAGCAATCACAATTTAAAAAAAGTAATTATTTTATTAAATATGCAAAAAAGGGAAGAAATCTCAGCTAAAAGTCTTTGTAGTGTAGAAAATTATATAAAGCTTTCATTTTAGAAGATCTCTCGTTCCCTATTTCTTTAGCAACAACTTCAGTTGCATAGGATGACCCCTCCAGATAGTCTTTTAGATAGAATTAAAGATGGTATTAGCTGTCCCTTATGGGAAAAGGAAAAAAGTATTGTGAAATGTGTGTTCTTGCCCTTGTTTTTGGAGCCAAGGTTTTTTCCTTAAAAACAAAACAAGATCAACCACATGAGGAAACGTGATGAAAGAGAAAAGAGGAAGAAAGATAGCAAATAATGAGACCTCAGTGCTGCAAAAGGGCAGGTGAATTCATGGTCACCTTGACCTCTGAGAAACTGGGCAAAATCATATCACTGCTGGATGCTTAAGATAATGCTTTCAGCTGCTTTTTTGTTCATTGTTATTTTGGAGTGTTATTGCAGAGATCTTTTTCTTTTCTTTTTCTTTTTTTTTTTTTTTTTTAATCAAGGCAAGGCAAAGATGGAAGGAAAGCAGCAGAGGGAAAAGAAATAAGATAGGGGAAATAAAAATAGAAGGGAGAAAAGAACAACCTTAGCTCTCTGATTGCAGAGTTGCCAGCAGTGTGGCAGAGCCAGCGGAGACAGCACTGTTACATGAAGCTTTCTCCAGAGCTCGTTGCATTGAATTTTTCTCCGTGAGAAAGATAGTAAAGGCCTGAGTTGTCACAGTGACCAGAAGATCCCATGGCCTCAGCATCTCCATTTCATCTATGTTCCTCTTTTCTTCTAACATCATACAAAGGATCCTCAGGGATGAAGATGAAAGTCAGCCTAAGTTCTCATGACATGAAGTCATCCAGCAGATGAAGAAAAACTAGGAAAAAAAAAAAAATGTTTCCTGTCTCCCAGGTGACTTTCCTGCCCATTGGGATACACCACAAACTCTGCCCATCCAGGATATCCCCATCACCATTCCTGCAGCTCTGGAAAAGGCAACTAAGCCACGGTCAAGAGAGCTCAGGCCTTCCTGTTCTACCTTCCACTTGTCACTTCTCATTCAGATGATGAAATAATCTGATTAGGTGAGTTGGGAATTATCAAGATTCACTCACTATCCATATTTTCACATCACGGGCAAAGGTAGAGATTGTCGGCAAATTGAGAAGCGCATGCTGAGAGCTCAATTGAATTCCCACGGTCCCAATTTTAATTCTGAAATCAAAAGATCTGAACTGTCTTCTTCTTGCTATTTTCAAAACTCTGCCTGTCTTCCAGGTTCTGTGAGAGCAGGATTCTGCCTGACCTACCCAGACACTTTCCTTCCTCTGCCTTCAGCATGATAGAGCTTGACTAGGGACCTTCAGCTTGAACATTATAGTTATTAATTATATTTACTAATAATAAACATACAGATTTTTGTGATATACTACAAAAAGACCCAGACAGGTTCCCAATATACATAAAAATACTGTAAGTGAAGATGCTTCTGCTACCAGGGAAGAAATCACTGATGCAGACATGGTGCATCAGAAGTGCTGACTGGGTAACCTATTAAACTCCACAGACCTCAGCACAGCACATCTATATTAATGAATGCCAAAATGGATAAAAAGTGGGACAGATAGCTCAGTTTTTTACATCTGTGTTCAACTGCAATATCTTTCTGGCCTCAGTTCTGTGTAACTGTGTTTCTCAGCATGTCTTATCTCCATGTATCTTCAGGCCTGTGGTCTGTGAGACCCTGAAGAAGTAGATGGATCAGACCTTGCATATTTGTCATGCGCAATCTACCCATTGGCTGACATCAGCCACCTGCAAAGATTGCACCATAGAAAGGGCTGAACTTTATGGATGGTCTCCTAGGAGTTATCATTGCCTGTTAGTTATGTATCTTGGAAGGGAGAGGCAGGACAGACAGGGAGTGAGAAGAGGGCACAGGGATGGGAAGGTCCATTTTTCAGCTCAATCACAGCAGTCAATCCACACTATCATAATTAAAAAGGAAAATACAGAAGCAGTAACATGGCAATGAATCCTCATTACCTTGCTGGAAAGGGGATTGCAGCTGCTCCTTTGCTGCATGAATTGCCTCATCCAAGCCAAGAGCTTTGCATTTCTGCCTTGGGGAGGGGGTAAGGGATGTATTAAATAGTGCAGACTTGATCTTGTACAGTGTAAACCATATATGTACTGACTAATACATCACAAGCATTAAGCACACTTCTCCCCTTTACCTCCTCTTTCTTCTTCTCTGTAGATGAGCAGAGATGTATGACCCAGATTTCAACCAGAGCATATGTATTCTAGAGAAATATTTGTTTTTGTTGTTTAATCCTTAAACAGGAAGAAATAATAATCTCAGAAATTGGGATGGAGGCAGGTGTCAGAAGGAGCAGAGATAGCCAGAAATCTGACTGAGGCCCTGGGTAGCGAGCAGCATGGACACTGCCACACAGCAAGAGTATTCCAGATGCAAAGAGAATCACTAAAGGACTCACAGCCAAGGAAAAAAAAAAAAAAAAACACCACCAAAACAAAACGACCAAATCAAACCCAAACCAAAACATTAAACAGCTGGATTTCACAGGGGAAGTTTTCTGGGAAGGTCACTCAGCAGACATTTTTCCCCAAGTCAGTGCTATTCTCAGAAACACATGGTATTCAGGTACCACAGTGCTGCTGAGCTACAGAAGTCAAAACAGACAGTAGAAGAGGCATAGTATTTTGCTTTGCAAACAGAACAATATTATCAGTCAGAGGTATGTGTTTGCAATGAAAGCCCATTACTCGTCCAGTGACTCATATTCTCCACTGACACTCAGGAGACCTACACATTGTTCCTGGCTTTATTGCACGGCCTTGGCAAAGTTGTTTTACCTTCTTGCTCTTTCATAGCTTCTGGCTGCATGAAGCCTCAGTGTCTTTGAATATTGACTCTCTGTTATCATAGGATGGAAAAGTTTCTTGAACCACACAGCTGCATGCATGAGAGGGACTCTCTGTAATTATTGTGGTAGGAAAAAAAAAAGGAAGAATGGTTTATTTGAGAATGCTTGATGTCTTGCTATTGATTGAAGGTTTTGGTTTGGTTTTCGAAAAACCAATTGAAGAATGAATTCTACTTTTTGGCTGGATTTTGCTTTATTACATCTCTTCATTTCAATTCTGTCTGTTTTGATAAGACAGTTGAGGTTTCTTTACTTCCCAACATAAATTGGATCAGGACATTTGTGACTACTGTCCCAGATTTTCATGAGCTGGCATTCAAACAGCACTCTTATAAGCTCTAGTTGAACCTTACTGGCAGTAAAACTCAAAATTTGTGGAAAACATTAGAAATGAATGATGAGAACTTGTTTAAAAACTTGAATAAATATTCACCAGGGAAAACAAAAAGGCTGTGCTGCTTTCACAGAGCTAATATTAATTTACTGATTTCTTGATTAAAATGAAAATGGAAAAATGATTCCCAGCAGGTTCCTCTTCTTTTGCTAAGTTAATAGCAGGGATGCCATTACACCGAAAATGATACATTTGATGCTAAAACCTAGAAATGTGTTCATTTCTTCAATTCATTCACCCAGTGAGGCTCAGTTATGTTCCACTTGGCTAGGACAATCTTCCTGCATTCGTTAGTTTGAAAAAGTAGGGTGGAAAGAGCAACTCATCATTACATGCTCTAAAAACTGGCTGGTAACTGGAGCCCAGGAGTTGGATGCTATGAAATGAACTTTGAAGGGCAACACAGCAGCAATCCAGTCTTGCTACTGGTCAGCCACCGTGACCTGCAGAGCGGGAGCAGAGAGTCAAAGTGACTTGGGAAAGACAGGGCAACTTCTTTCTCTAACTTTAGAGAAAGAAGGAAGTCAAGATAAGCAAAAGATAGATGCATGATCAAAGCACAGGAAAGCTTAGTTCTTGAAATGTGTTCTTCACAATGAACTCAGTTCAGGCAAAGACAGAGGCTTTGGGAGGTGTTCCTGGGCATGTGGAGCCCAGCAGTGACTCCTGTTACTTTCAATGGTATCTCTCTGAGACACGTATTTGGTCTGGCAGAGGACTATTTGCCTTTCTCTGGTGCTTACCAACTCATATTGACATTAATGTTAATAGCAATTGAAGATTCTTAAAGACTTGGGTCCTTCACAAAGATCTGACGTTACTTATTGCTTGTACTGCTATTTTGCCCTTGCCATTGCTCCTTCTTCAGTGAAGCAAGCTAGTGGAGATGAAATCAAAAAGTCCTTTTACAGGGACCACAATACATTCTGAGAAGGCTCAGGAGGTTGAAAGGGAAAGTTTCAGCTGCAAAAAATCATGTCCAAAATCCCTTCAGACACCTGTAGGTTGTGCTGCCTGGCCTTCACCTAATGATTTCAAAAGGTCAGAGATCTCCACTGGGTCCTGAGTATATCTGTTAGTCACTGCTACCTTTGGGCACCTAAAAAGCCACACCTATGTTCAGATACCTGTTTTTGTCTCAAAATGTCAGTGGCTTTCTAGCAGTTATGTAAGGGGAACTTTTATTTTCAAGAGGAAAATTTAATCCCTCAGTCAAGAAACTTAAAGACGAAGGCTCTGATAAAGTACAGCCAAAGCATGCAAGAGTTTTGCACAAGCGCCCAGCCCCGCTAGGTTATCACTAGTCAGCAAAGCCTTGGCTGTTCCATATCAAAGAATGATCCATTTTGGGCTGCCAAAAGCTGACATGAAGCTGATAGACAAGTCCTGCTTGTTATACACCACGGCTAAGTGCTGCCCACACACTCTGTAAGTACCTAAGGGGAAAAATGGTCTTCGAAACGGAGATCCTCACAGTACAAGATAGCAACCAGCATGCGTAGTTCTGAATCACCTGCCTTTGGAGAGCTGAATGCATTTGAAAAGGCCACTGCTACCAGCTGTGCTTCTCTAAGATGAATTTTCCATTTAGCACACAATTAATTTTCCCTTGCCCAAATGAAAGGGACATTGGATTCCTCAGGGACAAAAATCCCTGTGAGCTTGGCCAGTGGGCAGGAGATGTTCTTCATCACAGATTCTGGGTCAGGTTTGGGCAGGGAGGGTGTGTTTCATTTCAAATATTAACCAGGATAAGCATTTTTGTTGGATACCAAAAACTCCTCAGGGAGAAAGACCTAGATATAGGGAATGTGCAAGCGGTGAAATTCCACCCATTCAGCATTGATTGTCTGTGTTACTTGTGTTGCTGCTGTGCCTTCAAAATCAACACAACGTTAGGCAGACAAAAGCCATTATAAGGCTCAGTCTGTTTAGTTGGATGAATAATGTCCTTGGACTTAGGGTCAGGTCTGCTCTGTTCCCAATAATCAGAATCAAATGAAGGTTTGGCTTGCAGAAGAACGGGACTTGAACGATTTGTGTGCAAACTGGCTGCAGGGGCAGTGTTTGGGCATAGGTGGTGCGTACCCCACAATGCCTTAACTTCCCAGCATGGAGAAGAGATTTGGCAGGTCCAGACAAGTAGTGCGTGACACAACACAAAGGCAAGGATAAGGATGAGGAATAAAGCACTAAATAACATTATAACACATAACGGTATAGACTACAAAGC
The DNA here is from genome assembly GCA_033628505.1 of Tringa tobata. Classification (NCBI taxonomy): domain Eukaryota; kingdom Metazoa; phylum Chordata; class Aves; order Charadriiformes; family Scolopacidae; genus Tringa; species Tringa tobata. The sequence continues at coordinate 4,601,570 of JAHREE010000194.1, read as the reverse complement.
TGGGCAACTCCTGAGACACAACATTAGAATTGAAAAATTGGTACCATCCCTGCTATTGCTGAAGAATGAATCATCCCCAGAAGAGAAAAACCCAAAGGAACAGCACTGCAACACTTGCTGGCTCTGCGATCCCAAAGTGGTCACCCGTTCTTGGATTGGGAAGTTACCTGAGGAAGGAACATGTTTGCACTGCCCACCCTAAAAGGGAGTGAAGCAGCCTGATCTGAGGGTACTGTTCAGGGGTTGCCATGGTAAGAGGCAGCAGATGGAAGCATATAGGGAAACTGCTAATTGTGTGCTGCACCCAGGCTGAGGAGAACCTGGAGCTCCAGGGATAAACCTGTGCTTTCGATATGCATGCAAAACGCACAAATAAAGCCCTGAAGGAATCAAAAAGAGGAGAAAGTCTGCTTATTCTGAAAGGGCCCTTTAAAAGACCTAGATTTCAAGTCCTCTGTGCCTAGAGCCAGCATAATCGATAAAATTATGGATTATTGGATAGAGCCCGGGAAACATCAGAAGAACCAACACCAATAAGCTGGAAGACCTGCTCTGCCATGTCCTCAAACACCAGCCAGGCTTTGAGCTCGCATCCAAATCTGTTGGGTTTGGCCATTGCTTTCCCCCACAACGGAGGCGGGGAGCAGTACTGTGGAACACTCACACTCTGCAAGGGGAACTCTGAGAGCAGGAGCTGATGAAAGGAGGCAGCTCGCTCGACTCAACGCAGAACTCAAAGGCGAATTCCGGCTCCCAGGAGCATGTGAAATTTGCAGTTTGCTGCAAACGTTTTTTGCTGATTGTGTCACACTCAGTTTCCTAAGGAGGAAGCGGGGAACTCAGCCTCATTTGCATGAGTTTCACATCCCTCTCCTTGGCTGAGAACACACTGTGCTATTCGATGGACAGCTCCTTTCTGATTCACTGCTCTAATTATGTTTTACAGCCGGAATATGGTACTTATGTCAAAGCTGATGGGTAAAATTCTACTGAGAAGCAACAACGTTTTGTATCATTCTCCTGTTGTTCATTTCCATGGCTTCCCTTCATTTTTTTTCCCCTCAAGGCTCATTTTCCAGGCACTAGTCGTTCTGGAGAGAGATGTTCTCACCTCCTTGATACTTTCTTTTGACTAACAGCCATATTCTTTCTTTATTTGTTTATTTATTGTACATTTGCAGGCATACGGTGACAGAAAGAGAAAATAAGGAGAACGGGCTCACAATTTGTTTAAAGTAGCTAATAAAGAGCTGGAGTATTGTCTGCAGGTAGACCTCCACAGAGACAATTATTTTGCACAGGAGAATAGGACCATACATGTTTAGAGAGATATGTATACAGATTTCCAAGACTAATTCAGGCTCCTATGCTACACGGAATTACCTCTGGTGTGCTCTGTTATCCCCACATGCAGAGCCTCTCCTGGACCACATGTCAAAGGAGAATATCCATCGGCTTCCCCTCTCATCCCAGATAAAAAACACCAGGAAGAGCTGGGGCAGTTATTTCTTGGTCCCAGCCATCTACTGTAAGGACTACTCCAAATTTAGGGGATCTACTCACTCCATTTTGGCTTGTTTACTTCTCCTGAGAGGCTCACAGAAGCCGTCCCTCAATTACAAATCTGGCCTAATCATTCCTCATGTAATCAACTCATAGCACCACACAACCCTTCTTGGGAGAGAAGGGCTGGTGTGATTCACCCCCACCCTATGGAAGAGAGGAAGAGGCTATTTCAGAGGAGACACAAACAGTACAGACGCCAGAGCACCAGTGCTGCTGGGCTTAGTCTCACACCATTTTCCTTGTCTCCCATTATTTTCTTCAGCTCAGACGATGTTGGAGCTGTTCCAGGGGCTCGATTATTCCCTGGCTATTTCATGCTGTAAACTACAGCAGGACTCCACACCATCACATACAACCAGACAGATCGAGTGTTGCTGTGCATGTTTGGCAGATATGGAGAGGAGAGGGAGGGGAGAACATTCACCACCGCAACGGCAGCAGGATCACAGCCCAGGTAACAGGGAAAAAAACAAAACCATGATCTCTCATTTAACTGTGCTAAATGACAAATTGCTTACAGGCAAGGCTACCCACCAGGGAAACCAACACGAAAGTGATTGTTTCTCATTTCCTAAAGACTGCTGACCAAAGGAGGAAGGGGAAGAAGGTGCATTTGAAATGCTGGCCAGGTGCTTTACAGTGCTCAACCGCAGCTATTTTCTCCATTTTCACAAGAACATTTGGTATAGTATTATTCTTAGTCGTTGGCAACATTCAAATGAAAAGAAAAAGCTCAGGTGACTGTTTCAAAGATAATGTTCTTTCATTGCTCAACTCCAAATTCTGTTTCAGCAGAGCTTGAGGTACAGATGGTTTTCTTTTCTTTTCCTTCTTATTTTTTTTCTAAACTTAAACCTGCCAAGCTTAGGGTTCAGAGATCTGTCTTTTCACACTGCACCTGCTGATGGTCGAAGCACCTACACTGTGCTGGAAGAGTACTTTTGCACCACCCTTTCCCTGCCAAAAAACACATTCTGCTGTTGCTAAGGAAATCTTGTACCCAAATCTTGGCAAGGGAAAAGAAATGCTTAATTTGAAAAAAAAAAAAAAAGCGCAACCTGAAAAACCACAACTCAACTTTTTATTTGTTGTATTTGTTTGCTGTACCATACAGTGCCTATTCATAAAACATAAGCCTCGTTTTCTTAGAATTATAGAAAAATTTAGGTTGGAAGGGACCTCTGGAGGTCACCTAGTACAACTGCCTGCAGTGCTAACTTCAAAAGAAGATCAGGCTGCTCAAGGTCTTTTGTAGTCAAATCTCCAAAGCCCCAAGGATGGAGAGCCACACCTCTCTGGGCCCTTGTTTCAGCACTTCAAAACACTCACTTTTTTTTTTTTTCTTATATACAGTCAAGAGTTTCTTTGCTGCAGCTTGTACCCACTGGCTCTTGTCCATTTATAGTGCACCTCTGAGAAGATTTTGGCTCTGTCTTTTCTATAGTGTCTCTTTCAAAAGTCCATTCACTCATTGGCTTGTCATTGTGGGGAAGCAAGAATCTCCCAGCCTCACATGTGTGGGTCTGCTCTGCTCCTCACACACCTCATCCCGTTCATGTTTTCTGCCCAGTTTTTCCCTTTATCTTTGCCTGAGATGACCCATCCCACACATCCCAGCATGACCAGGCTGAGCAAGCCCATCATGTAAAAGATGAGAAGGAAAGGTGCATGAGACAGATCTGAGCAAAACATCAACACAGGTGTCCAGACAAGGGAAATAGTCCCCATGACTCCCCCGTAGCCATCTGAACACTCAGTTGGGACTGACTGGCTGTTTTGCAAGCATGAACAAAACCCACATTTTCCACATTTTCCTGGCTCAGCTTTGTTCCACTTCACATATACATATTTTGTCAAAAACAAGACATGTAAGTCCAATAATGAGTCCAAATTCAGCAACAATCTAACCTTTTCCTCCCCACTCCGGAGGAGCACTTGATAGAATTAACGTACACTAATTAGTATATTCTTAGTGTCAGAAAAGGTCTTTGATAAGTTCTGATTATATTTTGATGCTTGATCTTTGAGTTACAGTTCAGGATGCTTCATGTTGTGTTTTTATTCTTTTCCTCTTACTCATCCTGATCAATACATTTCTAAATTCTGGCATGAATCCTCAGGAGTATTTGCCACAGCTCTAAGCAGGCCAAAATCTCTGTACTTGACAACTCAAAAACACGTTGAACTTTCTGGGATCGTACAATGACAGAGTCATGTTAACAGCTTTGACTCTATTTTCCAGCCAAATTGCAGATAACCTTTAAATAGTCTTATGGAAGGATTTCTCCAGAGACTATCAGGCCCAACTTGTACTTAGAGATCATTTCGTTCTCTGAATAAACTGAGGTTACCAAGAGGTGACATTTCAACAATGGCAACTGTTCTTATTTCTTCAGTAACACATTTCACTAGAGCCTTGTCTGGGATGTACTAATGCTTTCCACAGATACATGAAGTACAAAGAACTAGTAACAGCACTTGATACTGAGGTGTGTTAAACCTGACTTCATGGCCCAAATTCTGGAAAGAGCTCTACAGCCTTAGTCTTACACGGCTTCATCATGCTATTGTATTTGTTTTTATATGCAATTGAGTATCAACAGGAGGAGAAATAAAAATGCCAAAGGGAACAGTCCATTGCTCTCTCTGTCAAAAATGTTTTTAAATGGTTCATTAAATAAGATAAATTGTTTCCTCATTACTATTCAAACCAGTAAATAATGTACCTTTGAAGAACACTTTATTAATTAAAAATGTTTATGTCTTTACTAAATAGAGTGCAACAACTCTTTCTAATATCAAAGATGTTGTTATTTCTCTGGTGTTGTCATTTGCCTATTAAATTATCACTAAACAAACCCAAAACATTAAGTATTTACCCCTAGAGTCAAGTTTAGCCTGTAGAACTGTACAAGGACCCATTTTCCCTGCCTGACATCCAGGGATCCATCCACCCCTTTACAGAACAAGGGCTGACACGTTGCATTACTTGTACCTTTTGGCTTGAAGAAAAATACCAACACAAGAAAAGCAAAAACACCACAAAAATCAGGGAGATGGGCATTTTAGGTTGTGCATATACCCGAGAAGGATCCTAGCTCAAGTTAAGAATAAACTGCAAAAATAGTTTGAGTGTGTATGTGAATTTAGAGAATGTATATGGATTCTCACTGTTTGCACCAGGTTGGATTGGAGGGGTGGTCAGGATATTTCTGCAGAAGCAGGACTGTGAGACCAGCTGGAAGATCAGATTGCAGATTGCAATCTCACCTGGAAGGGAATTCAGTTTTAACCTCCTGGACACAACCCTAATATTTGCTATGAAAAACCACATGCTAGTTTCAATGGCTGAATAGAATGTCAGGACTTTCTGATGCACCTCTGCATCCTCTGACACCTCCTCATCCTCTGACACCTCCTTGGTATTTTTATGAAAGGAAAAGAAGATAGAAATATTGGCCCTTTAAGGAGAGGGGGCATTCAGTTTGGAAGATGTGTGGGAGCCAGTCTGATGTTTGCCTTGGAGCTGCTGAGAGTTGATGTTTCAGCTGTTCATAGATGTCCTGCAGCAGGAGGCACTGGGTCATGGCCCAGCTTGAAGTCTGATCCCAGCACAGCTCAGAGACATTGGTCCACGAGAAGGAAATCTCCTCTGCCAGTGCCTTAAAGGTGCTGCTGAGCCCAGTATTCATTGCAGAAAATGATCCAGGAAAGTCACAAGCAAAAGTGGGAGGTCATTGCTACTTTTGGGAGCAGCTGGAAACTGGCAGCATCTCCTATACCATGCTACCCCTGAGCTGCCTGGAGTCTTCAATCACAACCCTCTTTCTTCATCTGATGGTCTGACACTCAACCAACTCAAAGCACAGGATAGAAAATGGATTCACTCTTCTATATTAATGCTGCACCATACTATGATCCTTTTTATAGGTGTGCACTAAATAAAGCAACAGAGAGACTAAGTCACGAGGTAACAAATACATTCCCAAGCATGACAAAAACGCAGTCTTAAAATTTCACAGCCTGGCCTTTTATGCCTTTCTCCAAAATGAACAAAGGCATCTATCCAACATAATTTGGATTTTGGTGCTCCCACTTGACCATTTCCACTGAAGTAAGGTGTGAGGTAAGCAGGGGAGGCAGTGTCATTAAATGGAAAAAATGAACAAGGCAATACAGTTACTCTGAAGTTACGGGACTTTGGCTGCTCTGCACTGATTGCTTGAATGCTTTTTTTGTGAAACACTTTTCCGTAAGGCACAGCTTCATTTCCAAAATGTTAACAAAGCTAAGGCCCTAGGAGCAGGCAAGAAAATTAGAAACGTTCACACATTTGAAAGCATACAAGAATAATCCCTTTCCATTTTCAGGACAGAAAGGCAGGGAGCTGCAGCAGTGTACATCACCCTGCTGAGGGTACCCGGGGCTTTGCAGATGGGAGAAGGGGCAAAACCAGCCCAGTCACATGTGGGCAATGAATACTTCATTATCAATGCGGTATTATCTCATGATCATTGACTTCAGATTCTTTACAGCAAACAGTAAATTTTGCTGTTCAACAGGACCCCACATTTGCTGATCAACAGGACCCCCAGGAAGCTACTCTTCACTCATTTTCTTTCTGAGCTTTGAGCCTATTCTGGTCCCAGACCCCTCAGTCTGTAGGCACATCGCAAATTCATTTCAATTACACTCTGTTATTCCAGTCTGGGTTAGCCAAAAGGTCTCTGTAAACGTTTATGTGTGGAAGTGGCAGAGCATGGTCACCTCCCAGCTGCAGTCCCTCAGTACCATCAGTCTAAAGAGGTCTGGAGGGCAGCGGGAGGGACAGGAGACAAGAGGATGTTTTGCTTTCCTGGCCATGCAGGTATCAAAAAAGGCCCGGGGGAATCAGTGACAGCCTTGCACAAAGGATCAGGAGGACAACGAGCCTAATGAACTCAGCATGAACATCCCAAATATCTTCATGGTCTTGTTTCAGGTGTCTCATAGGCTTCTGCTTTATGATGCCCCATAGGGACCAGTACGCCATGATGAGGAAAAATATGCAGGATGATCTGAACGGATCAGCAGCAAGGGTCTGAGAGAGGTGACCTGCTGAGACAGGCAACGAAGGACTGAGAAGGGAAAGGAGCAGAGAGAAAGGGAGTGAGGGAAGGTAAGGCAGCAAGGGATCACAGGGACCTGCTGGGGCTGTGATTGAGAGGGAAGAGGAAGCAGAGGTGACTGATTAAAATAATGGTGACTCCTGAATGTGTCTGACATTTGGATGAGACAGTGTCTCTAGTCAGTATTCAAAGCAATAGCTGCTCAGACTGGTTTCCTTCACCAAAGGAAAAACAGCTTTCCCCTGGATGTGAAGGCAAAAACCCTGATTTGATTTTTGGGGGAATGCTTTGATTTTTTTTAATTACCAAGTAAATTAAGAAACTTAAAGGCAGGCAGTAGTCTAGCTGGTTCCCTGAACACCTCAACTGCTGAACCTCACACTTAAGACAATCCCACCTTTTGTGCATCTCCCATTTGAAAGAGATGATTAAGTGAACTGGAATAATTCTGTGAGCGAAAGCAAAACAACCTCGACTTCAGGAGGAGGAAAACTCCCTTCGAGCACACATTCCAGTCTTTGTTCCAGTTATTTATTCCTTTTGTCTTTCAACATCCAGCAATCAAAGGAATAAAAAAGGATTAGAAAGCACGCACACAACAAGTGATGGCTTAATACATCAAAGCAGGTGTGACAACGAGTGGAATAGGAGCCAGGGAAAGCGACAGCTTCAAATTAGAGCTCGAAAGCCTACACGTGGAGCCGTCGCAACACAACACATGGAGCCCTGTAAAACACAATTGCAATTCCAAATGCAGCATGGGATAAAAGCAGAGCAAAACGCACTTGTCGATGTTACCGGTGTCGATTTTGTGACCCGTGACACTTCAGATTAGAGATCACCAAAGCACAGCCCCTTCTGCAGTTAATGCCAGCACAAAACTACTTGCCCACTGATGAATTCCATTGGGCTGTGTCGCTAGACATACAAGAATGTTTAGATGTGTCTGCTCATCCCTCTCACCTCTCAGGTATCATCAAACACTCTTTTCCTAAAATGAATGGGTTTTCTTAACCGTAGATTTCTTCCTTTCCCAGATGCACTTAATGTCAGAGATCCTAACCTGCAGTGACAGGAGTGTCTCAGCACAAGGTTCCCAGACAGATTTAGCCTAATTAAAACGTCCACTGTAGTAACACTCAAAAGCTACATACAGCCTTATAAATATCCCATGCAGCTGTAAATTGAGTATTTTCTCACCCTTGCAGGAAAGGTTCCAGGCTTGCCATATGCCCCCAAATGATCTACAGTTACCCCCTGGAGGGCTGTAAATGAGAATAAATTAATGGGGGGTTCTGATGACCCCACTGCTGCGTATAGAGATGGGGATAGGTTCAGGGCACTGCCAATCCCATTTTCAACTGTATCATGCTCAGAGCCTGGCAAAAATCATGTTTGTTGGATGCGACTACCAATCAAGTTGAAAAGTCACGGAGTTGCCCCCAGCACAATCAGCACATCCCTGCAGATCAGAAACGATCACCCATAGCTGAATATCATCACCTACCAGTGGGAAACTGGCTTTTTCCCCACTCACACCTCCCTTTGACTGAAACGTTGCAACAGATCGTGCAAGCTCTCCTCAACTGTTTCAGCACAGTCAGTCTGCCCAGCTCAAGTCCCTTCCCTTGGGGACATCAATGCTGTATCACACTCACATGGTGTTGCTGCAATTGGCACTCCCAGGGGAATGCAATTCCCCTTCTACACAAATAACTGGGATTTCAGAATGTGCTTTTCATCTCAAACCAGAGTAAAGCGAAGAGAAAGTGCACACTTGCTGCCTCAGAGCAATGGACATACTCAGATGCTTTGCCGGATCAGGTACTCAGTATAGACAGGATCAATAAAGTTCATTGTTATGAACCACAATATAGAATTTCAATGCCCTGATTTAAGCAGCTCCTGATCACCTGGGACATGAGGGATGCTGATGCTGTTACATTGGAACATCTTGCGGTTACTCAACAACATCAACACACTGCAATGCAGCGTGCAAGTCAGAGCACTTGGCCACTTAGAGAGAGTGGTTGGTTTTCTGCCAGTACATCTGGCAATAGTGCTGCCAGTGACTATCACCAGTGTGGAGTACAGCAAGGCACCATCAATACTGGCCAGCTTTGTTACACAGTGAATGTAGGAGCGATACGTTTTCCAGACACATAATAAATCTATGCAAAATGAATATTGTATGTGTTGCCCAGAGACATGAAAATGTTGTCTTCCCTCCAATTGCTGTCTTGGAAATCCAAACTGATGGGGGTAAGAAGCAGCAGGGGAGGGCTTCAGATACTCTGGCTGAACGACATGTTATTCACCCTGTCATAATGGCCAACAGCAGACAGCCAGGTTTTCAATTAACTCCCTGTGTGTGATGGACTTGGATAACTCTTCTATTAGCAGTACTTTAAAAGGCCAAAGAAACAGCAACACTTATCGCTTTGAAGTACCACAACTTCTCAACACACTCAATGAGGTTTGCAACTTCAAATAAGCCCTGAGCCAAAATTGGATCTCGATTACAAAGCTATTAGAACATTTAAAAAGTGCAAGTTGAACAGAGGATATAGTTGAAGGTACATCTCTAGCTTTCTAAGGAGAGACAAGAAAGGGAATTCATCTCTCATTGGTGAGTGGGTCAACACAATTTGCTTGTCTGCAGATGAGAGCTGTCTCTGTTGGCAACACAAGTAAAGTGTAGGGCTGTACATGGCCAAACAGGAGACATTTGAAGATCTTCTCAGTAGCTGCCTGCAAGGAAAGTTTGGTAATTACAGGAGATGCAATTTAGATAAGCCTCAGAGGGAGCTGAGCTAGTGATGAGAAGTGGAGGTCTTTCTCCTTACTAGGTTCTTCCAAGGGAGAATTAAATGGGGAGTACCTCTGGTGTCTTTGGTGCACAGAGTGACATTGAGCAACGTCCTTAGGACATCTTTTAGCGGCAGAAATCCTTTCTGCCACCATCAGCAGTGCAGTTGAACTTGAAAAGAAACAAATTCCTTTTGCAGCACATCAGTGTCCTATATCTCTGCTGACCTTAAGAAACCCAGCTCTCACTCACAATTGCCCTCACACATAACCCTCTCACAGTCATGAGGTCTTCTTCCCCTGCCCCCCAATTCTTTTCTATGTAACTTGTATAAGGCAAGAAAAAACCCATGCTGTAGCAGTGTCAGTCCTGTGCATGTGTTGACCAGGCACCTGGACTGATACCGGACACATAATACTCATGGCAATCCTCCTTTAGCAGGAACACGTAAACCTCACTCCTTTGCCTATTCTACTCAAAGAAACGTAATTTCTTTTGTCCAGAATGGCTGAAATTGGTCAATAAACTCAGAGATCATTAGAGGAAGACCAGGAGATTGACAGACAAAAGGTAAGGGAGCACGTGATTATGGATTCTTTGCTCCTTGGGTAACCAGACTAAAAATAGCAATAGACTGAGAAAGCATCAAACTATGAGAAGCTCTGCATGATGCCCTGAAGAGGTGTGTCTGCAGCACCACTGAAGCAAAGTTGGGTGGGGAAATCTTTCTGAAAAATTGCTCAGAAAAGAAGTTCATCAGGGGACAGTCAGTGCTTGCCATTATCTATCTATTCCCTGGCCTCAGGAAGAACATAATTGCATTTCAGCTTAACTGTAAGGAAAAGAGGGTGAGATGCTCCCCATCTGTGATCACATAAGATGTTTTACCAGGGAGAACCATTGTCTCCCCCTACAGGGTGATCCCTATCGGAGGCTAATGAGTCTGCTAATGAGGGTTATACAGTTGCTGATCTCCAACCCTAGAGAGACACCTTGCAGAGCAAAGCGTGCAAAGTTCAGGTCCTGAGGGAGAACATGGCAGGAGGATAACATTGGGACACCCTGGGGTAACATCGGATGTGGTCACACAGGGGGACTGAATGCTGATAGAAATTGTATTACTTCACTGCAAAACTGTGATTTGTTTCTTCCCTCCCGTTATAAGTCAAAGGAAGGAATCTGTTCTTCCTTCCCCCCGGCAACACTCATTTGGATGCAAGTGGGAATTTCTTTTGGTGCTGTTCCTGGCTCTTCTCTTCGACAGACAGGAGAGTACTTATTAGAGCAGATGCACAGAACATAGGAGAAAGCCTGATCGCTTTCCCAGTGTTAGTCAGAGAAAATTCAAGTAAACGCCTGTCCACCCTGCAGTGAAACATTTGCCAGTCTTTGCAGGCTGTTCAAGAACAACTTAAGCTCAAACAGTGCTTTGAGTAACACCACAACGGATACTGCCAGTCCCCATCCATCTGCAGAACAGCAGATTTAAGCACTGCCTCTCCCACCACAAAGCCATCAGAATCCCTTGGGTTAAATGCTTTCAAGGTAAGATATTCCCACATCCTTCACTAGGACCTAGGAGCAGACCAGTCAGACTACCCCAGCAACCCAGGAGCCACAGTCTCCAGCTCAGCGTGGCAGGATCTGGTCTTTATCTTGCACTGCAGATAATATATGCTGTCCTACATCTCCTGAGAGCTTCACAAAAAGAAATCTCCCCATTTTAGACCTGTTCCTGGACAGATGCAGAAGGGGACCCCACTGCTTAGCAGTCCTTCATGCCATCAGGTCACCATGTGCTTGAGGAAAATCTAGACAAGAAGAAAAGCAGGAGGAGGAGGTGAGGGGGCTCAAGAGAGGCTGCAGTTTCACCTCCAGTCTGTGCAGCTGGGCGGAGGGATTTGTGATGCTCTGATGCTGCTGTGCAAGAGCAACCTGAAACTTTCTGCTGCCAGGGACGGGAGAGGGGAAAAAAAAAAAAAAAAAAAAACGAAGAGAGTACCTTGCAAGAGGCGTGTTGCTATTACAGAAAAACCAGATACCACATCAAAAAGGTCTGCTTAAAGAGAGTACATATGCCAGCTCCAGGGGATTTCAAATATTTATGGTTTGCTACATTTTTAATCTTTAAGAGTTCCAGGGATGCTGCGCGTAGAATATGATGTGAGCACATCCCATGTCTGACACGGCTGTGGCTTGTAAACTGCTGCAGCAGTGGGCAGGGGAAGGCAGGCTGACACAAAAGTTTCTGAGGCTCACGTCGCTACAGGCCTGACGGGCTTTTTCAGCGTACCCTAGAAGCAAAACCTGAAATATGGCCTTACCTGCTGACTCTGGCCCTGTTTCTGCCCCTAGCTATTCATCCCAGGCAACACACACAGCACCTTTAGAAGCACTCTCGCTGCAGGCAGAAAGGTGCAAAGGAGATACGGTGCGAGACGATCGCCTTGGGGCCACTGCCACCGCTCCAAGACGTGTTATCCCACCTCTGTCACAGGTGACAAAAGAGAGTCCCCATTCTACTGCATGGCCTAAATAGATTTCTTGCCTTCCAGATGATTAATAACCTGAAGCGGATTAATATTTAAGATCACACTGGGGAGTAATTTGCAAGGTACAAGGGAGGTTTTGCTTCTTCTGGTGCAGGAGCATGAGAGTGTTAGCAGGGGTTTGGTGTGTGTGCAGAACACCTTAGGCATACACAGGACTAATGCATCTAACACAGGTGCTGGAATCCCTGATTATATCAGCTCATGTCAGCTTCGATTAGAAGAGATTTCGGGTGTACTTGCTCAAATGCCTCTACTTCTCTTCCCGTGTTTCTTGAATAAAATAAACCTAACACCCAAAGCTGAGGTAGTATTTGAAGGAACTCAGTGGCTGCTGAGCACTGGCTGGTGTTTGCCTCTTAACTTTGGGTGGAGATGCATAAATTATTCAGGTTCTTGTATTTTAACTGTCAGAGAAATTTAGGATCCTTAACCCATTTTGCCAACTATCATGTGAGCTCAGGGAGTTCGGGGGAGAGAAAGTACTTTCTGGAGGGTATAAATGTTCATCACGTAATATGTGATGTTCTCGGGTATAAAAATCATGCCCTGCTCTACTTTTCTTAGAAAGGCTTTACTTTTGCTCACTCCAAGGAGGCTGTAAAAGCCTGTCACATCAGTACTGCTACAGAGGTCACCATTTAAGTTGTCCCTCAGTGGTTACACCCAGGTCTCAGGTGCTGATGAGCCAATGTGCCAGTGGGCTTTCTGTGAAAGCCCTGGTTCTACACTGTACTTTCCTGTGCTAGCGTGCTCCACGGCAGCATGAGCACCAGCCATCCCCCCTGTGCCATCCCACCAGAGCACTGGGTTATAGCAGAGAGGAGCACATCAAAAGACTGGCCTGTCACCTTTCCAAAAATGACAGGTCTGCTCCATTTTGAGCGAGCTGAGTTCTCCCTGGGGGGGGATTTAAACATGCAGGACTTTTCCGTAGGGCACATAGAGACTGATAATTGTCCCCTGCTTTTGCCTGCCTACCGTAATCTGGCAACACTAGACGGTGCAAGGACAGTTAATTTGAGCAGCAGTTAAGGGATTACAACTGGACTGTGTCTGACTGTGCTTTCTTTCTCTGTACAATGACCAGGTCATAATTAGGAGAGGAATGATGGTGTTCAGTGATGTGGAGAGGCATTAAGCTGTTGAGCTTCTGGCGCCGTGACCAGGTACGTGCTGCCAGGTTTCAAAGTTCAGCAGCTTTTAGGCCTGGCAAAACTGTGGCTTCCTGCTGTGGCACGGCAGTGGAGGTACATTGCATTTCTCCAGAGCCAGGCTGTGCCATGAAAAGCCTGGCACGGCCAGAACCACAGATCAGCCCTTCCTACCCTATCCAGGGAAACACGCGTGGCCCAAAGCCTGTCTGTCCCTACCCAGGAAAACCCTGAAGCAAGATGCTCCACCATGAAACGCACAGATCTATGGGGGTTCCACTGGTATACAAGCACACACATCCCAATTTAAGCAGAGCCGCTGGAAATGCTATGCCAAAACAGCCTCTACCTCATCAACCTGCTTGTAAAAACTCTGAAGTATTGCCTTAATGCTGTTTTTCTCCCTTTTTATTTTTTAATCCACCTGACCTTTTGGAAAAGAAAATGCTATTGACTGGTTTTTGCAGCTTTGTCACTGTTCTCCAGTGTTAATTATTTATTACCATATAAAAATGAGGCTAAACACTGAAAGTTCATTCGCCAAAGCCCCATCTCTACTGCCATGCATGCTTTTTTATCTGCTCCTGATAGCAATGTGTGTGTTGGAGAGTTTTACTACCAGTTCTTCCCTCCTTGTGAGTACTCAGTCAAGTAAAGCATTAGCCAGGGTTGACCCCTCTAGCATTTGAATTAAGAAATTGTCACCAGCACAGGAACTCCCTGGGTTGCTCATATAATGCTGTGTAACCCTCCCAGCAGAAGCCTGGATGCTTCAAATTTACAATTTTTAAATGATTTGCAAGAATGCAATGCACTGTGTTTGGCCCACATAGATTTAAAAAAAGAAAAAAAGCTTAGCAATTTCAATATGACAATTTGTCAAGAAATAAACAGCAGTACACAAGACCCTGTAACTTACTGGCTATTCAGCCCTAAGGGAAATGGCTTTCCAGTCATTTTTATAGGTATGCGTGGGCAATTTTAGATTTCTGTGAAGACATGCATACGCAGGGAGGGGAATAAAAAAATGTCAAAATATGTTTGGCCATATGTGTCACAGAAAGGGTATCCTAAATATTTTTAAAGCAACATTGTATTGATAAGACATTGGTATTTTTCTTTTTTAATTCAGCAGCATGGCTTTGTATTTTGAACATGCTACAAACACATGATATGACTTCAAAACAGAAGCTTTACTTCATCTGTGTGTTTCTTGAAAAAAGTAACTCTGCTTTCATAATTCAGATGATCGGTTAGTTTGAAAATATGCTAAAATATTTTATGGAGTGTTAAAACCCTTTCCTTTTACGTCTACTTTGTTTCAAGCAGTAGTAAAAGTTAGCATCAAAGGATAGAAAATGCACCTTTTTCTGCTGAGGAGACTACCCTGATATTTCAGCCATATTTTCACCATCCTGAAAGACAGACTATGAACGATTATTCATCTGTCTTCCTATCTATCTACAGCAATATGGGTATCATCTGCTTCTATGATAAAAACCCCCTGGGAGGCTATACTGTGCTTATCAGATGTGGCAGCAGTTGAAATATCAGACAAGTAAGATAATAAATAATAAATGAGCCTATATATTTTAATCTGATGTAGGAAAATGTTAACTGTTAATCTGGATAATGGAGACTCCATGTCCTAAAATCCCCTGCCCGTGAACTTCAGGCAACCTCTCTCTGATAGCTTCAGCCTTGACTTTTCCCTGAAATCAAGCTTCTGAAGGCATCAGCATTTCTCAAGGGCTTTCTCAGAGGAAAGCACAGCTCCATACTAAATAGGTTCATTTGCTTGAGGCTGGTAATTAGTATTCCTCAAATGCATTTGCCATCTCGGGACTCAAATCCTGTGCTCTGAGAGACATTGAGAAACACTTCTGTTTCTTCTGTCAGTTCTCCCAAGCACAGCACCTTCTGTGAGGGCCTCTCAGCCCCTTCAGACAGCTGAAATTGCTGGGGCCTCATTCTTCTAAATCAGCCTTTTCCCCATCTTTGCTTCAGCTGGAAGATTAACATTTGAAAGCAAGGTCCTATGAGTTTTTAAATGAATCATTCCTAGAAGTTCCTGGAGGGAAAAAGCTTGGGAGCTACAGGTACAATAAGGTAAATGGAAATGGAAGTTCAGACCAGGGTGTGGTTGATGATATCTGTAGGTTGTTACAAGCTGATCACTGCTGTAATTCCAGTGATGCTAGTAAACAGAACCCAGCACAACCTCAGACAGGCTCTCAAAACAAAAAACCCTGAGTGACAGCAATGCTCTTAGTCTCTGGACTGGGGACCTCTGCTGAGAAAGCAAAGATTGAAAGCTAACACTGACCTTTCTCCTCATCATCCTCTCAGGGCAGGCACCAAAGTAGGAAGCAAAACAGCAGCCTGTGTACAATTACCATGTGGTGGGGGTGCTCAAAGTAGGAATCCACAGCACTTGTCACATGCACATCCCTCCCAGCTGCTCAGTTTTCCCTTGATATGACCCACAGCTTCTCAGCAATGAAGGATGAGGAGTCCAACTCCATCACTGTATAATGTTGTGCTGAACCAGCAAAACCAGGAACAGGAACATAAAGCCAAGCATCAGACACTGGAGAGCCCAATTGTGACAATTCCTCAAACAATTGTGTGTATGATGTGTATGTCAGAGGTAGCTTTTTCTACTTGTAGCATCAAAATACAGCAGGTGTTTTACTTACAGCTGCCATGGGGAAATATAGTCTGATGTAATTGTTAAAGATCTGTTCGTATTCCAGGCAGCAAACTACCATTTACAGGATGAAATTGTTTGCTGTTTAAACACTGCCAGTCAAGGACATTAATTGCTGTGGGTTAAATTAAACTAGATGGCACAGCAATAAGATTTGAAGCCTGGGAGAGGGGTATTGAGGAAGGGGGAGGGGATTAACAATCTTCTCTCTCATAAATAATTGGATCTGAAAAGGAATCTTTATAGGGACAGATTAATCTGCAAAGAGCCAAGTTCAAATCTAGTTCACGTCCTAGGGGTACGCTGAGCAGTGCTGGGGAAGGCAAACACTGTCCCCACCCCAAAAGCAAGAGTTCAAACTTCTATTGGGGTATTTTTTCCAAATATCTGACCAGCCTCGAGTGCCATATCATAAGCTGGCCGCCTTCCAGGATGGGACAAGCCACACCATGTGACAGGGAGAGGAGACACCGTCTTGCCATTTTCCAATGAAGCTGTAGTAACAGTCAGTGGCAGCAGGCAGGCAAAGGGACAAGTCCTCATGGCAGCCTTTTGTTTCAGTTCCTTGCAAATCTTTTTCACACATACACATGCAGACAAAGACATACGGAGCAATATGTTAATTTTACTTTGCAGGGGGAGAGGGAATTTTGGTCCAGTGTCTTACACTTGTATTCACCCTGGGTGCCTTGCAATAAACTCCCTTTCTCAGCTCATGGGAAGATGTCATTTATTCCTTTACAAACTTAAGCCCATTGTAAATAAATAAATAGCAGCTCTGGGCACTTTTTTTTTTTTTAGACCTGTCTTTAAAAACACTAATCAAAATGTAGTGACAGGCTGGCAGCCAGCTTCACTATCCAGACTGTTGATAACCAGCTACGCTTTCCAGACACAAAATTAGCATCACACCCGCAAACAAAACTATCCTTCTGTCATTCATCCTGTCCCAACCCTTTGGGAAAAGCCAAAAAAAAACCCCACCCAACCCAGCACCCAAAACAAGAGCTTTGCAGCATGTTTCAAAGGTCAAGAAGTTATGGCACAGTTTATATCAAGCATGGAATGAATTTTCAGCATGAGACCAGCGGAGAATACCTGCCATTTCCACAGTCTCCACAAGCCCCATCTCCTCTGGCAGTGGTTTCATAAGACATTACTGTCAGCAACCAGTATTTGATCTGCCATTACCACCTGTATTAGGTACCTCAAAGCCACCATGACCTGCTTAGGATGACTCATTTGATTCACTCCATGTGAACAGAGATTTCTTCTTCCAGCCAGGAAGGAGGTGGGCTGTACCCATGAGAAGAATAACAGTCTGTGCCTTCTCATCCTCAGCAGAAGGGAAAGGACACCACTACTATTTGCTTGCAGTAATTGTAAGAGACACAACCTGCCAGGGCAGAGCACAAGGACTCCAACACCCAGGACACCCATGGACACCCCATCCATTTCTGCCTCTGTTGGGAATCTCAAAGGGAGCAGTTTAAATACAAGCACAAATAGAATTTGACCCTCAGCATTAAATTAATTTCTCACAGCTCTAAGTATTTATTTTTTTTTAAATTACCTTGCAGCACCCCAAATTAATTGCATGTCTGGTCAAACAAAGACCATAATTAGCAAACCAGGACCTGATTCCTCAGTCTGTGCAATCAGTTTTACCCTGGAGTAATCCCATTGACTGCAGATGATCTGGCACGCACAGGTGAAGGCCTGGGGTTTTATTCATTGTTTCCAAAGACATAGTGCAGGCACCAGTGATAACACCAGCAACACTTGCAACTCCCTCCCTTAGGGCCACACCAGAGCTCCCCACTAAAAATTTGGCACTGTGGGGTTTTAGGTGTCAGGCGAATTGAGTAATTTTCTGGCAATACTATACCTAAATCAGTATTTAAATTCTATGTTAAATAAATGTTGTGATTATTAGGAGCAGGCTTCTTGAAGTTGCACCACCAGGTAGCTGATAGCTATCCTATTACAAACTCCAGAAACCTCAGTAGAGATGTACTTAATAATTGTTTGGCATTAATTTGTCATGCAATAATTATCCTATTAAATCTAAATTAAACCCTCCACTCAGACACTTCATCTAAAGTGTGAACATAACAATTAAGAGAGAGGGGGGGAAAGGGGATGATTTCTGCATCATTTTCAGTGTAAGATTTCATGCTTTTGTGACTAGCAGCAACAGCAGCAAAAGGGATTTAAGATACTGCATTGAAAAGAGAAATCATTCTGAAACTGAAACACTCACCCCACAAACAAAAATCCATCTTCCTAAGTTACATATGGTGCACAGCTTAGGATAGCATCTTGCTACACTGTAAACTTCAATGCCTTTATTTCTTTACCATAAGGAAGTTCTGTATTGCACTTCCTTTCTAAGGAAAAAGGAATCAAGAAAAATAAATTCAGACAATTGACAAAGGCTGGGTTTGCTCTCATCTAGCTAGCTAAATAAGAGCTCCAAAACCAGGCTGAATTTTTTTTTTCTGCAAGCTCCTCCTGTTGTCAACAGCCAGAGATGGGGCTCTCCAGGGAGAGATTCATCCCACCCACCCCAGAGCTTAGATCTGACAGGCAAAATGAGAGGAGAACAAATCCCATCCAAAAGTCAGACAGGAAGCCTGGAAAGAGAAAGACTTAAATCTAGTTCTCATGTCCTAAACTGAGATTTGAGACACAGAGCTGCTCTTCTACATGGGATAATAGAGCTTGAAATGCTTAAAATGTCATTAAGTAGCACTGCTGAGCTGAGGACAGTCCGTGGGTGTGTAAGATAGTTTTCTGGCCTTTTCCTGACCAATTTAATTTTGGGATCAAGACAAATGGTTTTCTAAAAGCAAGAGAAGATCTCTCTCCACTTGCAATCACTCAATTTCCACATGGGCTGTAGAGTAGCACAGTACATGACAGTCACAGGAGGGTTTCTTCATCAATCCAAACCATTCCTTTCACTGCATTTAGGTGTCTCTTTAAAAATGGAATCTCCTTCCCTAGAAGAGCATCCTCTTTAAGTAGAAGTCCCATTTAGCACCCTTTTTTTTTTTTCTGCATAGGTTTTAGCTATTATTTTTTTTTTATTTTAGTCATGCTTTTCCTTAGAGATAGCAGTTCTTTATATCCTCCAGGACCCCAAAATACCAGTTGTCATATTGGTTTTACAGTGCATGATATTCTCTTTCCCTTCCCAGGCTGCCTAAGCTGAGCGTGAGTTTCTCTGTGCCGTTCTCCTAGGAGATAATTACCTCTTCACCTTTCTCTTCCTCTACTAACACTCTCTACTCTGCCAACTGCATTTTCCCACAGAGATGGTATTACTCATCTCTCTAACAAAACTCTGATGATTTCTCAAATTATACTTAGCTCTCCAGCCTGACACTTGTGTCTCTTCTTCAGCTGTATCACTTTGTCTAATAAATGTCTTATCTAGATCCTTAGACTATTACAGCTACAAACAACACAGCCCTTTTCAACCAAAACTTTTCCCTCTAAATCACAGAAAAATGTGACAGGAAGGTTCATCGTGGATTAAACTATTCACTGACTCTGTTTTGTTCCCATGAGCCTGTTTCCAACCACACAAGTCAGCTTGGGTTTAAAAGGTTGGTTTAAAAACTTCAGAAAATAGATATCAAAGTGGGTAGGAGTATGTTAAAAAGGAAGAGCAACACACTTTGATAGCAGGATCAAGAACAGTAAGTAACCAGATCTCTGAAAAGTTTATTTCTACATTTTAAACACAGATTAAACTGGAAAGGAAACTTGTATATTCAGAGACGCCTGCCAATAGCAGACTGAGAAAGCCAGCATAAACAAGGTCTGTTCAGGTAATCATAAGCGAATACACTTCAAAGCAGATGAAATCAGAGTCTCTGTTTGTCATCGTTGGCACCCACACCCGCACATGGCAAAAGTTTTCTTTTAAGTGAATTTATCGCTGGTGAAAGTGCAGGTCGGACAGCCCAGAAGGCTTGTGTCAACCCATGGGGAAGGATGGCCAGGCCAGAGCAGCACCCACTTCTTCACTAGGGCCAGCCTTGGAGAGGCAGAACCTCCTATCAACACCTCCACACTCACCCTGTGGATTACCCAAAGCCTTGCAAGCCACGGACAAGCTAAAACCAGGTCATTATAATGCCTCCTACAATATTGTTAGAAGGGAAAACCCCGTTATCTATGAAATATTCTGTAACAGACATGATGTTTGTGCCCAGTCCCTATCAGGAATGGATTGGTCTGTGCTCCAAAACATTGCTTCACGCAGGACTTCAAGGCAGCATTACCTCATTCCCATGACAAGAGGTCTTGGATCCATCATAACTATCCATAAAACATTTCCTCGTTTGGCCAGACAGGGAAAAGCTACATATGGAGCTGCAAAGAAAACTTCAATTTTTTTTCTTCAAGGCAATTTTAGAAATGAAGCAAAAGATACTCATAGGAGGGTTGATGATGCAGTTCTCTGAAATATCTGTCAGGGAGATCATTACTGTTTAAGGCCTGGAGATTCATTACCACTGTTGCCTTTATGGAGCTAGTGTCATTAATCCCCTTACTTGAGCAAAACCACTGGGTGTGTTGCTAATGGCTTCCAGGTTGCTTTTTGGATGGTGTGAAACCTATTTGATAATTAGTTCTCTAAATTAGCACTGTTTCTACTGTAATCACTCCCCTCCCCAAATTATTTCACATCACTGTTTTTTTTGTAATAATTTTTTGTCTCATTTCCCATTATCACCACTGGAATCACATTGATAACATTTATTTAATCTCTTTCCACAGCTCTCCTGCACGTTTACTGTCACCATCTGCACACACATTGCATTGATCATATGAGACTTCCTAACTGCGTTAGCGTGTGTGGACTTATGAATATATCGAGTGTTTAAAGAAGCCTTTTTAAAAATCTGTTACTGGCTGGCTGTGTCCCTGCTGGAGCCCTCTGGGGAGGCCCAAGGAAGAACAATTGTTTTATCCCTCCTAACAACACTAACACTGCTGCCTACCCCTGTTCTTTCACGGGGCCCTGGAGATCTTTTATAGCATCCTACACTGGCACTGCTGTGCTGTTAAACCCTCATGAATGCAACAATGAATTAATAGCGCCGCTATATACCATAAACAATTGCTAACGTAGAGGTAGCAGCAGCTTTCTTGCAACACCACCATCTTCTGATGCTCAGTCAGCAGATAGAACAAAATTGTCTGGTTCATCTTGCTCAGGCTGCTGAGAAGATATTTACAGGCTTGGGTTGTTTTTTTGGTAGGAGGCAAAGTACGGCTCAGAGCCAAATCCAAAATATCCTGGGGCTTTTCACTGCCTTATAAACAGTTAGTTATAGTCATTGATACATTGTTGGCATGTAATAAACCTTTAATGGCCAGATTGCTTGTAAAAATACATATCTATTATTGATGTATCTAACAGTTGTGCCTGAAGGCCCTCTCTGAGATGAGTTCCCCTTAATTTTAAGGCCTAGCCATGTTCATATTAAACAGACACTGAATAACTTAAAAAAAAAAAACCAACAGAAAAAAAAAAAACAACTTAGCAGCCTAAATATAGAAGCTAGAGAAACTCAGTGATTTGACAGAGTTTGACAGAGGTCATGGTGGAAGTGTGTGGCATACACAGGAATAAGAGCACACCTTCTATGGCAATTAAATGCTCTATAATTCCCTCATTGCTTATATTGGAAGGAGATTGAAACAAAGAATGAGTTTGGAATGTAATGTTCAGCCATAGATGGCAAAATTCTGGCTAGGACCTGTCCGAAAACAAAAGTACTACAGCAAGAAAATAATTTCAGCAACTCTCTGCTGGTGATGGTCTCTCCTGCCAGAGTTTCACCATCAGAAAAAAAACCCCAAAACTCATCAGCTTCACCTTTAATCTGCAATAATGCATGGCTTTTTCCCTACACACCTGCTCTATGCAACATTTACCAATATCATGGCCTCCTAAGGCCAAAGCTTCTATCTTCTCCAGCTCTGAGACTGCATGGTAACTACACAAGAACCTGCTGTCACCGCACCTCTGCCAGGAGCAAGCAGGCGCTGGGATTCACATCATTTCTGTCTGGAGCACTGACCCCGAACAACCCTGGCTGATTCCAGCCTTCAGCAACACCAACAAGCAACAGCTGCTGAGCCAAGTACAGCAACCAAGCTACATCTCTAACTAACTTCGAGGAATTTGGTCTTTCAGGGCAGCTTCTTGACCTACTGAGCCTGAAATAGCAAGGAATTCTGCTAGCTAACTTGTTAAATGCATACATATACATGCAGACACAGAGGAAGTGCCTTGGTAGAGTGACCTTAGGCATGAAAAATGAGCAGTAAATTAGAGAAACTTTTAACACTGTGTTTTCTGTAAATACACACTGTACAAATTGACAAAATGTGACCTAAGGAGCTCATGTTCTAAAGAAGACCTTGTAAGAGGTAGGCAGAAATTTTAAATGAGGGTAACATGCCTGGGGGCTTATGGATCATGCATAATGGCTTAAATAATGTTAATGTGGTGTTGGGACATGCGTATTATTTCTCCTTGCTCCTATTTCATTTCAGCATTACACAGAACAGTCTCACATGTGGAAGACATTCTGCTCATGCCAGGGGCAGGGTGGAAGGACACTGTACATTATTGTAACATACTGAGGATTGAAACACATGGAAATCTTGTGCCTGTCAGGCTGTGTAGTAACTGGTAGATAAATTACTTACTTGTTTCTGAATTTGCACACGTATGAGTTTTGCTATGAGAAAGACCTGGTTTAAACTTCCTGAAGCTCTATTAAGTTTGGGAGATCTCTCCTTCCTCCAGGCACCACCACCTGCTAGAATGACTAGTATGAATCCCTGGATCATCAGGGTGAGGGAGCTGCTGGAAGAGAGTTCCCTCATGAAGACAGCTTTCCTCAGGCTGAAGAGCTAGTAAATGGACAGAGATCATGAAACTTGGGGGTCATATAGGTTGTAGGTATACGGAATACAAAGGTGTGGAGGACTGGGCAAAACATGTTGCTGAGCTTGCCTTTCAAGTATTCCTAGTCAATACACCAAGTAGGGGCTGCTGCTACATTAACAAGCTACTCTAACCAACAGTAGCTCCCACCACATCCTTGTGCTTCAGTCTGGGCAGCAAAGCTGTGAGTGCACTAGCGTATTTATTCTCTCATGTAACAATCCCAGCTCTGCCACTAGGAGTAGAACTCATGGAAAACAGCTTAAACTGAGCCAATTTAATCAAGGGTTATATTCCCCAGTTTCAACAGTGCCTTCAATGTTAAAATTTGCATGCTCAGGCAATTCCCACCCCACTGTCAGCTTGCAGCTTATTCACGTTGAGGTCCCCTTCCTGTAGTTAGTCCAGAGCAATCTTTTTCTCTTAAATGATCTGGGAGTTCCTTCCAATTTCTTAATTGCTGAAGAGTCTTGCCCAAGTACTAGGACTAGCAGCCCATAATACTGTGGTTTAAGGAATGTCACTATTTCCAGCAGGAAGAGTGCAAAAAGGCATTCCCAAAGGTTAGGGAAGTTTGTTAAAAAAAAAAAAATCACTGCTCTAACACAGATATTTGCATCCCACGTTTCACCCAACTCTTTTGAGAAACGCTTTGCTAATAAAGTTTGAATTTAGACGTTCCTATACATTAAAATACCAGAAGCTGGTAAGCAAGGCCATCAGAGTGTGTAGGGCTGTGCAAGTCCTGGATTTGGCATTGAGTAGTCTCTGCGGGAGGACCCTGCTTCAAACAAAAACAATGTTCCCAGTGTGCAACTGTCATTTTCACACTAATTCTTCATTAACGTGTCCGTTGGGCAGCGAGAGTAAGAATTTAACTGCACCTTCCAACCCCTACCCCCACCCCAACTCCTAGTGACTGGAAAGGCTCAGAGAGAGTGTTGGTTATTACTGTTTATTCCCCTTGAACATCCCATGGAGACTTCAAGACTATTTACTGCAGTTATTCTGAACCAACAGCTGATAAAGTTTCCATTACAGATCTTTCATGATTGGACATAGCCAGGGAAACAGAATTTACCTTCCCTTCGCTCTGCGTTAGCTGTTTCCAATCACAGAACTGGTCCCCTTTCCCCTGCCCCAGCTCCTCCTCTTCTCTCATTCATTTTGCCTATAAACTTGAGGGTCGACTCTAGGTCAGGCATAGACTGAGACAACGCGAACAGATGTGACCTTGCCAACCTTGATTTAGCAGATGGTTTCTGGATAAATTGGATTAAAACGCTTTAATTTGTCACCTCTGGAGCATCCCTGTCCTCACTATCACACACTCTCATTGTGTGGCTGCTTCCCCAATCTGCCAGCTTCACACAAGGCACCCTGGCCCTACTTTCTTTTGCCTATCCAATTAAAGCAAAACCCAGTAATAGGCAGTGGAGCTCTGGAAGAAACAGGGTTTTGTTCTCATTTCAGAAGATGTTTAAGCAACAGATAATATATAATTTTCTCAGCACTTTCACCTGTGAGTGTTATAAGAAACCATACCGAGACAGTGCCAGCAACATTCCCTTTCCTAGCCCCTATCAGCCTCTTCTGCAAAAATCTTCCAAGTGAAACTTTCTGTGTCCCTCAGCAGTCATCATCCGTCCCCTGCAACAATCCCCTGTGATTTCTGCCTGTGTTTTCATTCCTCTCTTTCTGCCAATGGATAGATTGCACTGCATTAACACCTCAGGCCTGTGCATTTAAAAATGTGTCAGTAGGGCTCCAATGACAACAACCTAAGATGAAAAGCAGCCATTCTGCAGAAGTTTACAGGAAAGCAGTGAGGTACCCCAAGCAAAAATAAGAAAATAGCAAGCAAGTTCCAAAATACAACTTTGTGGAGTCAGAAGGCCAAAATTTGCCTGTCTTTCCACATCCCTAGAAGAGCCATCAAATGTCAACTGGTTATTCCCGACATAGGCACATGTTAAAGAAGTGACAAATCCACCATTATTTGACTAGCTTATTCCTAACACCAGTTTCTCTTAGCATTAGGTGTAAACCTGAAGTAGTGTGGTTTTGTGAGTAATCAAAAAGAAATGAGAGACTGTATGGATTCAGGCACAACTCAATGGGAGTAAATACTTAGAAGACATTTACATGATTGCTGTATAAAATACACTTTTGTTAAGTTTCCTGTATCACATTTTAGCTAAAACCAGACACAGAAAATCCTTAGGAGAGTCTTTTTCTTACACGGTTTCTGCCTTGCCCAAAACTAAGCAGCAGTGTTGAAATCTTGCGAGGAAGCTCATTCCCTTGAGGTTGCTAATCAGCATTTTAGACAAAAGTTTGGGGAAGCTTCCAACTAAGACTTCAAACTTTTATCTGAAGCAAACCAGACTTCAAAATTGCATTCTGGTTTTGCAAGGCAATCATTAATAATAACAGCAAAATGAGAATCATGAAGATTATTTTTTCATGTGTTTTGTTAGCATGAAGGCAGAATCATGCTGGTCAAATCAGCACAGTTGCATCAGAGATTAATTTGGTCCTTTATTCAATTAATCCTTCAATGCACTCCTGTGGTTGAGGTAGTATATTATTGGAGTGGAGTGTATCTCCATTTCTGTTATTTCCACTACAGACATTACTTCCAAGAATGTGAACCATTTATTGTCGAGGGTCCTGATCCTGTAATGGGATGTTCTGGCAGAGACCCCAGTGCCCACACCAGATTCCACTACCCCAAATGAAACTCATCATCCTTCATTAGGACAATTGTTCCAAGGAACCATTAGCTCCTATTGTGTCCACCCAGTTGAAAAAGTGCTTGCAATATTTAATTTGAGCTGGCAATAATTAAAGAACCTGCTTGCATTTACTGTAACTGGGGCATATTTAATTGACCACCCTGCTTTGGAGAACATCCCCTTCTCCATGCAAAAAAGGAAGAGGAAAACAAGCAATATTAAGCACCAAAACAGAAGAGCTCTCAGTAATCAAAGAGAATACACGTACAGTCAGCACGATCCACTTCCCTGCCCACCAGTCAACGCAGATGACTAATTTTAAGGCAGTGGTAGTAATCTTTTTCCTCTTTAAATAACCATAGAAACCATTCTCCTTTTTTGACATTTGATCCACATGCATTCGTGTTTTATTTTGCATCAGGGCTGTGTTTTTACAGAGCATCTCCAGATTGTTCCCACCGACTGTGTTTTGACTCTCATTGTGGAGTGATCTTAGCTAGATTTCTTTTGGGTGTGTTAACCAGATTCCTGTCGGATGACATTGAAGATATGCTCCAGGAGGATTTAAATGCTTTGACCACTAATGAGTATTCAGTCTTTAAGGCCAGACCAGTCCTACCTAAGAGAAACCCCTTGTAATGTATTCAGTGTAGACACAATCTTCAGAAACCCACTGTTTTGTTCTATGGTTCATACTGTTTGCTAGTGTAGAACAACCCACTGCCTTACACCCTTGACTGTCAGGTAACTCCAGTGAAAATAATATCTCACAAACCAGTTAAGCTGATTGCATTACTGTTACAGAGCTGTTAGCATAGACACCTGCCCATTGTGAGCCAGAGCAATATTCCAGCTCTTTCAAGATTGGTCTCCGAACAGTTATTAGATAGCTTGGGAACCTTAGCTGCAAAAACAAAAATTCACTAAGAAATAATTCTGCTTGCTAGTTAAACTGCAAAAAAAAAAAAAGCAAATAATAATAGCAAGCAATGCAGGAATGCCATATATTTTATTCATTAGCATTGCTAGCATGGAAAACGTTGCTTTCCCTGTGATGAATCTTATTTATTAGACTTTGAATATAGAAGAACATATTCAGAATGTTGTGCCAAACATACAAGTACATACTATACATTTAAAGTAATACAGAAAACAGCCAATTTTGAAATATTTAGAAAAAGAAGGTTTTTTCTATTGCCACATAGATTGTACACAGATGTTCAATACTTTTTCTGAAGTATATAGTATATCAAGCATATAAGAATCTCTCCCCTCCCTTTCTATGCTCCACCCTCTGTGTGGGATACACTAGCTAGACTAATGTTCTTAGCAAGAGACCCAATGGTGACTGATTCATGGTGTGATCCCTGGAGTTCATTCTGCTCAAGACTGGACAATGCTCCCTAACATCTAGAGACCTGTCAGGTATTGCAACAGGTAGAAAATTGCCTCATATAGAGCTATAATTTTTTTTTATTACAATTATTGCTGGAAACTGGCCCTTTCAGCAGAATGAAAAACAAAATAATGAGCCTGTCTCTTTAATCCCTGAGAGGACCTGTTAATTTACATTCACCTACTGTTTAGTTTTCCTGGGTACTAAAATTTGCACAGGACCTCAGGGTCTGTTCTGTTCCACGACTAAGTGAAGCACAAAGCCAGAAATGCTGTTCTACAGCTCTTCAGTCACAATCTGCTTACAAACAATAGGTCACTGCATGGCGTACAAGAACAAATATTTCCCTCCTGTCATTTACTAACTCAAATGCTGCTTTATTTACTGCCATAGCACAGACCACAGAGGGATCACATCCTGCTGCAGACAGGTCACCTGAACGGAAAGGGGATGCCTGATGTCATTCTAGTTCTGGCACTACAGGTCCATATGGAATATGAGTCAGTATCTGCATTCTTTCCATTGTGGATCCTCTTCCCCCTTGAGAGGAAAGAACCTTTTTCACAGAGGATTCCCCCTTTGACTACTTCAAAACAAGCAATTCCACTAAATGAATATACTTCATATCCCCTGGAGGAAGTGACAGTTTGATTCAGAAAGTAAATGTTTATATGCTTTGATTTCTATGTTTTTTCCCCTCTCTATACACACATGCTTGTATGTATATATAAATGTATATACCCCTAGAAGAAAGGTGAATCTTAAAACAGCCACAGTGAAGGGAAGTATGAGGTATGGGTATGCACATAATCTCTTAAGTAACTTACTCCTGTTATGGTTTTCTTTATATATAAACAATAGAAAGGCTTCAGCAAACAAGGAATTTGTCCAACAAATACTACACTGATATGCATCTCTCATCATGTCAGTCAATGATCCTGCATCTTGGACTTGTTTTGCTAGTGCAATGGTGGCTGAGATGGCTCAGAGTACCACTCAGCCTTCGAGTTCATTACCAAAACCTACTAATGACCATGAGGGCCCTTACTTTGCTGATGTAAATAATGGATGCCCGCATACACACATGGAAATTCCAAAATCATTTGGTTGAAGCATTGGTTTACTAACCTTTTATACCACATGAAACCACCAGCTGTAAGGCACAAATAAAACATTTGCTCTGAATGCTACAACAATACAGCCACAGAGGAACAACTCACAACATGAGTAAGTGTGAAAAACAGAAAAATAAAATAAAAGAAAACCACATTAAAGAAACATCCAACAGTAAACTAAGACAAAAGGTTTTTCCTTGCTCTTGTAAGAAATGCCAGTTGGAATAAAGATCGTTTCCCATTTGTACTTTCCATGGCTTTTTTTTTTCCAAATGAACACAAGAATCAAAACATGGAAGATGACATGCTTTCTTGTTGAATGTAACTCAGTGTTTCCCATGGAGGCGTGCCATGCCACCGCATAAATGAATTTCCATTTCACAGTTGCTTCTGCAGACAGCAACAACCTTTGCCTTTTTAAAAACATCAGAACCCAAGCAGACAAAATAGCTTCTTTACTAGACACAAGCACTTCCATAAGCAACCAAACAAACCAAGCGAGCTTTCAGTTGAAGGAAAACAAAAGAAAAATGGAAGTGACAGTTGGAAATGTGTTTTCTAGCATTTACAAACACTGATAAGATACCGAAACATAGGATTTAGTTTGGCTTATATAAATAAGTGTTTATTTCTAGAGAAGAAAATAGATTTGCCAGAGAATAAAAAATCCTACTTTAAAAGGCACATGTTTAACATCAGCCATAGCCCTTCCCAAGCAGAGCTTATGTGAGAAAGAGACCTTTATTCTTCCTTAGTCATATTCAATTTCTTCAAGCTATGACTATTAAAATGAAAGCTGAGCCATCAAAGTGCTATTGAGCTCTGAGGAAGGAGAATGAACTGAAGAAAAAGCAAACTACTCATTATGAACAAAAAACAAGGGCAGAAAATGAATACAGTTCATGTTAACCTTGTGTCAAATTTTGACTGCAGTAGGAGGATTTCTAGTTTGTCTGGTTCAGTTACCGCTGAATAAAGATGTTCAGGTTTGATCCCTACCTTATAAAATCCTTTAGTGAAGGAACAGTAGACCAGACTATGATCTTGCTCATGGCTGTGTAAATCTCAAGTAACTTCACTATAATCACACTGCTATAAATATTTGTAGTTCATTGTAAGCATTTAGAGAATTGTAGTGGGATCAAGCTTTATAGAGTACAAGATATTTTAAATATTGGAAATATGTTTTGTACTTGCAAACACCATCCGTAGGGCTTAAATTTACCACTGTGAACAACACTTACTGGTGTAACGCAAATACAATTCCTTCAGTCAAGACTCAGAAGACCCAAAGGGCTTCAGTTTGCCCCTTATTTCTTCTGTGGGATTTGGAAGTAACTCAAGACAGAAATCTCAAAGCAGCCTTGAATGGGATCCCATGCAAAGATGGTTGGTTGTTCCTAGTAGGAACCTGGGAGACGGCCTATTTGAGAGAAGGGAAGGCAATACTTTGCTGGCATTAATCCACTGCAAATCTTGTCATCCCTGGTTCTTTCATTTCCTAAACATGACATGCATATTTCAAATTACACATTTTTACTTGATAATTATTTAATAAGATAGGAATGGACTAAGCAAATAACATCTCAAGAAGGAACATTTAATTTCCAAGAGTGTCCTGAGAGATGCTTCATTGAGGGGAGCCATAGTAATTACTTGCAAATTCAGTGTCAGACACATCTCACTAATTCAAGAGTCAGGAAGACAATGTGCATTAGAGCTAGGAAGGTTGTAGGTAGTGATAATCAGATAATGAACATCACAGTGGTGAATCTACAGGCAGAAATTACACAGCTGCTTGCCTGGGATTTGAAATGCAAATTATTTTGCAGATTTACTCAATGAACTCTGGATCCTTTTTAATGCTTTGCCTTGGTATTGTTGGGATGATTCTTCATTTACCCCATGACCTTTGGCAGAGGTTTGAATTTGCCTTGATGAGGAGGAGGATTTTGGCTGGTATGTGTTGAATGCAATGTACTTTCAAGTTTCAGGGAATTAAGGGACAAAGAGCAGAGAAGTAAAGTTCAGCAGTCGATAGTGTTACGCCAGTGTTATTGGACCAGTCTTCATGAATGTATTTCTAAACAGCTGGATCTAACTAAATATTAATACTGTTCATACCAGGCCCTCTTCACAGAGCCACATGCTTAAATATAACTTCCAGGTCAATTAAGACAAAACTCACAGACTGAAGGGCAAAATATCCATGGATTAGATCAGTCTCCTGGTTGACAGTGTCATGAAAAATATGGAGCATGGCAAAACAGCACTAATTCAGGTTTTGCTGTAAACAATACCTAAGACTTAATGAAATTAACTGAAAACGAAACAGAGAACTGCTGTCTTTCCAGTTCCTTCCACAAGGGAAGTCCTTTGTTTCATTCTACAGCAAGGGACAACATTGAGCATATGATGAACCTGGCTCCTAACCTCTCATACTACTTTTCATATTGCTGCACAGAAGCAAAATCACTGACAAATCCATGCAGGAGTCCCTGATGACCGAGACGTTTTCTACAGAGCATTAAGACTTCTCCATAAATACAGGAATGGGCTGTACCACCCTAACTGTGCTGAGTAGTACTGTACTCCTGTTGAAAATTCTTTCAACTCCTGCTGAAAATACTCCAGTTCAAATTATTGGTGGCATGAATCAAAGTGGCAAGCCCTGCCTCTTATCTGTGCCCACTTAAATTGAGTACTTTGTATGTGTATCTCTGATACAGTTGGGTAGTACATTCAGCAACAAGGATAGAGAATCCTCAAGTACAAACGTACACCAAGTGATATTTCTGATCTAAAGGTTAATGTTGATTCAATTGCTTTTATCCTTCCCTCCCGCTGAGTAGGAAAATGTTCTTCAGATTTACTGTTCCAGAACGTTCTCTTTTAGGATCTCACTACTTTGTTCCCAAGATTCCCTCATTCCCTTCCTTCAAAGTTGCAAGAACATATTACAAACATGATTATTTGCAACCCTAAATCCTTTTGATTGCAAAACACAAACAATCTTGATCCTAAATCTTATCATCGGACATTGGTCAAATAGCAATTACCCCTTTTCTGACAGCTGCTGTCCTGACTTCCTACCAATGCTAAGCCCTGAGTCCTTCAATCATTTGCTAACAGATGGAAAGATTTCCTTTCGCTTAAAACTGTTTTGATATTATACTCTGTTCATTGCCATCCCTCTGAATTGTGATGGGAAACCTCAAATGCTTTCAGATTAGATAGATGGATAGATAGCTGTGAAATTT
Source organism: Tringa tobata (assembly GCA_033628505.1). NCBI lineage: Eukaryota > Metazoa > Chordata > Aves > Charadriiformes > Scolopacidae > Tringa > Tringa tobata. Next base: position 4,570,186 of record JAHREE010000194.1, on the reverse strand, counting down.
TATCAGTTAATATTTGTGAAGCGCCTAGAGATTTCAGAATAAAGGAGGCATGAGAAATGCAGAGATTTCTTGTTATGTTTCAATGCATGAATGTGAAAAGAAGACGAGAGGGAGGGAAGAATTAAGTCAAATAGTATGGTAGGCCTCAGAAAATCGACCGCTTTAATCCATGACTTCCCTGTTCTCTACCATCTCAATTGGCACTTGCAGAACTAGACTTCATTTGTTTCCTCTGAGATTTTCCTTTAAAAAGGATCTGAATGGAGCTAGGGATTTCTATAGTGCGCAGGTAATTAGTGCTGGAGGACTCTGATTATCTCTTTATATCACTCCTCACCACTTGACACAATTCCATATAATAAGCCTTCCCTTGAACAAACCAGGTCTGAGACAGTATCTCCTAGGAGGCTGATTCATGGTGTGAGGAGAAGAGCTTCAGTGTTCCATCATCTACAGACACTGGGTCCTTTTTCTTCTTCGCTTCTCACTAATGCTTATTGGAGAGCAGAAGAAGGATATATCACATTTAAAGAGGAAATCCCCATCCCCTACCATTTCTTGCTAATAGAAACTTGCTCATCTCTTTTCTTGTTCTAATTTCCTTCCTATGCTTGTCCTATTTTAATTAAAGTGAGAAGAACAATCCACAAGAAAACAAGCTCAGTAAAGCTACACTGAATATACATCTGCATTTTAGTTTAATAAAAACTCAAAAGTTAGGGTAGTAAATACAATTAAACAATTTCCCCTAAACAGAGTGGGAATTAAAATAAAACTCAACAGCAATAACAAAATCAGGAAAGATCATGATCAATTAATGATGAATATTGCATTGCTTTGTGTTTACCATATATCAGTTCATGCCCAAAGAGATAATTTGGAAGAGTGGAAGAACTATTAGGGGTGCTTAGGGAAATACCAACAAAGCCCAAAAAGCTAAGCTCTAAGAGAGAATACCAGGCAATAGCAAAAGACCTTGAGGAACATGAGACTAATTAGAGAAGTCGGCCATGCGTTTTGTTATCACTCCATTACAATGAATGGAAATGAGACCAGGGGTTGAACATCTCTGCTCAGGAACACCTTGGGAAACCGAGTAGGGAAGAAGCTGATCTGCCCTTGTATTAGTTATTTAAGTCCAGAGAACTTTAACTGATGCAATGCTGATTTCAAAGAAAAAGACATAAAAAATACGAATCACTAAAGATCAGAAGTTCACAAAACATAGTCAAAGACGGACAGGGTAAATAAAATTCCCACAACACTTCATTTATAAAAATCAATAGGGCAGGTAAGATTACCAGGGAACTCATGACAGTGAGAAATAACCATTAAACTTCATGGTTACTTTTTAAGATACAATTTTCTTGTGCCAATAGCTAGAAATGGTGCAAGCTTCAATACTTTTATTTGTACTTAAACAAGAGGCCACTTGTCAAATGTTTGCACAGAATAAACCTCAGTTCAAAGCATTTGAATATATGCTTTGCTTTAAATATGGTCGTAATCCCACCTCTATTCAGCTGAATACTTAAAGTCATGCTGTGCTGAACCATATCTCATCTGTCTCTTGAGAGTCCATAATAAAAATTGTTGTTTTGCATTTCAGCAGTGAACAAAGCAATTCCCATGTACAGTTTGTTTGTAAAACACTTTGTCAACCAAAAGGATCTTAAGCAAAGGCATATTCTTACAAAGCAAAAACACAAACAGGAAAAAAAAAAACACCCCACCCTCTGTCTAAATGCGAATAGCAGCAGACAAACACGACAAACCGAAGCCAGCTAGACTGCTGATTCCTCTGGGAGAGACAAGCTCCTTTGCAACAGCATCAAAGACAGCAGACGGCCAGCCCAGCCTGCTGCTGGGATGATGGTGCTAATAAACAGTTTGAAGGTGCTAAAGTAGATGACATGGTGCTGTTTCAAGAATCAGGCCCCATAACGAGTATCTGAGGATAAGCTGGTGAAAAAGCCTAGTGCTTCTCTTTCTAGCCATTTTTCAGAATGATTTTGCCACTCCTGCCTAAGCTTATGATAGAGGCAGTATTTTTCTATCTGTAGACAAAGACCCATTGTTTAATGCTTCTGAATGCTATGACAACTAGAAGGGTGAAAGGCAACCTGCAAGTGACAGTAAATGCATTCTCTCTCTTTTTTAATATCCAGTGTGTATATCTGTAATGCACTGTTCAGCCTGATTCTCCAAGGCTGCTTCAACAGACAGCTGGGAAAGTCAATCCATTGTCAAAGCAATAGCAGCTTTTTCTCTTCATTCAAGAGGTTTTGGGTTCCTTGTTTCAACATTTTATGATGATATAGTAGCATCAGCTGGTGATACACAGACTCACTGACATGGGCTCAATGTAAAAAATGAAATACATTCCCCTAACTCAAGCAACCCTGCTTTTGTTTGCTCTTGTTTTCCCTTCCTTTATGTAACTTGGCTTAATAGATCCAAATAGCCTTCCTACCACATTTCCTGTCCAGTCAGAAGAGCTGGTTCCACATTTCTGCTTAAATTCAATGTTCTCAGAACAGAATCAAAACAGAAGACAGATGTTGGATAAGTATCTAGTCTGAGTGGGAAGATAGAACACCACGATACATAAGGAAAGCAGAACATTTTCGTCCCTCCTAGGTGAAAAACATTGTTTTAGCATTTGCAGGGGAAATCGAGACTGCATCATGCACTGCCAGACAGTGCAAGCTTGCAAACGGTTTTGTTCTGGTTTTGGAAGCATTTTGATACTGATACCCATCTTACACTAGTAAATTTGACATCGTCTCTTGGCTAGATAAACTGCTGCTCCCTTGCAGGTCAGTAGATGGTGATGGGGAACATTTAAAAAGCTCTTAACACAGAAAATGAAGCTGCAGACCTTCCTGTAGTTAACGAGTGAGGGAACACTTGCTGCTCCCTGTCATTCCTTTCCATTCTGCTCACATCATGTCATCTCAGACAGCACAAATTACCATCTGTGTGAGATACCAGGTATGCCTCAAAAAACACTGTGGAGTTCTGTACGAGAGGTGGAGACTGAACAGCATCTCTATGCCCTCTCTCTGGGATATAGCTTTAATTAACGAGGTTCTATCTAAAGAATTTGAGTTGGTTATTTGAAAGAAAAAAGTCCATCCGGGATCTTAGAAACAAGAACCATTTTAAATTATATTCCCTTTTATACAGCTTGGACACAGCAGAAACAAATGGCCAGAAGGGAGAAAAACTTCCTAACATAAAAAGGAGCTGGCTGCTCTCTGCTGATCCCTTGGCACCATGCCTACCAGTGTTTGAGAAGAACAAAGCTGAGAAACAGAGATTCAGCACTGATAAGATGTAACCACTATCTCCAAAGCACTTGCACCCTACTAGAAAAATCACTCTCAGGCAAAGCCTTTTCCTAAGAGGGAGACAGGGAATGGCAGGCTAAGCCTGGGACACACGAGTCTCTCTTGTTAAGAGGAGAACTGGAGAAACAAAACATAGGAAAAATATTAGCTGATAACTTTTGTTACAGATTTCAAGGTGGGGAATAGAGAAATTCAGAAGAGCAGAGGGAACAGTTATTCTGTGTCCCAGACACACCTAGAACCCGCAGTAGGAATTCCCAGATCTCCCCACTTTTATCTACTCCCGGTGGCTTGGAGCCAAGAAAGCCACCCAAAACTTATCTTTTTGGGAAGTTTCTTCTCAATTTTTCCTTTTTTTTTTTTAAAACCTGCTTATATTAAAACACCCCAAATAAGAAATTTTTTAAATGCTGACAAACTGGAGAGTATTCAAAGAAGAGCAAGGAGAAATGAATTATGAGTGCTGGAGGGACTCAGTCGCAAGGAAAGATTAGAAGAACTAAATATGTCTAGCTTGGCAGAGAGATGACTAAGCGGGGTTGGGGGGGAAGTGATAAATGTCTACAAATATTTGAAGGGCGTATACACTGAGGAGGCAGAGAGATTCTGCAGTGTGAGCCATACCAGGTGGTGGGATTAGGAGCAAAGGGATGGAATCAGAAAAGGAAAAAAAAAAAAAAAACAAAAGCAAAAAACCTCACAAAGCAAAAAAATCAGCTGAAGGCTAGATGAACCAGAGTCCCCATGAAAGCAATATATATCCACATCCCCCACACTGGGGACGCGGAGGTTTTCTCAGAGGTAGAAAACTCAGTATACAAGACATATGGGAGGGCTGTGTGAGTGCTTTGATGCATGCAGAACTAAGGGAAAGAGCTGTGCCTTGATGCTGGGAGACCAACAGGAGCCTCAGTGGACAACAGGTGTCCCACCAACACTGTCAATTAGAGAGCTTCAGACAGGAAGCGAAGGTAGTTGTTGTATCCAATTGAAATCACAAGAGAAAGGTTTGTTTGGAATAATTTAACGACCCTGAACTTGGTAGAGCTACAGAACTTTATCTAACCAGATATACTCCAGCCAGATGGTCCCTGGGAAGCAGAAAGGTTTGGGTCTGTTAAGCATTCAAAAAGATGGTTGTGGAAAGCCTGAAAGATCAAGAGGGAGGACAAAAGCACCACATTCCTCCATCTTAAAACAGGCTAACCATCTCTTAGTCTAACCATGGTGAAGAAAGATATGGGAGAACATGCTTCATCACCCAATTTATTATCTGATACAAAGCACACCAGTGTTCCCTTTAGCACCTTGAAAAGTCAGGAACTGAATGTAGTCAACTCCTCACTCAGGAAAACAAAAACCTACTTTCCTTCCACTTTCAGACATGGAGGACCTCAGGCCACTGACATAGACAACCTCCAAGTACATCATTTCAAGCCCTTTCCTGCTCCACATCAGAACACCCATCTGTGAGGAAGTGTAAAGACAAGGCAATCAGGAGATCCCCACCAAGGGCACGTAATTGAAGGCTATATTCTAGACCTAGTTCAGCCAGGACACGGAGCACAATTGCTTTAAAGGCACAGATGGACACTGCCTCCTCCTGGCCATACATGGGGGGCAGACCTCTATTTTTGTCTTCCTGGAGCTGTGTTACTCAGCCCCCTGTCCACAGCACTCAGCTGTTTTGCCTGAGAAGGTGGCATGGGTCCAAGGTAAGGCAATAAAATGCTTTGAGTCCTTCCTTAAGAGCCGCATCCCCAGTGTTTAACCTCTCCCTTGGGCAATCTTGTGTAAACCAGGCAAAAGGAATCCCCACAAGTCTGGATACAGGAAGCATATCAAGGCCCTTCTCTTTAAACTGGATTTGATTTAAAGTTTGATGGGAAGCCACAGCCTCAACTTCTGTTTCCAGGGTGCTCCATGTCCCTATCAGAGGGCTGCAGGGATAAAGTCCCATGCCTGTGACACTCTGTAAACTCCACGACGCTCATCTGTTTGGCAGGCAAAACTAATTCTAACAACACTGTAGTTTTGTAGGAGGAAGCAAAAAGGGAGGATATTTGACCAAAGTGAGATTTCAAGCTGATGACCATATTCCTCTAACAACCAACTGAAACAGGGGTGCAAACAGGGCGGCAAGGGGTCACAGCAGTTTGTGTGGTCGATCAGCCCAAATGGACAATAGTACCATAAGGGAAAAAACACATTTCCCCCTCTCCCCACAGAAAACTAACACATCACTAAGTATAGCCCTTCATACTTGTAACAGCAGCACTAAAAGCCTCAGTACAAGGACTATCCCATTTTGATTGGAGAAGGCACAAAGGGAGAACTTTGAGGGACAGAAGCGGTAGAGGAAGACATGTAGTTTTCCAGGATTTCCAGCCTTTGCAGGGACTGCAATTCAAACCAAAAGCCAGCCATTGTTTCCACTAAGCCAAAACATCTAAGTAAAAGAGGCTCTTAACAATATAATTCCCACCAGAAATTACACTGGAGACCCATCACAAGGTCCTCCCACTCCAACAGAGTTGGCTACCCAACAAATAGATTCTTATCATCTGTAAGAACCAAGTCCCAAAGCTCCTTGTTTATGAGCCAGCCCTAGGACAGAGCAGCTGTGACAACCTTTACATGTGGAAACAAGCATGAGACATCCCAAGTCAAACACAGGGAAAGAGGTGATAACAGATACGCTCTTCTCTCTGCTTTTCCTAAAAACATGATCCTCTTGCTAACAGAAAGGATGAGACATCCCAACAGAGCTATTATGCATCTCCTGCTCTCCTTACATTGGATGAAACATAATGACATACCTTGGTCCGAGTGCAGCGCTGGGTAAAATAGGCGTTGAGTCCACTGTAGAGGCAGGCTGGTTTTTGAGTTGTCAGGAAAAGCAGCAGCTACCATTCAAGACTCAGCTGACCCACTTTCAGGCAAAACCTCATGACCCATAGCAATGCAGTTGTAGCAGAAAAGCCAGGCTTGTCCTCATGAAACACCACAGATTCCAGTGTCCCAGCGTGGCTGTGGGAAGGATAGTACCATTGCAGCTCTTTTTATTAATTAACCAGATGTTTAACTTCAGCATCCTGGCTAAAATCCAGCCTGGAGAATGACATTTCCTTTCTCTACCTAGGCTTCACTCAACAGCTTCAGCTGGAGCAGCTTCTCCCCACCGTGCTTCTGGTGCAGTCACTGCAGGGCAGGTGCAGCGCCTCACACCAGAACGAGCTGCATTTCAACAGCAGGTGAGAAACTGCTCTTCAGTCTGCCGGACCCAAAGCCTCACGGACCCTACTGTGTAAACATAAGGAACTATTATCTCCCCTCTCCACATGGAATCACTTTATGGAATTTATTATTATTATTTGGAGCTCAAATTGAAACCCTCTGGCCATGTATGAACACTAAGCCTGCTTAGGGAACGCAGGAAGCAGCTAAAGTGGTGAAGAGGCAAAGATTTATGACAAACAGAAAAAATAATTTTCTTTTCTAGCAACAAGCTTCACATTCCTAACCTATTTCTGCTGTTCTTTCTACTCTCTACCAAACTTCTGACAGGTCTTAGAGACTAACACTTACCATGCTGCAAGCTGTTCCTCTAAATCCTATTTTACCATAGTTTATTACCACCTGGCTAGAGTCCCTTTTCACCCTTTCTCATAATCCCAAAGAGTACCTGCATTGTCTATGCCACAGGTTCCACCTTCACTCCCTTTCTTTCTTCCAGCATCATCTCAGCTTTCTTAACTGGGCCTCCTTATATCTCCTCCTGGGGAGCTCCCACCCTTCTGATTCAAATGAGCTCATTAGTGAGACAGACTCACAATGGTTTTCACCTGTCCCCTAAACAGGATTGCAGCCTCACCCCCTCTTGTTGCTTCAATAAAACCTACTTCTGTAATTCTTTACAAATATATTTCTTCCCCTGATAAAATGATATTAGGTGAGGGTTTAAAGGGAGATCTGTGAAAGGAGAAAAATAGCAGGGATAATGAGGAGTCCCTCCCAAATTGTCTTTCTGAAAGCTCCAAATGGCTTTGTAACAGCATGAAAGTGCTTCCTGATTATTTCCAAGCTGAGGCTCAGGAAAGCCCTTCAGGTGGACAGGAGAGGGGAGAGCACAGATGTCAGCAACTGAACATGAACATGTCTAATGGATGGGGGGGGGAGGAATATATAAAAAAAAACTGCAGGAAGAAGGGGTGTGGTAGAAATGCTGGGGTCCCTGATGCACCCTGAGATGCCAGAGCAGCCCTTGTAGCGGAGTTACAAGTGGAACTCAGGACTCTGGTTTTTTACCCCACACTAAAAATTTTCAGCTATTCCCTGGAGGGGACAACCTATTAGTCTATAGGTCCCTGTGGACTCCCCCCTTATGATCTTCAGCAAGATTTTGCAGGAGAAGTTTCAACCAGGACTTACCAATTACCCTCCAAACTGTTAGAGACGCATCTTCCTACTTTACAGTGACTTGTTCCCTCAGATCTTCCTCTCATAACATAAATGGGGCTGACACCCCCACAATCTCAGATGCAGACCCCCAAGAGAGCACGTGGGCCATACGTGGATGGGTGCCACCAGCGCTGCTCACACCCATCTCTGGAGCCAGCAACGCTCTCTTGCAGGATGGAGCATGGCTAACATAAACCTCACGCTGTGTTCCCATGGCAACCAAAGTGTCACGTTCATCATCCTCTCATTTCGGGAAGAAAAAGATATAGGTCCAATGAAGAAAAATCCAAGAGTCCCAAAGGGCTTTGCTGAGGTTGGGCAGATTTTTAACGGGATTGCTCTCATCGTTTACCCGAGGGGCCGCTGGGAAGCGCAGCACCCAGCGCCGTGACGGCACATAGGTCTGAGCAGGAGACTGTCGGGGATTAAAATGCTTCCAGTCAGATACATGCAGTTCATGTCTCATCTGCTTTGTCTCACTTTGGAGCTAGGGACACACGAGCAAATTGCCACAGCTGTAGAAGTTACGAGATGTTAGCAGAAGAGGTTTCAGCTTCACCCATCCTGTCTCACATTTGACACGACCCGGGGATAATGGTTGCTATCAGTTATCTTTGCTCAGTGGCACACGGTCACTTATTAAACTGCAATAATTTAATAATGTGGCTGAAGTTGGAGTTGCTCTGCCTGAGGCAGCAGAGACCTCTGTGTGCATCGAGTCCCCTCCTGGACTCAGGGAGCTGCCACAGCCTCTTTGTCCCATGCTTTTCTCTGCTGATATCTGTGTCCCAGAAACCAGACCCAGTTGGGCCCCAACATTTCCATTAGCAGGAATCTCTATGAGTTTCTCTGCTGTGACTACACAGCAGCAATTAAAGCATTGCCACGCAGATTTGTACGTCGGGGAGCTCACCTTTCAGTTCTAAGACAAACACGCTACAAAAAGGAGTCTGGAGATACAGGACTGGACACTTTTGCAGCTCTCTGATGTTTTCTTGCTGGAGGCATGAGAAGATCTAAGGCTGGAGGATTCATTTCAATCACTTCAAAATCAGTTCCCCAATTAGTAAGTTTTTTCTATGGAAAAAAAGAAAAGTAAGAGGAACTTCCAGCCTGAACAACAGAAAGGGGAGAATTTAAAAATGACGCTTAAGAAAAAGCATCTGCCTGCAAAGGAAGATCATGCCTGTGCTTGAGGGGAAAAGGGGAAAGGAAGCATGGAAGAGAATAGGAGTGTTATACAGAGAGTCCTGGACAAGGCAGGAATAAGTGATTTTAGAACTCCACTGTCTCTACATCCCCACGCTGAAGTGTGAGTCCAGCAAAGTGCAATATTTAGATGATTTTGTATCATAAGTCAATGCAGATCAAGGGGTAATATCCTTTGACATTTGGGGGTAAGAGATGTCTAAAGAACTTAAAAACCCAAAACTTTAGTGAAGTTAATATTAATCCTTAGTCTGAATCGTCAATTTTATTTTTATTTGGTTCAGTTTTCCCTCCCTAAGCAGTTTAGCTGGCCCAGTAGTGCAACGTTAAAATCAGATTTACACCTGCAACTGGGGCAAGCACATTAGCTAAGAGGCTGCTCCTATCTGAAGCAATCTCTTGCTCCTAAAGACCAAATAGAAACCTCATGCAGGCAGCCTTTCATGAGACAGATAAAAAGAAGTTGCCTATAGGCATTCCCATGTGCTTCTACAGGAGAAAAAACAAGGGATTGAGGGTGACAAAGGTTAAGGTGGGTGCTTCCATGGATGTTATGAAATTTCTGCCCTCTGCATGACACCTACAAAGGAAAGCCAACAGGAAAGTGCTCAATATTGTCCAGTGGGCCCTGGGCTTTAAGTTTTCTCCAAACGTCCAATTGATTTGTAGCATCGTCTTGCTCAAGTCACTCAGCTATTTTGCACCTTTGCTCAACCTTTGGGAAGCCCCCTGCAACCAAGAGATGAACATCCCAGTTGTTTCCTTCGCCCAGACCACAGCTCTGAGCTGAGGAGAGAGGAATACATTTCAAAGCTTTCTATTTCCTTTCTGGACTAACCCAAGCTAGCGATCAGCTGTGATGGTAATACAGATGGAAATACCTGAGGGACCATTAAGGTTTGGCCTCGTGTCCTGTTATTTCACTCAGGCTGGGAAACAAAATACTACCCTCAAGGTTAGGTGATGTAAAGAAGCCCATCAGCCTATAAGAGGCTGAGATCACAAAAAAAAATAAAAAAAAATAGTTCTGGATATCCTTAATTAAACACAGCAGTGTATTCATTCATGCCTTGCTGAGTGGCATTTCTGCAGAGGAGATGAGTAAAGGTACAATTCCCTCCTCTTCTCCTCTGGAGCGGCCAAGCGGGGGTCAGGGCAGCTAATGAGGGAGATGTGCTGCCTGGTTGCCTGCTCCAGTGACTGGCTGCCCATTCAGAGGCTGCCAGGTAGCTGGAGTGTGCCAGCCAGGTTTCTGCAAGCATGTGAAAATTAACAAATCTCACTCCGAGCTGGAAAGGGCAGATAATTGAGAGAATTAAAATTAAAAAAAAAAAAAAAAAAGGAAAAAAATGAGGAAAAAGAAAGAAAGAACAGGGAGATGAGCCAAAAGGAAACATTTCAAAGGCCCATAGCCTGCAGCCCTCATTAATGACAACAACAAAAAGATGGGACCCTTACATTTTAATCAAAGGCAATTATTTTTTGAACAGGTATTATAACTCTGCCATGCAGGAGCAGGCCTGGTTATGGCCCCCTGATCCCCAGAGGTGTCGGCATGGACAGCTGGCAAACAGAAGCAAGGGTTTCCTCGGCCACCACCTTTCTGCACTGCCTGTGAATATCAGCGAAAGGAAAGCATGAGCGAGCGGGTGCTTCAGGAGAAATGCCTCAGGGGGAGAAGACTGAAAGCTACAGGAAACCAAAGGAATTAGAAACATGACTGAAAACTAAATCCCAGCTTCCTCTGGCTGGTCTCTGTATGAACATGGTGTGTAGGACGTTAACTTGAAACCCAAAGGCAGCTGAATCAGCAGTAGAAGGCAGCAGGTAGGCAAGCACGGGGCACTGGGACAGAGGGTGGCACCTACCTGGGTTCATTCAAGTGGAGATGCCAGGACTACCAATATATCTACCAATATATAGAGTGACTCAGATATATAGATACATATACACGTATGTGACAGCAAGGCTATAGGGGGTAAGTGTGACTTCTTCAGAAGCCTAAGAAAGATGCTTGTCTCATCCTTACCCTCGATGCAGTGAAGAAGTCCTCATCTTCACTGCTGAGGCAGGACCAAATGGCCATCTGCAAACAGTGGGACAAGTGGTCTTCACAAAAGTGTTGGGTAACCAACATTCCAATCAAACCAAGGCTTTTGCTGGGACATGGGCATTGGAGTCTTTGTTCCCCAGTGTATCTTTGTGAAAGAAGGGGGAAAAATGGAAAAAGGGAGAGGAATACAAGCAGCACAAAACCTGAGTGAGGAAGAGCAGAACAAGGCTGAGTGTGTCACAGGGTAAAGAAACTGTCCTCGGGAAACAGCATGTAATTGTTTCAATTAGTATATAAGACAAGAGAGTGAAAAAGGGAAAATGGTTTACAAAGGCAAAGCCTCAAAAAAAAAAAACCCAACAGAGAAAGACAGAATAATTTATGAAACACCAACTTATTTACATAAAATGAAGACAAAAGATACTGTATTTAGCTGTAGTCAGAAGCTGAAAATTTTCATGGTTGTTTTTAAGGCACTACCACATGCAGCCACAAGCAGCAATAGCTTGTGATTCTGCAAAATTTCTGTAATGGCACAAAAAAACGAAGGCCAGAAGCAATCACACCTGAACTAAACTTCTCAGCCTACCAAGGCCTGTGTTTAGGGAGCAAGTCAATGAAGGGACATCATGTTTGGGCAGAAGGGCTGTAACCTGGAGAGAAAAATATTTAAGCAACCCTTCCAAAAAGAGGTACATTTCTGCAGGCAGCAAGATGCAGAAAACAGCTTGAAAAAAAGAGAAATCGATCTTTTAATACACATTAGAAACTGTTAGCCTGTTCTACTCAAAAACATCCAAGACAGTACACCACTCAAATACTCTAATGGAGAACAACAGGGGATATTTCACATGTACTGTCTACAGGATTTTGAAAGGCATATAGTGATTTTTGATAGTGCCTGCAGCATTACTGTGGTGGGGGCACTTTCCAAAAATAAAACTCTTGGATTGTTCCAATAGCAGGTAGTTAAGAAAAGCCAGCTCTGTGCAAACATCCCTTCTTGCTCCAAAATTTTAGGGGTCACTGAGAAGAAAGGGCTCATCTAATACTGCATTAAGTCAGAGAAAAACAAGCACTTTATTCTTTCTAGAATTATGCTGAGTCAAGCAGATCTTCCAGCTTCAAACAGAATATTCTCTTGCACCCCAAATCTCATTTTTGCTAAATTCCCTATAAAGTTTGTTAAGTATCTCTTGATCCTCATGCCAGTGTTGGGCCTGATAATCCTAATAGTGCTTACTAGCGCTCACAAAAAGGAGTGTATTCTGGAGTCACTAGCTGCTGAAAATATCTAGGCATTTGGCAAAGTGTGCTAACATACAAGCCACATGAGATTTGCTCTGTGAGGTCAATTTTGTTTCATTTAACTTATAATCTTTCAATAATGCCAAAACTTGATGAAGGAATACTGTGTCTGAGAACTTTGCTTTCCAGTTTTAACAACCAGCCTCTTGTTGCAAACTTGGTTTCTCTGGCATCCTCAGATTATCAGGGCCTCAACACCACCACCCCAAGGCTTGATACTTCTAATAAAGTGGCAAAGGACAACAGGCTTTTTCGAGATCCCTGAAGATGTTTAACCAAGCAGCAGCGACTCTCAGCCATTTAAGGTTTGCTCACAGCCGGCTATATTGGGAAGAATTCCGTGACCTTCAGGATATTAATAGATCCAAAGCCCCTTTATTCCTGGGGAGCAGGCAATGGACACTTCTCCATTTATGGCCTGCAATTACTCTCCCACCCAACAGAAAAGACTTTGTTGTCCGGCACCTACAATTACTGAGGCCCGAGTGGCGTCATTTCTAACAGGACCAGAGAGGAGGGAGCATCCTGGTGTGCCACTCTTTCACTGTCCATCTGGTCCCCCTCCAATGCTCAGCCTGCCGAGTGCTTCCTATCAATGGCGTGGAGTTGCCAAGCAACATTTGTCATGGCCCTTCAGTGGGCTGCTGCTTACCGCTCCGTGGCAGCTCAGACTTTGAAGACAAGGGTTTGTTGTGAAGAGTGAAATAACTTTCCCTCTCTCTTTCTATCTCCTCTCTTCCTACTTGATGAGGTGAAAAATGAATCACTCTGAATATGACAGATCAAATCCTGCATTTGGTTGCTCTGGGGTAAATCTCGTTGAAAATTGTCTTTGGGGAATAAATTTACTGCTAGATGCCAAGGACTGGAGCTGCATACCCAGGACACACATCCAGAATACAGCTAATGTTCCCGCATCATATGCATTAGAAAAAGCAGCTAGAACTGGTCAAAACATATATAAAATCATTGGCAAATAATTTATTCAGCAGTAGTCACGAAGGAATTAATCTTATCCATTATTCTCAAACATGACTCAACCAATTCCTGGAAATAACACAGCTAAAGCCTCTTGCTCTGAGCTGTGAACCCTAAGATTTAAATTCTTATTTAATTCCACAGCTCTTTCCCTCTTTTTATTATGTTCAACAGTGTGCTGCTGCTGTTCGTGTGCCAATGATACAAGGTTATAAGGCTTAGACAGTTCAAAATGTTCTCTCCGCATCAGTAAAGCTAAAAAGTACAAAGCAGTCCTTACAACCGAGAGCAGCCAGGCCATCTGGCAGAGTGGCTCCAGTGTGCAGTTCCTGCTCCAGGGCTCTTGGTATCTACCTGGGCACCGGCCACCAGTGAGAGCGTGTCCTCTGATCCCATTCATCTGGGATGTAGCCCCTGAGATCACCAGTATTTACTGTATTTGGCTCCGGGGGAGTGAGCCTGGTGGAGCAAAGGATGGGGTTACAGAGCTGGAGGTGAGGCCGGGAGGTGTGTTGATGTAAACAGAGGTGTGTGAACAGGTGGTCGAGTTTCAACTTTGGGCTTTTCTGAAAAAATAAATGTATTCACCATGGTATCGTCTCAGTTGTTTAAGCAAAGTAATGCCCTAGAAGTATGCTTGTGGGATACCTTCTTGGGGTGGGTTTAAAGCTAAGTGTTCTGCCTGAGCTGGTTGTTCAGCTTCACTCAGAAGTTGAGTTGAGGGTGTATCTCAGCAAAGGATCCTTTCCATATCACGTATCTTAGGAAGGGATGTAAACCACAAAACCTCTGGAGGTGTCTGTCTTTCTACATTTGGTGTCTCTGTACAGAATAATTTAGACTAGATGCCTAACATCTAGAAGGCATTCACGCAGATGAAACCTGGCCTTCATGAGTAATTTCTCAGCTAGCGTGCATCTACCTTACAATGATTTTGTATAAACTATATTTCTTTAGTTCCTTATGAAAATATAATGTCAGAAAGTATTGAAAGCTTTCCTAAAGCTTTCTTTCTGCCTTATCCTCTAAGCCAATTAGCCAATAAAAGAAGGAAATTAGATCAGCTTGACAAATCCATGTTGATTTGTCTTTTACCACCTTCTTATCCTATAGCTGCTAATGAATTGTTTGTTTCATAATTTGTTGAGGTTTCTCTGTAGTCACTCAACTTAGCTGGCTGATTTAAATTTCCTGGCTCCTCCTTTTTCCACTTTCATAAACAAATACCTTTTTTGCCCTTCTGTAGTTCTGCAGACCCCTCTCAATATAGGAGAAGCTCTTGAAGTCCATTCCTAACTGTTTGCATACTGCTTTCCTTGGACAACCCGCAGGGGAATTCCCCCAGGTCCAACAGCTTGAATTCACTTACTCAAGGTAAGGATTCTTTAATTTACACCCCTTTGTTCTGGCTTATTCCCACCCCCGAATCAGTATAACTCCTGTTATATAGATCTAGTAGCAACTGTTTTGGAGATAAGCAGAGTTAAAAAGGCAATGATGATTCCAACCCTTTGCACGAGCTCTCCTGTGGTACACACTGCACACTTTCATTCTTTACTGTATTTAGAGGATTTCTCTTTCTTCCCTTGGGTGTTCCTAGCCACCTCTAACCCATTCTGTGCCAGGACCTTTCTGATTTCATCTGCACATGCTTTGGTATCATTCTGGTCTCACTCCTAGTTATCTGCTGCTGCTTCAACTTTTTTAAACTATTAATTTCTCTTTTCAAGGCATTAATGAGGTCCTCACGTACCTTTAGTGTTGCACTTGTCTTATATTCTTTTCCCTGCCTTAGGAGATCTTGTTACTGTACCTCTGCTCTGATCTCTAAGTCAGTGCTTGCTGGTGTGTATTTCTCTTTCCTTGACCCAACCTACCAATTCCCTGATGTTTCACAGCCAATTAATCCTTCTTCTGCTGTTCCTACTTTCTCTTTTCCATGTGTCTGGGAAGCTGATTAACTCATAGCTTGGTATATGTACTAAGGCTTTGTATTCTTCCTGTTTAGCCCTTATACTCCTAGCACTTGGGCAGAGGCATTTCAGATGTTTACCAGAGTGCTCCACTGTTCTCCCAAGTGTCTCATTTTCGCCTCTATTAAATTTCCCATTTTCCCAACTCACTAACCAGCACGCTGTCTGGTTCTTGGAAGACCACTGTGCTGTCAAGAAACCCAAGGCCTTTTATTCAACACTGTCCACACTTTCACCTCGAGGATTTGCCTGGCCCAGGTGTGCCACACTCTATGGAGACTAAAGGAAACACAACTGCCCCTGGAAAGCAGTTACAAGTGATCACAGTGGTGGGCAGTATTTTTATTTCAGGGATGGCAGATATATGATGGAAGCAGCAATTAATCCTCCTATTTGCTTTCTCTAAGTATGTCAAACTGTGTTGTAAATATTTATGATTTAAGCATCATTGTGACCCCTTTCACCAAAAATAAATGTTAATAACCCCACTTCATAGGTGGGGCAACAAGCAAAGAAAAGCAAAATAACTTGCTATGGAAATGCTGAGGCAAAGGCAGGAAACTCTTGCAGATCTGTGTTATGCCAGAGCATAACACTGGAAACCACTTGGGAAAAACCCTCAGTCAGGCAATTAGGAGCAAGAGGGCAAGAAACAGGGCTGTGATTGCAATTACACCAGCTGGTGAGGAGCCAGCCCTCAGTGCCCAGAGCCCAGTTAGCCAAAGGCTATGGTATTTTACTGGGGCTGGAGTTATTGCCAGGGCATCCAATGATGACTGGTTTTAGTGGCAGATTTGTCTTCTCCTCTTGCTGGTAGCATGAGCTACAAGCAGCTTAATCAAAGGCTAAAAAAGCGCTGATGCCAAAATAGCTGCCTTGCCATCTTGCTGGAGATCTTGCAAGACTGATAGCAGGGCACTTCTTTCTGCCTTCTCATTTCTCTCTCACTCCCTCCTGTTCACCTCCTTCATTTCTCTCCCTTCCACTTTTTTAGAAGAGGAAAGAAAAGATAAGAAAAGTAGCCTCAAACTGCTGCATCAACAAGAACACGCCATGGATCTTCCAGAACCTGCCTGAGGATGTCAGTCCTTGGAGAGGAAACCTAAGGCCAGAAGTGATACAGGCTTAACCATCACGAAAAGCCCTGACAAAACACAGTGCTGAGCACACAATGCCGTGCTGAGGATGCAGACTTGGCCGCCGTTTGCGGAGTGGGGAACACAGTGGCAGATTTATTCTACAGTAGAGAGGGTTGTTTCTTGATAGCGTTAATACTGACACATTATCTGGGGACGGAAGAGGATGCTCAAATAGGAACAATTCTCCCATTTCTCTGCATGAGTCTCCCCCAAGTGCCCCCTACTCCTATTCCCATCTGCTCTCTTCATCCCTCTCCCTGCACTGAGTCCCCTCCTTCCTCTCCTCTGATTTATTTCTTCTTTCTTTATCTTTTTCCTTCATCTTTTCCCAATGCAATTATGTGTATAGAGTTTTTCGTTCTCCAAGCTTTTGCATATTATCTCCAGCTGGAGCCTTGCGTCCAGCCCTCTGCCTGGAAAACCATACAACAGTTTTCAAACACAGGGCTAAATCCTGCTCTCCCTAAAATGGGTGTAAAAATTTCCACCCTGTGAGGACCAGGCTATGGGACAGGATAGCCTGATAACAACCTGTAAGGAGAGACTTTTAAAATTATCCAGCACAGCTTAAAGAGAAACAGCCTAATGAGCCATCACCACACATCATTGAGGTGAAAAGCAGTGATGGCAACTATCACTGCACCCCTGCACAGGATAATTCCAGCTGCCTTCTCAACTGGAAACCGCTGAAATCAGTATGGAGCAAACACCTGGGTAGTTTTACGTCCCTATTTCTTCCCCTCCTTCCCCCAAAACACGCATCTACTTTCACTCCCGCTTTACTGTATTTGCCGTGAGGAATCAGAGCTTTGTTTATACCTCCCATCAGAACTGAGGCTGGGAGCTGAGGATGAACAGCTTGGTCAGGAGCACAGAAGAGATCTGTGGCAGAGCAAGAAATACAACCTGAGGGTGCGGAATTGGCTGCCGAACAGTTGCCCACTCATGCTTTGTGATGGAGAGGGGCAGTGGATCTTGTCCAGGGACAGAGGAAACAGGAGTTAGTGCTATCACCTCCATCGCTGCTTTCTGGCAGGAGGAGAAAAGCAGCAGAGGAGAGGGGCCGCTCTCTTTCCCCCTCCTTAATCTGCTTCCTGCTTGCTTCAAAAACAACCCAGTGCATGGTTGTTTATTATTATCACTGTTATTTTCCAGAGTGCTGTAAAACCAGGGACAGAGCACTCTGACAGCCTCATAACAAACAGCAGATAAAACTAATTAGATTTTGTTCTTCCTTTAGCTCGCTGACTTGATTCTTTTTATTTTTATTGTTTAATTATTTATTTTTGGCCCAGAGGTTTACACACACGTATGTATTTCACTAGACGCTGGCAAGGCATCCGTAGGATGGTCTCTGATAGGAAAGGACTATTGTGGCCAGGCGGGCCCGAGGGCGGGCGAGAGGCCGAGACAGAGGGTGCAGTGTGAGCGGTGCCCAGCGCTGCATCTTCTACCCATGTCATGTAAACCACGGCGGGGGGGGTGAAGGAGAGCAGAGCTATTCACAGCCGCTAAGAGAGTCAGTGAGACAAAAGGCATCAGTAAAAAAAGTTAATGTGCCTGGCCGGAGCCCAAAACTGCTTCAGCAGTGGCGACTATGCGAGTGCCTCGAGGACACCATCTCTTCTGGCCATCATGGAAATATTTGGCTTGCATCTCAACCTGACAGCCTTGCTGACTCTTGAGGAATGGCAGGGGTGACTTCCCTCTCCTCCCTCCTGTTTTCCATCGGCTGTTTCCAAATTCTTTGGGATTAGCTAGTGACAGCAAGAAAAGGCACTGGCCTCACTGCTCAGCACTTAGCAGGCTGAAGTGAGGTGACGTGCCTCAGCGCAGGGGACAACGGCTCCATTCACTGGGGAAATACCAAACCAGAATTACAAGTGTGCAAGAATAAACAAGGCTGGAGTTAATCTAAAGTTGTTTTACACTCTGTTTTATTAAAGTCAATGCACTTCCGTTCCTCTGTGCAGAGCCTAGTTCTGCTTAATTACCATGACTCAGGGAGAATTTTAATAGCATGGAGAGAGCGGTGCACAACGGAGGCCCTCTCCTGACCTCTAGAGGTCTGTGAAAAGAAGAAGAGCATCTGCTCCTTGTAGAAGTTCCTGGAAGAAATAAGGCAGCCCACAAAACTGCTTCTGCTGGAGGTTTCCAGGTGCTGTTCCTGATTGATTTGTTGGTTACCCAATGCTCTCACTGTACTTCCCGTTTCCACCTTGTCAGCAGCCCTTGGGCTGGGGGCTTTGCCCGGTTATTGATGTCTGCAGCATCGTCACCACTTACTGGCAAGTTGTTTGGCACAAACACGGGAAGCCCCATGGAGAAGACTTAGGCAGGCTTTTCATATTGCACGGCAGTGTTTATGCAGGTGTGGTGGATGTGCATGGACACTTTGCCCCCAGCTCGACTGCTACACTCAGATCCCAGACACTGGAAAGATCCTAAAGACCTTTGCCATTTCTCCACCTCCTGCAGCTCCTAGCACAGGGATCTATAACAGCGGTACTGCTCATATACACTGGGCTTCAAACACACATGGAAGCTACACCTCCACTTTTATTATATTAGGACAACTCTTCCGCAGTCTATTGATTCAATGAATCACAACTAGGGCAGAGCTTTCCCATGGAACTGAATTCTGCTTAGCTTAAGGAATTCAGAATGAAACAGCTCGAAGGCTGACACTGGCCTATAGTATTTATAGCCAAAATATTGGTGTCTCATTATGAAAAATGCTGATTTAAGAAGACATTTTTTTTCCTCTGCAGTAAGGAGAACCATTGACAAGCCTCTGCAAGCATCATTCAGTTATTGTTGTGGTAAGGCGTTGGTACAGAACACAGCATGAGAGAAAAGCAGCTCTGGATGTATATGTGCACATCTACAGATCCATATAAGTACAATGATATTTTTTCCCTGTGTCCTGGGGATGTGCTGAATGCTGAAGATCTCACAGCATGGCCTGCATATGCTGCAGTGTGGACCTAGCACAGTGTGAATTTTTTGTCGTGCATATGAATGTTGGATTTTGAAGTTAACTATGCACATATATCGTTTTTTTATTAATAAGCTTTGAAGCAATGTTATACAAACTATTATAATGGGAACCTGTTTTACCTCTTTTGTGTCCATTCCTACAAGCCAACCTTTTATGAAAATTCAATATTGTGTGCAAGAAGCTGCACACTAAAGCAAGCAGAACAGGACGTCTGTACAGGGAACACACACCATACCTAATGAATTAGTTTGGTCTAAGAAGCTCAGCTTCTAAGGACACAAGCCGCCTTTAAACAGTGTCATAAAGAGAGAGCTAGAGACACAGAGAACTCTTACATGTGATGAAGACTTTAAAACACCTGGATACTGAAAACCCAGCAGGACAGGAAGAAGATATTCATCCAAAGAGCAAGCTCCTGCTAGAAAATATGTCTGGGTAGTCTGGGGAAACATGTCAGAGAAAACCTCATTCTGCACCAGGAATTCTCTCCACAAACAGCATAAAGATGAGAGGATGACATCGTGCTTTTAGTCACACATCAATATCAATAATAATAATCACTGCTGATGGAGGCCTTATAGACTGTAATGCTAGAACACCCTATATGTTCATGCTTCTTGAGCCTCATAAAGTAGTGACAGAGTTGAGAACCTCCATTTGGGTTCAAGGCAATTCCCCATTTGCAGCCGCAGAGTATAAGACACATGAGAATTTCAGGCAATATGAGGTGTGAGATGCGGTGATGTCGGCTTCATTCTCTGGGGATGTCAGGCACAAGCATGGGTTCTCAGTCTATGCTGGATTCTCAGGAATCGGGATCTGTGTTTGCAGGCAATTTTAGGAGAAATCTAATTTTTTTTCCATTTGGGGATCAAAGGTGAAGCTGTTCTGACTCTGTTATGGGAGTCACTGGTAGAACATGTCCCATATATAACCTAGCAGTAATGTCTTCTACTATATTACTGCCTGGCACAATGGGGCGCTGTCAGTGAACTAGGTTTCCTAATGGTATCATAATAAAACTAACAAAGAATAATCAGTCACAGGGTTGAATTCACTCTTGCATATCGCCAGCATCACTACTCTATTGACACATTGTGGTGACCCCCCTGGCTACCTCAAGAAAACATGTTTTATTCCTTAAAATGCTCCAAATTCCTCTCACTCTCAACAGTTTGAAATGGTAGCTATAGTTCCCTAGGATTAACTGTTGTATCTGTATTCTCTTAGCTGGAAGTATGCCTCACAGAGAAAATATAATTTCACAGCATCCGTGAAACAAATTCTACACTTGGGTCCATCAGTTCAAGCACGAAGTGACTCAACTGAGATTACACCAGACTGGTTTGTTTCAGTGTAGGAAAGATGTGAATTTAGCCCATGTCTCTAGGGGACCACTCTGTATTGTCACTGGTGCTTTCCTTACTATGGCACATGGGATTTCCCACACTGTGGCTGAGATAAGACCAGCTCGGAAGCATGCACAGCCTGATCCAACCTGTTGAACACACAGTAAAAATTCTGATCAAACAGAAATCAGATACATGCTTTAAATCTCAAGAGAAATGAATGACAATGGAGAGCTCTGGACAAAGGCATCAGTGACTGTTACTCTTCCAGGCAAAGGTTGCTTCCCATAATAAGAGCCTAAAGTAGGAAAAGGAGAATCATCTCTGGTTCTTTGGTCTCAGAAGACCATTCCTTGGGTCAATCTGTATGAAACCACATACTGAGGCAGCTGTGAAACTGGGTATTATGTTCAGGAATGGATGATGTTCTCACATAGTACCATCTGGGCCAGTGGCTCCTTGCTCTGCCTTGTGTACAAAGCGTAAGGAGCCATTCTCATTACATATATGTATACAAATTACACAAACAAACAGTCAACTTTCTATTCAGAACTGGAGCAACACATCTGGGAAGGATGCTGAAGCTGGCAAACAGGCAAACACGAGCAGCAGCCCATTTGCTTACTGCTCTGCAAGTCAAAGCCTTGTTCACGCAGGGCTGCTCTCGAACCCACTGTATACCCCAAGCGGTGTTGAACATAGAGGCAGAGCTGTACTGTTGGATGCTGGTTGGCTGGAAATGTAGAGCCCCCTGAGAGCGTTGGAGCTGCATGTCTGTCCCGTGGTGACTCCCTCATCTTCTGTCTCTCCTTCCACCCATGAGAGGCACTCCTGGATCTCTTGGTCTAGCTCCGAGAAGTTCCCTTCATCATCAGAGCAACTGTCAGTATTATAATCGATTTCTTCCACACATGGAGGTTCATCATCAGTCTCCGCGCTGCTGTTGCTGCAGCTTCTGCAGAAAAATCAGAAGAGAGACTGGTCGTCATCAAAGGAGGGTATGTCCTCTAGGGGTAAGAGCAAGTAACAGGGAAATGTGTTTCCTGGGTTCAGCTCTGTCTCTGCTAATAAGGCATGAGATGGCACTAAGCAAGATCCTGTGTGTCTTTGTGTCTGTTTCACCGTCTATAAAGTGAAGAGTGACACTTCCCTACCTCACAGGAGAAACGATTATTGTTATCACTATTATTGCTATTGCTTATACAGAAACCGAGTACTTCATATACAGACAACACCATTCTTGCCTTGAGGCACTTACAAGTTTATAGATGCTGAAATATAGCAGAGGAGGAGGAGGTATTCAGTTTCCAGAAAGTTGCTGGTTTAATCATCATCCACCTCGCTGCAGTTCTGCATTTAATGTAAGACCTAATTAATCCAGGTGGTTGCTGTGCTCTGGCATCTTTTACTCCTGTTCTGTGCAAACCCAGAGCACTGCTAACAAGAGGCAGGGCAAGCAAAAACTGGAGGCTCTCAGGTCTTCAAACACACTGGCTCCCAGGAGGGCAGAAATACCAGGAGTGCTTGTGTTTTGGAAGGAACATGAGGAGGCTTCAAGAGCATGACTTCCCGAGGAAGGGGGAAACTCAAAGGCAAGTCACAACGGCTGAGGAGAGACTCTAAATGGATGTTACAGCTACATCATCTGGCTCTCAGAAGGGTAGGTTACACCACCTTAGCTTCCTGATGTTTGCTTACAGCAATGGTCATAGCCTTTCTTTACATGTCCATTTTCTACGCATATTGTATTAGGTTAGCCTAATGCAATATTTATGGCAGAATTGTAACCATTAGTCAAGATGCCTCTTGGGGGGTAGGGTCTTTCTTCTACCTAGCTGCCCCATTTCCACTTGGTCCTCAGCCCAGGAGGGTAGCTGGGTGATTTTTTGAGACTGGAAAAAAGCCTGTGGTTTCAATACTGCCCGGGTCAGAATCTGGATGAATCAAGGGGACAGACTGTGTTCACCTCCAGGTCAATGTTTTCAATCAGACTCAAAGCAGGGGAATGTATTGCTTTGGGGGACTGGGAAAGGAATAATAATCTTCCGCCACTGGCCCAGAGTTTCTAATTTGTCCCAAGTTGGGAAGAATGAATGGCTTGGCAGATGGAGCATACACAGCTTTAATGTGTGGTCTGCTCATTTACATGTCAGTACTCGGAATAATCTTCCAGCTTTCAGCTGTTTCACAGCCCTGCCAGCATCTGAGGTTTCAGAACATACCAAAGGTGTAAAGTATTGCTCTTGGATGTATTGATCCCTTCTCTCTTCTACACTCCAAAAAAGGCGTAAGATTTTCCTTGCTTTGAGACTCCAGATCTTAACTGTATACAGTCTACTCTGCGAGCAGAAACAAGCAGTGTCAACCCACTTCTCCTTCTCCAGCTGATCTCTGGCTTAGTTTACTTCAAAGGCTGGGTATAAAGGATTCTCTGAAAGCTTAATAGAGCTGTACAGCTTAAAAATAAATAAAAGAATAATTATGCACTTTTACAGTTTCTGGCTCCGCTTCAGTCTGCTCAGAAATCTGGGTCAGGAAGAACTCATACTGAAATTGAGTATGTGACATGAAACAAACCAAACAAACCGGGACAGTCCTCCCAGCACAACCAGCAACAAGCAGTGGTCTCTGCTCGGTCTGACCAGTGGGCTTGGTTTCTTCTTTCTTTTTTTCATATGCGGGTACGGCATGAATTACCATGATACCAAGTACCTATGGTAACGTTCAAAGCTGACTAAACTCAGGGGAACTAGACTTTTCATTTATAAGCTCTGCTTTTGCAGCTTTGCAATCAAAAAGAACCAAAGCGTATCTGCTTTTAATACTGCACTTGTATGTTTGGGAAGAGCTGCTAATGCCACCAGGACAGAGCATAGCTGCCACCCAACTCACTGATAGTTTACAGAGGGCACGATTCAGTTTGAAACCTAGGAACTGGAGGTCAAACATCTGTATTAATAGGATAACAATTTAAAAAAAATTCCTATTATAACTTAAAGCTAGGAAACTAAATAACAGAGGGCCTTTCTGAGTTTTTTGGTAACTTAAATGATTTTAGGACTGGATTTCTGACAAAAAGGGGAAATGACTTCTAGCACAAAAGCACTTTACTATGGAAGAGAAATCTAGAAGAAAACAGAGAATGAAAAAGAAAACCCCACAAACTTGCCATTTCCTTATACCGAGTACTGAAGGGACCGTTTTCATGAAGCAAGCATTTATACATAGAACCTTTATGATGGACTTTTATAATGGACCTCAATAGCTCTCCCTTCCAAGATGGGTGCTGTCATGTTACCTACATACACAGTACACAAAACACCAAGGTCGTGACAATTCAATGCTTGGGCAGATACACAGCAGGGAGAGGTTCCCCTCAAGTGAGGATGTGGTTAGACCAAGTTTAGAGGTCAGGAAAGAAGATTTTCTCCCTAGTTTGTTCTGCCATTTGCTCCTTTGCTGTGACAGTGAATGAGCAAGTCAATTAGGACTGACTTTAGAAGTGGTGGTTTCTTCAATATGGAGTGATACCCACTGGATCAATGCCACCACCACAAATCACATAACGAGCTACCAAACAGCAAATCGATGGTGCCAACCTCCTGTCACTGTCAATGCATGCTGTAATCACACTAGTGACATAAAAGTTGAAAGGCCCTTTATCACACTACCAAACTCTACAAACCAGCTACATCTCCCGACTATGTGGAACCTTCCAGTCCAATAATTCACTTTTTGCTGCAGGAAGATTTAAAACACATAACAAAGCAATACAGGTGGCTAGTTCAAACCAGCAGGTTAGAGGTTCTTCTGAAAGAGTAGAGGTGACAGCACATGGTGTGCTGGGGAGCCAGCTAGAGTCCCACTAAGGAAGCTGCAGAAGTCCTGACATGCTGCTTCTCCACATCACAAAAACCAGCTCCTTTAGGAGAGAATGCAATCGGTGCAACATGCTAATGAGCAGAAATGCCAACATCTAGACTACTGCATACCATTGTGGAAAGTGTGCCTTCCTTTCTTTTCCAAAAAGAGTTGGGGTGAGGGGGATTGTTAGGGGAAAGTTCTTGGTACTTCTGGTTTGTTTGGTTTTCTTTAATTTGATTTTTAAAAGCTACAAAAGAATTCCCCCCTCAAAAAAACCAAACCAAAACAAAAAAAAAGAAGAAAAACCCCAAGGGACATGAAACAGATTTGCCAAAGAATAATGATGTTGTCTTACTGAAGGTAAACAATGAGGAAAACCAATGACATTACATTAGAGAACTCCAAGAAAAATACAGTCTATGAATACCACTGAACGTGAACGCAGTACAGAAGACGGGGAGGGAAGGCTGGTAATATATCTACAGCCAGCATCCCCCAGCTATCACAATAAAACATGTACGCATGTTGGTTGATCTACTAATTCAAAACCTACAGCCTTGTAGCCCTCATCTATTCCAACCGATGGGAGCCACAACAGCAATTTGCAACTTTATGATGTGATAAATAGAATTTCTTTGTTTTGATTTTTAATTTGCATATTTATTAAGATATGATTTGATCTTAATTAGTTCTCCTTTTGTATGTGGGTGTGTTTGTTTGTTTGCTTGGTTTTGGAAAGAAAGCAAGCTTTGGTACTCTGTAGAATGATTCTTTTTTTTTTTTTTTTTTTTTCTGAATTAACATGAGAAGAAAAAGAAGAAGGGACCCCAGCTCCTCCTTACACATCACCATAATGGAGCTTTTCATTATGACTGAAAAACACTTCTACCAGGTGCTTCCTGCAAACCGTTCATTCTAAGTCAGCCTACCTGTTAGGTAGGCTCGACAGCTTGACAGAAACCTTGCACATCAGATGTCCCGGTGAACTGCACATAAGAAAACCAGTCTATGTTGTGGCTGATAAACTATAGGTACATGCTGTACATGGGGATGACTTTATTTTTTCTGCTGGAAAGAACTGTCCCTTTTAGGGAATCTGTGACTATTGTTCAGGTTTGCTGCTTGACCTTCACTTGACAAGCCTCACAGTTGCAGTGCGTTAGAGAAGGAAATGGAGCATTTACTTTTTTTTCATATTGCTCCTCTCACTCTTGTGAAATTTGCTGCAGTCTTGCCAGAGTGAAGCTAGGAAATGAGTGGAATGGTTTAAATGCTTCACACAAAAAGGAGGAAAAAGCTAAGTCTGGGGACCACAGCTGGACATGGACATTATCAATGATTCCCTGTGAAAAACGAATCAACAAACAAGCAAACACCTCTTCATCTTCTCCCTGCAGTGAAAAATAACATCCCAGTAGCTGCATAATCACCCTGTCTGTAACCCTATTTTCTCCTTTCCCTAGACCTTCTCTCCATCATGATATGTCCCAGTCCTTTGGAAGCTGCCCAATGCCAGGATATGGCTGTGTATAAGGAGCCAAGCACATCTCTGGTACAGTTCATAGATTGAAATAAGGCAGGAAATGGCTTTCTTGAAATTTTTCAAGAGATCAGACATTTTCTGGTGAGAAGGCAGAAAAAACATTTATGTCTGATCTAAACAGGCCAAGTTTTCAGCAATTACAGCATTCACCTGAATAAGTTTTTTCTCCACTCATTCAGGGATTGGAGAACTTGGCGAGTTCCCTAACCACAGTTATCACCTCTGCAGAAAGGAAATCACTCATTCTTTTCCAACAAGGTTGTACCAATTGTATGAACAGTTATATACATGGTGGTATGTAAAGTGTCCTGCAGCTTTTAAAGATATGCTGCTCGCTCTGCAGTCAATTAGGATTGTCTTGCCCTTCTGGTTTTTTGACATTAAAATTCCACACATGTCACTGAATTTAAAAGGGTGTGTGGTCTTGCACAGTCTTGCTTTTGAGGAATCCCTATGTTTTTATCAAAAGTATTTTACAGGAACACTGCTTCTGAAGTCTTGTAATGAATCTAAAATTAATCTTAAGCAGATGCATTTGCAGTTATCCCAGAGTACAATCCTGCTGTTAATAGCTTCATAAAGTATTTTGGGGCATAACTGAAACAACTATGATGCTTTTAGGCAATTACACCTGTAAGAAATACACTACAACAACAAGATGCCAACGAAGAAGGGCTTTAGTCTGCCCTCTGTGTCTTGATTCAGTTGGTACAAGGTGTGGTGCATGTAATGTCTTCCCAATTTGATCTCTGCAGTCCAGGAGCTCCCCAGACACCACCCTGGCTTCTCCTCCTGCCTCAGAGGAGCCAGACAAGCCTCTATTTAGTCCCTGATCTTGCCAGGGGAGGGAATCAGCCACGTACTGATGCGATAGGGCTCCAGCTTAAAGAGCTATTGCATTCTCCTCTTCTGTTGCTACACACTAAACAATAACGATATGAACTTTGTAGGCTCCCAGGAGATTTCCCTTTCCAAAGACTCTTTGAAAAGGACTTTGGCATCTTACAACATCCCCTGAGAAAATGCGTGCTAAGCCCCAGGCAGTGCTAGGTGCCCTGGCTTTCAGCCCACCATTGCCCATCCTTTCATGAACAATATGAATGTAATTAAATGCTGCCTTAAATTCTGTTTGGTATGGCTGAGAGATGTTTGGCCTTGTTTTGAGTGTAGTTTGTGAGGTTTTTTTTTTCCTCCTTGCTGCAAATAGTCAAGAGAAAGGTGTAATTCATTGCTAAGACTTGTACTAATTAGTTTTTCAGGAGTTCCCAGGGTAATTGTAGGCTGTAATATTTATAATTGATTTGGCCAGATTAAAAATGGATGTCTGGTGCATCAGATAGATAAGTAAGGAGCAAGTGGGGCTTTATCATTTAGAGAGAAGGGAAGACAACTTGTAAATAAAGGAAGAGCATGAAGAGCAAGAAACAGGCTGACTCCTGGACAATACTGTCCCCTAATGTTCATTCAGGCTTGCAACAATTTAGCCCTGGACAGCATTTTACTTGCATCTGTCTAGCAGAAATTCTCCTTGTCTTCTCAGGAATGACTGTTTCCATTCTCTGTACTGGCGAGTAGATGGCTGATGACTGCTGTAAGAGCAGGAGAAATGCTGAGTTCAGACCTCTTATTACACATGGTTGGGAAACTGAAAAGCCTTGTGTGAATATGAAGAACAGCATTTAATTTAATTACATCGTGTCATTGGTATAGCTTTGATCTTTCTGTGAAAGACAAGTTTGTTTAGAGGACAAGTAGGCATTTTCCTCCCATTTCAAGGGTATTAGTTTGACATTACATGACGTTCCTGGATTCCAGATATCTCAGGTCAAATCCAGCCATGTTTTTAATGCTAACCAACAAAATTCACATGAGCTGGTCTTTAGACTTGCAGAACGGAAAAACTGGTGAGAAGCCAAAGGCTGTGGATTCAGTCTTATGAACAATCATTAATTTCTTCCTAATGGGAAACTAATCTATATATCAGTGAAGGGCTAACACTGCATCTTTAGCATTCTTGTAGCTGCAGGCTTGTAAGCATTAATAAAACCCACAACTTGAACGGATACAAGTCAGCCACTAAATGGAGCTATGACAGTTGGTACAGACCCCAAAGATAACTAGTTTTCCTTCTCTCACCCTTCAACAGTTCCTAGATTTCATGTCTTTTTTTTCTTTCATACAGTTACAATTCAGCACATGAAAGCATCATCCTGTGTGTACGTTAGGAGAGATTTGTGAATCTGTATATTCACCCTACTTTGTGATGATGCACTCTCCCACACAGTGCAGTGCCTGGCTTGGACAAAACACGAAAGACCCTGTAAATCTGCTGCCTGGAAAGGCAGACATGAACAAAAGAGCTGCATCCCCATCAGCACTGAAAGGCTAAAACATTGCACTACATAAAGTTTCCACTTACCTATAATGAGAAGTTAGTTAAAGGTGAACCTAAGCATGGGCATAAGCGTGGCAAACTTTGGCTCTATCTTCACACTTATGCTATGCAACCTGCTAAATTTCAGTCACACCAAACACAATCAGTGCTCTGCATAAACCAGGAACAGTTCATTCACCTAAAAACTGGCATCCAGACCTGGCTTCTCTGTGACCTCCTTGGCATCATGAGACATCCCTGAAGAAATCTTGAGTCCTGACTGCCTATATCTGCACAGCACTATGTTCTTGAGACTTGGGCCAAATTCCTGGACACCAGAGCTCAAGACCTGGGACCCAAGTTTTAAGCAAGTTGAAGAGCTATATAAGAAGACATATGATATATTCAGGCACTGTTGGGAGACTAAGCCTGGGTTAGAGTGTCTTGTGAAAGCCTAGTCCTGGTTTTGCTTTTTAGATCCATATGACATTAAAACTTTATTAAGGAAACAATATCACATAGAATGAGCTCTGGAGCAGCCCATGTTTGCTGTTGAAATCAATTAGTGGTTCTTATCCACCAAGTAGCCGTGAGACACCTCATTGGTGTGTTTTGCAACCTTTGGCTAGATATTGCAGTCTTATGCCGAACAGAAATTTATGGTCAGCTCCAATGAAGCAACTAACAGTAGCTGGTTTAAAATCCGGACCATTGTGATCTTGTTACATTCATTAAAAATGTGAGATAAACACAGGAAATATAAGATGGGAGACATAAAATAGATGGGATAATATCTATCCACCAGGCAGCACTGTCAGGGGCTTGGATTTTACTCCGAGTTACTGAATCAAAAGAAATGCTCCCAAAATATATGACATTTTGGCTTTCTACAGCTTAAGACTCCTATGGAAATATGAACAATCAAGTCTCCTTATATGGGAAGGTATTTACTAAGGCTACCAGAACTCATTAGGACACTGAATAATTTAAGAGTTGCTGAAAATATGATTTTGAGAATGTTTGGGACCTTTTCTCACAATGTCTCTATCTCAAGAAATTTCTTCTCAAAACGATGATCATGTTATTGATGATACTTAGCGGTCCAGCCACAGTAATACATGAAGATTATTGGAATCCTTGTAATTGCTTTTGGGTGCTTCCAGTAATTGAGACATTGGCACTGCAGGGGGGGAAAAGAAATGTGGAAAGATTTTGGCTTAGATGCTGAAAATTTGTACTGCTGAGGATAAATAATGTAAAGACAGGCAGGTTCTCCTGGGTTTTTGTTTCCCTTGGTGCTGTTTTACATAATTCCATTGACTTCATCCAAGTTTTGTAATTGGTTCTTTATATTTAATTTCAAAAGTCCAAGTTCCACATGTATATATCCCCTAGTTCTCTCTGAGCGACTTAAAGGATTTGGAATTTTGAAAGCAAGATGTTTTAAGATGGCCAAGACATGTCTAGACTGTGTTTTAATTACATATCTGGTTTATGTACAGGGTATTTTTTGGGTCAGATATGTATGCATGTAAGAATTTTCTTGCACACCAGATGACAGACAGACATCTAACTACCTGAGTGAACTAATTATTGGTGTAAAGACTCAGTTTCTACCACTGTACCCCTTGGAGGAGAAAACAACCTCTTGGTTGCTAGATTTTTTTGGTGAAAATCTATTTTTTGCTGATAACCACACCAATGTTTCAGAGAATCTGTCTATGATAGATGTGTATATGTGTGCATATATATTTAAGTATATAAATATATCTGTGCAAGCACACAAAGTAGTTCACCAGCCTTTATCTACATTTCCTTACAGATACACAAATAACAGATACACATACATGTATGCACGCATATACTCACACAGCTACACTTCTACACAATTACATGGTTTGCTCTGTATTCAGAACACAACTTTCATTACAAGACATAGGAGGTCTCAGGAGATACTTCTCCAGCTAGCTGAGAGATGACAATAGATGATCACTGAACCTTGATGCTATTGCATTCAAGTGGAAGCAACCTTAGGGAAAGAGCTGGCTGCTGACCAGGGCAAACCAATTCTTTGACTCTAGTCTTCAGGTGAGTGTTGACAAAGCAGCCTGTCACCTGAAGTGGAACTTAGACCATCTGGGTAGGACTTCAGATATTTTAGGATGGTCAACAGTCAGGCAGAAATGGTTTTCTAAAATGTAAAGTATTGTCATCAGCTATTTGAGAGTTTAAACTAGAAGCTAAAAGCAAGACTGTGTGGCAAAAGTTAAGATCTTGGATTCTCAGGAGGGAATATGGACATTCCACCTGATTCATTTTGGTACTTTTTAAAGTAAGGAATGACTGGTTCAGAAACCCTTCTGCATAACTCTTTGTTCTTTCATATTCACATGTCTTCAACTGGGTAAACAATGACCAGGACTAAAAGTACTGAGCTCTGGTAAAAAGAATGATTCTGATTCTGGAGTGTCCAGAGAGGGGAGAGGGTATGGCACCATATGAGGGTTCAACAGCTGGTTTATCACTGAATTCTGCTTTTAAGGAAAGCCTTCAGGCAAATCTCAACTTGAGGGTCACAGAAAACAGTTTCTGGTGCACACTGAAAACAATTTAAGACCAACATGATGGCAAAGCACTGAAGCCTAAGAGGTTCCAGCTGATGAACATCAGTCAACATGGCCCCTCTCAACGTAACTTCATCTCTACAAGGTCCTATGTTGTCACAGATTTCTGGAAATTAATCTGACACAAATCTGCAAAATCATAATCTCCCCCCCAGAAGTTATATATCTCATTCCAGGGATGTTCACCACAAATGATCTAAGAAACTTCCTGTAGGGTAAAAAGTTCTGAGACTAATACATATCTTCTCTTCTCTCATCCCTTCCTGTAGAAAACAAGTGTGTTTGGTCGATATCATAATTAAGAAAAAGAGAGAGAGAGACTGTGTGTTTGTGTACCCATAAGAATAAAAGGCAGAGAAGGCAAGGTCAAAGAAATCTATCTTACCTTTAAAGCAAATTGAAGTGGGGTTTATAGCAGAAACATCTAATGAGGTATGTGTGATCATAGATAACCGATAATAGACCCAGGTTAAAACTTCAGCCTCTGCCCTCATCCTAAATCTTTTCTCAAACATAATGAGATTCAGATAAAACAAATCTGAACACCCGTGTTCAATATATTTCAAAACATTCTGATCAATTACGTTTTTAACACCATATGGAACCAATTCCAAAACCTTGCTTAACCTCACTCATTACACGGCTGATTTGCATATGCTTTGGACTGCATTAAGGACAACAAAAAATGTCAGCTACGGCAGATAAGTGGCAACTGTTGCTAATTCCTTGATCTTGCCAAAGCCCTGCCAGATGTTTCATGAAGCAAATATTTCATTATGCTTTCCCTGCCTCTTAAAATTTATCTATCAGGATCTGCAAGGATGAATTTTAGCAGTTTAGCACACAAGAAGAACATTAGGCAGCGAGGGCTGAGATAAACATGAAGCACCACCTTCATCCTCCTACTTCAGAACTCAAACAGGGTTTAAAGGGATCCTTCGTGCCAGAAGGACCTAGCAGCCGGGAACATATGACTCCCAGTAAACAGAGGAAAGAGGAAAAACAACAACCATTTGCTGCGATCTAAGGAGATGGCACTGCCTTGCAAAAAGAAGATAGCAAAGCACATAGACAAATTGCCATTGCTGTTTGTTGCACAATAAATCTCCTAATACTTTTCTGTATTCCTGTTGTAGGTATTTAATAATGTTTCACCTGTATAACAGTGAGATGCTGTTTTCAAACTAATCCATTTGTAGCTTGTAGCATCTATCAATTCCCAGCAGGGAGTAATTTTTTAAATCGCTGTTAACATGAGCATTTCCTGAATATCTTATAAAAATCAATTTTCAAATGCCTGCCAAAATGTTCTATGTGTTTTACCTGAAAGTTGTAATTACATTTTCTTACTTTTACTGTATGTGAATGTCTTTTATATTTATACATGTATATATAAATTCCCACTAACATTCTTTAAAAAATACTAACACATCACAGAAGCAAGCATATTCTGAGTGAAAGCTGTAGCACCATAAACTGACAAAAAATATTCATTTAATCAAAATAAGACATGTATTTGGATGGATGGATGGATGGATGGATGGATGGATGGATGGATGGATGGATGGATGGATGAGGCAAATTAGAGCACAGCTTGCAGAGCAGTGAAACAATCACTTCACAGAGAACCACCCTGAGCATTTAACGTCACCCTCAGATTTACAACCAAAAATGATAAAAGGTCGGTTCTTGTGTGCACACTGGGTGACTGAAGAGATATGTCAGACTGTGCATCAGGGGAAAATTGAATCATGAGGTTAAAACACTTGGGTTTGGAAGGTACGGGTTCTCCACTCAGTGGGCTCATGGCCACTTCAAGCAAACTTGCTTTTCTCTCTTTGCCCCGCTTCCACAATAATATGGACACAGCAGGGTCCAGCACTTTACTGGGATGGTGAGATTATGCCATGGTGGCAAAGCCAAAGTGTGTCCACCATCTGCCTGCTCTGTATGAGGATGCAAAGCTATTTAATTGCCTCTTCAGTGTAAGTGCCTTTCTCTGTAGTGAAAGCAGTAAGAAAATAGGTGCTTAATAACCTTGGTGGGTCTGGTCCAAAACCTCCTCTCAGCAAAGCAAGACTTGAGAAAAGAAAATAGCAAGTTTCCAGATCCATTAGGGAAAGAAGTGAGTGTTCACTATTCTGGCAGGCAGGAATGTAGAGTTTAGCTGGAGGAATGATGAGGATGTAGGACTCCTGCTGACATCAGGAGGAGAGAGAGGTGCTCAGTAATACCAAAGATTAGCTGCCAGGTCATATTTCAAAGAGAAACGTAATTCTTGCAGTACTGAAAACAACTGAAGGCATAAAACTGAAGGGAAGATTATACAAATGGGAAAGAAACTGTCGCCAGCTGCCAGATTTTCTGTACCCAGTCTAGCCTCTCATTTTAAGCTGCTCAGCTATCCTGGCTGGCAGAATAAGCAGGCCATCCAGCTCAAGGAAACAAAGGCTAAGGACTTGCGTATGCTGGTTCCACTGGACCTGAAAACCTCATTAGTCAGGAAATCTTGTTTTTCCTGGATTTGCCTTTGTATTTATGTTTTTCTAGCTCTTAATTTTGTCTCTTTGCTTCAGGAAGCACCAAAATAAATTGGTATTTGCTATTCTCATGGTGGGTTCTGTCTTCCAGGAATTGAAACACCAGGAAAAGACCAGATCGTGAGTTGTTCTGGTCAACAAATTGTTCCCCAGGGCATTGAAAAAGCCCTCAAAAATTATATTTTCCAGTACAAAGACCACAAATCCAAGTGCTAGAACATAAATACACACTTTACAGAGGGGATGCATTTTGGAAGGTTATATCTGTGAATGCATATAGGGTTCCTGACTGCTGGGCACTGTGATAGAATTTCTTTTCTTGTTCCTTCTTCTCCATCAAATCACGATGGCATCATTTTCTCTACAAACTTTTTTGCTGCACCAGCTTTACATGGTAACCCCACAATAACATTTCTAATGCCAGTAACACATAACCGTGTAAAAAAAAAAATTAAAAAAAATAGTATATGCTGCTGAAGAACCCAGGATCTGGGGATGGTGAAGATAACAGGATGGTAGAGCAGGTGCAGCCAAGGCAGACTCCTGCTGACTTTAGCCTGAGCTTGCCAAGCTTACGCTGGACTTTCTCCTTTTCTGTACAACCAACCTGCAGATAAACTGTGTCAGATTTAATGGTGCATGATACAGGCAATTCAGTATCAAGGAGAAAAAAAGCATCTCTGAGGGAAGTCGGGTTATCAGCTTACCTTAAAAAGCAGCCTATCAAGAAACACTGCCAAAGCGATTTCAGAAATCTATAATTTAGATGTTACCTTAAGCCTAAAACTTTGTTTGAAAAGTTCATACTTCTCACAAGCAGACTAGCAAAGCCCAGGAGTATCAGATCAGATATCAGTCCAGATGACAAAGTAATACACTTAGTGTGTATGAAGTGCTGTACACATGAAAGGTACAGGAAGGATGGCAACATTATACAGTTTTATCCTGCAAGGAATCAAAGCTGTTATTACACAGCGGTTTTCTCAGGGCTATTACACTCCATTGCTTACCCACCAATCAGCCTACCTTTCTGGAATTCCCAACAATATGAATCACTTTTAAATAACAATGCATTTACTCTGCATACAAGCTTTGCAGCCTGAAACACCCCACGCTGCTTTCTGAGAGCAAGGGAAGCGGGTTGATGATTTACACAGGAAAAGCTCTGCTGATGTGCATGGAGCTGCACCAGCGTATCCCAGCTGAGCAGCCAAAGTCCTGAACACCATCAGTCACCGTTAATTTTGCAGCCATTTCTGAGGCAGGGAACAACACTGCTTTAAATCTTGTCGTTTTTAGAGCAGGAAACGAAGAATTCCAAATTCAGTGAACAGCCAGTGGAACAAATCTAAGGAATGCAAGACATAAGAAATATGCCCTTATATGACAGAAATATGTCAAAACTTGGCAAAGGTGCAAGGCCTAGATCCCTCATTCTTAATATTCAGAGTATTTCCTGGTTTACTAGTGAGTAAGGTTTGCTATGCAATGATAATCATTCAATCATAATTATGACAGCAATGAGAGCCTGTGGCACTTTTCTCATCAGCCTTACACACTTAGTCCATGGATGATCATTATGGCAAGGCATGGTGGAAGCTGCAGGCACTCCTGGAAGAGCAGTCCCTGCTCATGTAGGTCTGGGAAAGCACAGAGCTTGGGAAGTGGCAGAGCAAGAGGCTGCAAACACCAGTCCAGAGTATCCCTTAG
Organism: Tringa tobata; assembly: GCA_033628505.1. NCBI lineage: Eukaryota > Metazoa > Chordata > Aves > Charadriiformes > Scolopacidae > Tringa > Tringa tobata. The sequence continues at coordinate 4,534,707 of JAHREE010000194.1, read as the reverse complement.
GCAGCCTTTTCCAGCCGTGCTCCTAGCAACAGGTCTCAGTGAGAGACAGCACAGATCCTGCTGGTTATCTTTTTGTGACACACATGTATTTACTGTAACTGCCTCCTAGGAGTTTAGGCAAAAAAAGTCCAAAATGAAATGTACTTACACTGTTAGGATCACATTAACCTAAGCTGCCAAGAGTGAATTCATTAAGCAAAATGGGTAAATTTTATGTCCAAAGATCTGTGATGATGGAGGAGAAAAGCTGAGCACCACAACCCAAAATCTGCTGCTCCCAATCAACTCCTCTGAACGTTATACTGCATTAGCTTTAGAGAGATGTTTCCTTACACCTCATGCTGCTCTAGACATTTCCAATGCAAGAGAATTCTGCAGGGAGACAATTGAGGAAGAAGAAAATTTCGTGAACTGTCTATTCCCTTGCTGCTTTCAAGGTCTGCCCCCTCAGAAGCTTGGCATACCCTTCTCCCACACTAATCCCTACAGTCAGGAAATGCCTAACATTTCACTCCTTACAGAGGGTCTCCTTTGAGATGGATTAACCTAACACTCCTTAAACTCAGACCTATCAATTTCCTCTGTTGGAGACTTTGGATTTAGATATCTTTGCTGTACTGGAAAATATCCACTGATAACAAGCAATTATTATTACAAGATATATCCTTGGAGATAGAAACTGGCAGCCAGGAAAGATTGAAATGAAGGGGAGAGGGGAAAACCAAAACTACTATTCTCACTTAACCTGACAGGGTTTTAATCACTTTCCCAGCGTGTTGTACCCAAGAGCCCTTGGACAACTTCCTGAACAAGACTCAATCGACACCTACCATGTAAAGCACTTGATTCTGTCACAATCACATTAAACATCATTACTGGAAATGGATGGTAGAGTTCAATGCTAATTTTAAATCTAATTTGGTGTTTGAAGTCATTAAAAACATATATAATCTCCTCTTCTCCCCATGAACTAGCTTTTGGGCCCTAAAGGCAGCATCCATAGCAAGCTAAAAGGCAGTTTGTAGAGTTCCTTCTGTGAGACTTTATGAGTGTGCATTAGATCAAATGATATATAAAACGTACCTAATATAATGCCTGTGATAGCAAGAATTGAAATCAAACACTTTGCGGTAAGGACTGCTTTAAAGCATTAATTGTAGTAGAGAGGAGGTGCTGTGGAAGAAGAGCTGAGGTTAATGTGCTTTTCTTTCCATTGCTGTGGACCTGCACAGTGGACATGTGCAGGTCACTGAGAAAATGAACTGAGCAAACCAACTCTGGCATATGCCAGATTGACTATGAGGAGCACCATAAACTCTGGGAGGGTTCAGAGCACAGGAGGACCATGCTGAACAAGCAGCAGTAGCAGTAGCCTGGAGAATGCCTACCAGCACCTGCATCTGCTTCAAGGGCACGGTGATAACACATGCTAAATAGAGAGCTACAGCACCCTAATGAGCACCCCTGACATGGGGCTGAGCAGTCAACAAAAGGAGAGATCCTGCCAAGGCAGAGGGTAGAGAGGTGGTTGCAGAGGTGAACACAACAGTAGTCCATTCAGTGGGAATACTAAAACCTCAGACTAGATCACAGCAAGGAAATGGACCTCTGTAAGGCTCAGGAGAGGTCAGAGGTGAGACAGAACAGTGAGGGCTGAAAGATGTGTAATACCAAAGTATGTTCACTCCTCAGACATCCTCAGTCCCCATGAGTGACCACAGGAACCACAACAGGATCTGCCTCCCTGGATAGGGTCTCAATTTGGGCAGCACCTGCCAGGCATAGGAGTAAGCCTGAGTCTCAGCAGGAATAGGTGTCCATGCAGATGAGAACTCTTGCCTAAGGCCTATTACAGGAGAACAGGATGTCCTATGTTGCTGCCAGGACACACAGTAGCAGGACTTGTGAGTGCTCACTGAGGTCTATGAGGTAGCTGAGGAGAGCTGGGAATGGAGCTCCCTGCAGGAACCTGTGTGGTTAGCACAGCAGCCTGGGCCAGTATAACATAGTGGTAGAAATCGTTTTGAAATTTGTCATCCCTTGGTAAGCCTGGATACAAGAGCAGAAGCTCATACCCAAATTGTGGCCTATTTCCAATTCTGAAAGCCAAACACTGTATTTTCCCATTTATTTATCCAATGTTGCTTCAGCTCTTAATTGTCTACCTGCTGGCCTGGCCTTTTCTGCCATGCTGCTGCCAGGCCATCAATGATGTGTCCATCAGGGTGAAACGAGCTTTGAATCAGGTGATAAATTGCTGGTTTTGTTGCAGCTGCTAACATCTCTTAAATGTTTAAACAGTATGATCGCACACATATCTAGTAACTGCTTGGTTACTTTATTTTGGATGAGGTGCTCTGCAGTTTCTTAGATGTAGGTGTCAAATATTCATAGATGGCAGGCTACTGAAATATCTTTCTGTAGTATTTATTTATAGAATTTATCAACAGAATCAATCTTTATGTATCTAGCCACAGTATTACTTGTTGCCTTAGCCATTTTTCCCAGACAGTGTCTGTCTATGTATCAATATCCTTCTTCCTGCAACATCTATTCACAGTATGTCTGTCCAAGGTATCTTCCCATGTGTACTCATAGTATCCATCTCTTTAATTTTAACTATATATCTACTCCATCTAGTGCTTGTCATCTATCTGAAGCACTTGCTGTATCTCTCCACACCATCTCTTTATCTAATCAATGGTATCTGTCTCTCCATAGTGACTCTATCCTTTTCTCTCAGTCACACACAACACCAGAATGTAATTATGGATTTTGGACCACAACCATAGCTTCCTTTTTTTTTTTGCCAAATCTGGCTCACAACTCACCGATTAATTTATTTGTTTTGACAGAAAAGCTAGATGTGAAAAATGAACTCTGGAAGGGGATAAGTACCTTTGGGTCAAAAACTCTTTCCCAGGCTTGCTTACTTCCCTGCTGTGCGTGAACTGTTCACTGCTGTGAGGGCAGGGACCTGCTGTTATCTGAGAAACTCATCTTCAAACAAAGATGCTGCAGTGACTACTGCCTCCCTGTTCTCCTCTCCCTTTCCCTCTCCCATTCCCTTTTTCTCCTTCTCCCATCTTTCCTCTCTTCCCTCCCCCAATCACTTTGCATCCATTCCTCTAAGTCTGTCCCTTCCCTTCTCTTGCCCACTTGGCATTCTCAGGATGACAAGTGAAAGTCCCTCCCTATTAAAAATTCACTACCAAATAAATATTAAAGGAGGGGGAAAAAAATCCATTTGACTCTGTGTGATTCACTGTGACCTGCAACGCAAGGCCCAGCACAAGAGGTTAAATAGGTTTCACAGCCTATTTACCCATTTCAGAGGGGTATGAAGGGCTCAATGACCCTCAGTCCCCAGAAAGCCTATGATGGGGAGAGATCTCCTCCCCACCAAGAGCACCAGTCTGAAAGAAATGGAGAGGGACACGCTTTCAGAACCAGGAGAGAAGGACGGTAAAAACTAAAACCTCTTCTTGCTTTTTTTCTTCCTAATTTTTTGTCATCCACATGAATTGTGACAAGAACAGTACAAAAGATGGTCAGGTCACCTGGAAACGATCAGAGACTGTTAAAATGGCAGGAGCATCTGAAAGAAAAGAGAGGAGGAGAAAAACAAGAGAGAAAAAGAAAGAAAGAAAAGACAATTATGACAGAAAAGGAGGGAGGGAAAAACCTTATAGGTCTCTGGTTTTGGTTCCCTGAGCAAAGACCCTAGCAGTTCATAATTTTCCTTCAGGCAGGGCCAGTATGGTTCAATGGCAGAATAAAATATGCATTAATTAATGAACAGCTTTACAGGTTTATGGATAGCATTAACTCTTTCCCTTATTTAGAGCTGTTGGGAAAAAAGACTGAGACAGATGCAAAGGAAAGCAATGTGAAATAACTGGTATTGACAAGGAAGGAACAAATGATATTTCCACTGAAGTCTGCAAACTTGCCAACAATTTATGGACTTCAGAGGGGAATCAGAGAGTAAGGAACCTCTGCAGATCTCCAGAATTGTCCAAGAGCAGACAGGAGACCCCTAAATGGCTCAGAGGTAGCTGTCAGCTGAGGCAGTGGTATAAGTTTTACTTTCCTGCCAAGGGCTGGCACTGTGGTGTACTGGACACCACTCCTCTGCACCAAAACACCTGGCACACCTCAGAATTTAAGATTCCTCTAAGAAGTGTTTGGGATAATATCAGTAGCTAGATACATGATGTGATGTGTATTTCAAAGAGGCAAGTAGAAATATTCAAATTTCTTTCAATTCAAAGCAATGTACAGGCAATACGAAGAGACTCCATAGCTCACCAAAAAGGAATACATGAATCCCTGCTCTTTTAGAGACTCTTATCCCAGCCCAACCACCACTTTGCCATGTTTTTTTGGCAAATTGCTGTGCATATTTCCCATCCCACCACAGTATACCATCTCTATGCAGACTACCAGCTAGGACTAATTTGTGTCTCAGTTTGTTCATGGTGAAACATGGGAATAATTGGGCTCTCAGGAGTGGCTTTCAGCCACATTATGGCTAACCCTTAGGGAAGAAGTTGAGAAGAGACAATGCAGCCCTCAAATAGGAAGGCAGAAGAACAACCTATCCTTCCTCTTTCCTGTTCTAATAGAGTTTTAAACATGCAACATCCATGAAAGAGCCAAGTGCTGTGATAATTAGAGTGGGGAAAGTTTTCATGCAGGAGTATGCACATATCAATAGGTGCACAGGAGATGTCTGGTGTTAGTGCTTGTCTCCTAAATCAGTAAGCTACTGCCATGCCTAGACTCATGTCAAGAAGCACAGGAAGAAGGAGCAGTGGAAGAGGGAAAATTGTGAACGATGAGATCGGGGGTCAGCTGTTCAAGAGGTTTTGCCCAAATGTCTCTCCTCATGTTCACCTAGATCATGGAGTGAAGACAAAGTACGTACTGATTGGAACAGGATGTGGAGACGCTCCAAAGGTAGATCAGAAAGAACAATCCATCTTGTCTGACTGGGCTATATAATTTACTCATTGTGAGCAGATGGGTTATGAGGTCTGCCATCAGTGATGAATTATATTCATGATAAGTCATTCCCAGCTAATGAGGATCCATTATCATTAGCTGCTAAGGAAGAATAACGGCTTGCCAGGATAGAGTGGGGGTTTCACAGTTTCCAGGGAGAAAATTCTGGGCTGGTAGCCACCCGGCAATTGAATTTTCAGGAAACTAAAAACTTTCCAAGATGGAGACCTTCTGCTTACTTCATGCCTTGGCTTTTAATTTCCCTGGGCAAGTTCAGGAGAAGGAATGTAAGAGGAGGAGGAAGCAAAGGAATATAGTAGTAACCGTATCTGATAAGACTGTGATTAAATCAAGGTCTCACTCTAATTACACTGCATTTAAATAAACTTTGCCTAGTAAGTAATTGTAATTAAACTGCAATTAAACATGTATTTATATCACCATTTCCTCCCCTGCACAGCTGTCTGTTTCCACCTCCTGTTGTTACTGTCTACCTGCCAAAACCTCTGAATCTACCACAAGGGACTTTACATTTCCTTGGACTTCCCAGGGGAGATGTTGTGGGGGGCAAGGTCTGAGACTCCCCCCATGCTCCGCAGTGCAATCAGCTAAAAGGAGCTTCTGCTTCCAAGCTGTGTGTGGGAAGAGAGATGCACCTGATGCTATCATAAACTAGATATGAGGAAAAGATTGTAAGGGTCAGAGACATGAATGAAGTGGGTGTCTCTTTTCCTCTCACAAGAACTTGAAAAGGTATCTATTTCCCCCTTTTTGAAATTTATTCACATTTGGGCTAGAAATAAAGCTAGCCTTCTTGCCTTCTGTAGAGCACCTTTGATATAAATATATTTTCTAAAGCCCCAGATATTTGTTCACTGCATCACGTTTGTGCTTGTGCATTTCTGTACATGACATGGAGGAAAGGAGCTCACTTACCTACACAGTACCTACAGGTGAAAGTCCAGAGCTGGCAATACAATTCTTGAGCTTTTTAGGAGTATTCACTAACTCTGACTGTGTCTCGATTTCCTTTATTTGCAGCACTGAGCTACCTGTACATAACAACCCTACAGGTGGTCTTTAAAGCTTACTGCAGTTCTGAACAATTGGGTTAGGGAAGTCTGTTATGGAGAAACAGGAGGTTCCAGCTATTTAAAATGAAAACTAGTTCCTTTTAGGAATCTGAAGGTGGTAAGGAAGAGAAAGGAATGCAGGGAGAAACAAAAGAAGAAATAAACAGCTAAAGGGAGAGTGATAAAAATGAACAGCTGAACACGTACCACAGTGCAAAGGATGCCTGGGGCTAACAAAAGCAAAGCAGCTTCTCTGCCCTACCTCCCTCCTCACCAGAGATGATGGAAAACATCTCCATTTGTGCCTCTGCTATCACATAGCTCTAATTAAAGGACTGGAGAAATACCACCGTCACCCTCATCTGTTTGTGTTCAGTTGCTGAAAGGACACCATGCATCTCCCTGACAGCTAGTCATTACAGTATCATATGAGCACCCCTCCTTCCACCAGAAGTATTGAGCCCTCTGTTAAATACCTCAGACCAGACCCTTCCTATATTTCTGTTTACTCAAGGGAGGTGAGCCATGAAGCCTTTATCATGGGAAATCACTGCCAGGAGGATAAGGGCACCTGACGGAGGAAAGACTGGCAACATGTTAGACATGTTGCTTTAAAAGATACACAGCAAAGGAGACAATCCATATGCATACATATGGGGTGCCCAGAACTGCATACGGGCACAATATAACATAAAAATTAAAAAAAAATCCTTATTATCCAAAAGTACTTAAACAAATCTATTTGGCTACTGGCAATTTCACCTAGGTTGCTGGGTTATAAACTGTATTCATTCCCTCCCTCCCTCCCTCCCTGTCCTTCTTCAGTCACTTTCTGTTTTCTCCCTGAATAACTGGTTTCAGGAAGGTCCTTATGCCAGGGATTAGCGCAAAAAACAGAACAGGCATCTTAAGCTTGATTTTCTGACGTGACAGTGCTCAGCCTGATCTGGTGTGATCTGTCATGTCAAAAAAATATAGATCCCAACTCTGTGACTCTCAATTTCCTTCCAAACCTTTCTTTAACCTAAAAACCTCAGTTCTACTTCCAGAAATAAGAGACAAAAGTGATACTACTGGAATGACATTTATCAGAGGAAGGATTTGGATGTTTCCCTACAGACTCCTACTCCAGAATTACTGTTTATTTATTGGTTAGTTCAGCAACATCGTTCACTCATAAACACTCTGACCTAAATGGTATCCTTTCCACAACTTGAATCACCCCTTTAGAAATCAAAGGGGTGAAAACCCCCAAATGCTGTCATCACTCACAGGGTGAAAACCCTCAAAGGTATCATCACCCAAAGTTCCCGCCCCTACTCTGTGGTTCACATCTATTTTAACCAGGAGCCAGCGAAAGATACTCTGCCTTTGTAAGGTACTTGAACTGCCACCCTCCCTCCCTTTGGCAACCTGCTGCCCACAGAGACATACCATTGAGTCCATGATTACTTTTAGTTTGATTCAGCTCAACTTAGAGGTGCAGTCAAAGGAGGCAAATGACCATCACAGGTCAAAGCCCAAACCTTTTCTTCTCTTTAATGGCTCTGTGAGTGCCTTAGGCTTTTTGTTTTCACTTGCAGTGAACTCAAGTCTGCTGGTAATTTTGTTCTGTGATTAGGCAGGTGGAATAATGTGAGCAATTATCAACTCCCTGTGCATTCTCCATCTTTCTACTTTAATGTAAATACATCTATTTGCAATCATGGATGGCCTTCAACTCCCTTAAAAGATACTCACGACAGATCTTTTAGAAACTGGGCTTAGACAAGAGTCTTCTCAACACTTGGGACTCAGTGGCCAGCAGCGTGGATGGAACTGTTTGTGTTATTGCAAGAGAAGCCCTTCCTGTGTCTCCCTGTGCCTGTTTGTACCCATCAGATCCAGGCTGTGCACTGCAAGTACCGCAGGCACAAGTGCAGGCTCATTCACTTCCAGAATTCAATATTCACAATGAATCCTCACTCCTACATTGGCTTTGGTTGACTAATTGGAATCACACTGAGCCATGGGCAAGTTAATAATACCAATGAGTACAGCATACCTTCCCTTCTGCTACATTCGCACTAGAGTGGTAGGCAGCAGCTAACAAAAATATTTCAGTTCAGGGGCTATTTTCTTCTCCATGGTCCACTAGACTAGTAATTTTTATACTCTAGAGGATGACCAAGAACTATTGGTAGGAGTAAATGTTTTGTTGTTGACTTAACTATGGAAGGAATAAGGATCTAGTTACTAGCAAAACCCAGATATTCGCTCTGAAATCCTAGAGTAGAGGAGAGCTGTGAGGAGGAACGGGGAAAGCAGAACAGAAAGCCTATGAGGGAGAGGCAAAAGGCTGTGAGACGTTATCCCTCATTCAGCATGCAGATGAGTTTGCCAAGCAGGAAGCGAAATGGAGAAAAGGTGTCTGACGCATCACATGTCATCTCTGCTGTCACTCACACACTTTAATTACCCTTAAATCAAGTGCAATAGCTTCCCCAGCCCTGAAATACGTGCTGTCTGTCTCTTTATACACATAATAAGGCCTGCAGGGATTTCAGAGACTTTAGCCTTGCGTGTCTCATTGCTCTGATCCTCAGGTTTCTTTTAGCATAAAATCAGCTGAAAAGCATTGAAAGGCACAACCTTATTTTTATAAATCCCTATTCTGCTTGCCAAACCTAGCTGAGCCAATGAACGCCCAAGATTGTGATTTGGATTCTCTTGCACAGAGTATATTTGTGTACTGCTGTTTCCATATGTCATCATGTACTTGTTATGCTGCTTGTTACTCCAGACATATCTAGCCAAGGAAGCAGCCACAGCAGAAAACTTGCAGTATTTCTAATTTACATGAGATTTCTAAGGATGGGCAAAATCTTTTGGATGGAAAAATAAAAAAGATCCAAACACCTGTCCCAGACTCCAGATTCGCATCAAAATTAGTTCCTCCTAAGGGAATTAAAGTTATGAAAATTTAGCTGAGCTCTCTTTTTTTTTTTTTTTTCCCCCAATCACTATCTCCAGTTCTTGGTCTTCAATTTGCTAACTAGCGTGGCTTCTCATCCCAGGAGACATGTACAAAGTGAAGTACTAAACCACTGTAAGAAAGAGTGGAATTAATCTCAGGTAGTTTAGCCACCTAGAATTAGGCTTCTAGCCTAAACTAAATTTTGTCCCTTCAAATCAATGGAGGGACGTGATATATACATTGTTACACAGGTAAAAAAAGTTAATCAATCATCTTTTGGCAGGGCTTTCACGTCTTCATGAATTACAGAAGAGACTATGTAACCAGCTCTGGTCAGACACCCAAATTTCACGTAAGAGGGCTACATTTTGCAAAGCATCACGCTGCTGAGAAGGGACACACCAATAGATGTTTGAGGAGAGATAGATGAAGGGTATTAAAATGGTCAATGTAGAAAGACATGATCCTAAACTATTAAATCTACATGTTCCCCTAAAGTTCAGCACCAGGGCTGTCTGAATATCCTGTGCCCTGAATTTAGGATATACGTCATTTAACTACAGAAGGCTCATGAAAAAGATAAACAGAAAAGCTGTTTTGCTTAGGTATTTGCTTACTTTTCTCTGCAAAGGCAATGAATGTGTTTTGCATTACACATGATGCAAAGTGAGAGCAACCTTACCCCCTAAGAGCTTGCATAGGAGTGGGCTGGAATATAAAAGCAGTATGGTAATATATTAAGTGACAATGCAGTGTTATCCTGAAAATCTCAGCCTGTTAGCAGGTGATGGTCTTGCTAAGAAACACGATGTGTGGTTTGCTGGCTCACCCTTGCAGGATACTTGTTGTTGATAAAAGGAGACAATCCAGAGTCCAGGTTGAGTAGTCCTTAAGGAGGAGACCTGGGATCAACATAGTTTAAGTGAAAGGCATGGGCTGGGATTTTGAGTTCATTTTGTGAATAAATGAAACCAGAATTCTGCCACCTGCTTGGGATGCACTCAAAAGTAAAGATAAAGAAAAACATTGCAGGAGCTTATGATATTACAAAAATCCTATTCCTTAGTTTGATTCCCATCTTGGAGACATCCACAGGAAACACATCTACAGGAGGGATCTGAGAAAGGAAAAGGCTGTGGATTGGGCAATCTTTTCTAATACTGGTAGAAAAGAAAGCCCATTAGAATGCAGGGGTGTACAAAGTTTGGGAAAACACTGTGTTTTAAGATTGTAGCAGCCTTATTGGCTCCTAATATCCTGTCTCTTCTCTGTTGCACCAAACTTCAGCTCCTTCCCACGCTAAATCTAGTTTAAAGTTCTCTTTATATAAGTGTAGCCAGCTAATTGGCAGAGATCCTCTTGCCCTACTTGGTCATTTTGTGGCCATGCCCACATAGGAAGAGGTGTGCTGGGTAAGGATGGTGGTGCATCCATAGTACTGTGGAAGAAGTTAATACATTCACAGTGAATATACTCCTTTTATCTATCTGGAACTACCACCTACTTCACATTATAAGGTTCTGATTACTTTTTACCCATATTAAAATAAATACTGCTGTAACGATAAACAACAAACGGTGAGCATGAAATATGACAGCTGACCTCACATATGTACCCGCAATAGAGAGTTGAAGAGATTTCCATGAAGCATAGGAGGCAAATCAATAGCTCACTCATGATGTAAAAAACAGTCTGATGTGGCTTGCAAGAACTCGCTGGATGTACAGGCTGAATTAATCATCTGGCAGTGGCATGTGAGGCACTGGTTCTGAAACGCTGTCACCTAAGTATCAGCATTGCACGTCTACCCTGTACATCAGATCCTCGGGTACGTGACTTGAATACTTCCTTTCCAATTTGTCTCCCTTCTCAGAAATGCTGAGCACAGTACGTAAAATCAGCAAGAGCGAGGAGCGCTCAGCAAATTTGAAAACAATGCCACAGGTAGGTAAATATCTGAGGAAGGAATGAGCTGCCAAACATCAGCCCCTTGTCTCCTTTGAATATTTTGCTTCTCCTTATTTTTACATATGCACAGGCTGTAAAGTCTGTTTATCTGTTCTCTGCTTGCTCAATGAATCTTCAAAGCCTCCCGTGCCCTGGCTACGATTCATTTCCGAATAATTTCACAAAAGGCAAACAGCATGTTTCCAGTTCCACACACTTGTCTGACATTGCTGGGCACTTCACCATTTGGAGGCAATTTTTTCCCACTTGTCTCAACCTTCCCTTTCTTCCCCTTTCCTCCCCTTACATGTAAAACCATCGCTCCTACATTCTGACCCCTCAGAGATTGCAACTCATTTTAAGTGGAGGAAAGGTTGAGCCCTAGCTTTGTGCTTGATGCATTTTGTTTAAGTTGCTCGTGCTGTTCCAACATCTGTCATATCCTCCACAGCAGTGCAATCAAACTGTCAGGGCTGAGTGAAGTTTTGCTGATCCAATCTGCTCCTTCTGTGATTCCTGTCAAAAGCATCAGGAGGTGGTAGATACAGTTGTGTGCTCTTTAAACAACAGATCTTTATTTTTGCACGTTAGAGGGACCGTTACTGTTTGTTTCTCTTAAGCTCACAAAGCACTCTGCTTGTGAAGCGTGTTCAAATGTGGTTGCAATCACAAGCCAGGCTGCACTTCCCAGACTCTGCTGTGTTCCTGTGGCTCTCCGGTTTTACATCCCCCCTTCCCATGTGAGGTCAGAGCACATAAATATCTCTCAATCTTGCTGGTGTCTGTAATTCCACGACACATTTTGGAAGCAGCCGGGAGGAAGTCACTTCTTGGATCTCACATTGTTATTAATGAGGTAATTAAGCCAAAGGGTTTTGGAGGAAGGGGAAGGGAGTCATGTTTTAATAAGCTCCCTTCTGGATACTGTGCTGTAAGTTGCCAGATGAACGTTATTCCCTGTTAACGATACCAAAAGGATCTGATACTAATTGATATTATTGATACTAACATCACTAATCACCTTGCCTAAAAGGATGGGATGTTCTTTCATCATTTAAAAAGCAAGGACCTTTGATGTACCTTAATAACTGAAAGAATTAAGAAAAAAATTATTCCATTTGTGCTCTGTTAATATGCAGCATATATTTTTAATCAGCTTTTCAGCATGATGCACCTTTTCACTTCTGACTGAAACCTTAAACTCTTGCTGTGAAACGGAAACTTATGGTTTTATCATTTAATAAAAGGCACCTGGATCTGAGGTGGATAGTATGGTTCTGCCCCATTTCTGTGTTGGCCTCGTAGCCTATGGCTTTCCCATCAAGGCAGAAAGTCTTCTAATTACAGCAAAGCACCAATGGAAAATGGAACTTAGGATGCCACTGTGCACTCTTCTCTGATACTTATATTGGCTGATGACTCCTGCTGCGATGAAAAAGTACTTTCAGAAACACTTTGATTCATTAAAGAAAAAATGTTTTAAAAAATGAAAAACCCTAAGATAATAGACTTTGGTTCCCTAATGCATATGCTTCTTTAAAAGTCTCAATCTCCAAACCTAACTGGTAGGAAAACATGTTCAACTTTCCATGATCTGACTTTACCCCCTTCCAAAGCATCCCAGCCAGGGACTGAATTATTCTCCCTCAGACAAAGAAGAAACCTGAAAGACCTGCCAGAGAGGAATCCAGCACTGCATATAGGAAAAAGAATTGGCTCCAACTTCCAGTTTGGATACTGAACTTTAAAATACATACACGCCCCAAGTACAACCATAGATTAATGAGAAACAAACTCTTTTCTTGAGTTCAAATGCCCAAGGTTCAGGGCTCTGAAAATCCTACTTGATATGTGATTGTCATCACTAGGAGCTGCTTTTTTCTCTTTTACCTTTTTTGGGCTTCTATCATGGCTGTTCTGTAACTCACCCTTTTCAGTTAAAGTTCACAATGTGAACAAGATAGATCCCAATAAGACAGTCTCCCAAGCAAATACAGCAAGAGGAATGGACACTCAGAGTATGCTTCTGAAAAACTGCCTCATATGACTGAAACGCCTACTGTAAAATAAAGGAGAGAAGAGAAGAAAAAAGTGAATGGCAGCACTTCCACGAGACTGAAAGCTTAGCAGGTTGGTTCTAGCTGGGAGGGCTGTTGCAGCTACTGATTACACATCTTGTCACACTGCGTTAACAACTCACCCTGACTCCAGCTGATGCGAGATTTCTTTTGGATCACATCTGTGTTGTATGATGGAGTTCAATTGTAAGCATTTTGGCAGCTGTACAGAGTACTAAGTATCCACCGATTTGAATTCTTTTCTAAGAGTGCACTTCTTTGGGGAATTTACTGCTTGTTCACCTCTGAATTCAAGTAATAAGGCACATAGAAAAACAAAATTGAAGGATGACTTATAACAGAAGCGGCAAATGAAGTTTACTGGTCACAGAATCTCTCCTTATAAACAGGACCCATTAGAGCAGTTGAAGTTAAAAATTAGTCAGGGAAGAAACGGTTGCAGTTTCTGAGGACTAATCACCCTTTTAAGAAGAGAAAAACGTATTAACAATTTTGAATAAAACAATGAGTTCCCAACGGTTATCTGAAGTTGAACTTTTAGCAGTGCACACATCTTGCACTTTAAAGGAAATAGAGTTTGGAAAGGGAAATAGAAAATGGGAATCTTTGGCTAGCAAGGATTGGGAAAGAAGTAAATCCCCACCCTTTTTTCTTTTTTTTTTTTCCAAGTTGGAAAAGAGGAAATTAAACCTGAGTTGGCCAATTAGCCCCCACAATCCCCAAAAGCAAGATAAGATCTTTTTGCGGGAAAGCCTTGAGGTGAAGCCAATTCAATTAGTTTCCACAGCAAAACTGTCAAGACCCAAAAAACTAGGTGGAATAATGAACTGATTAAAACCTGTAATTGCAATTCAATGGAGGAAACCATTAATCATGGAGATGGCAACACTCCTCATTTCCAGACTGTGCTCAAATGACTTGCCAACAAAAGGGACTGTAGGAGTAAAAGGCTAATGTAAACCGGAAAAGGAGCATCCATGTGGTTCCATGACTGACCTGAGAAATAGAAAAACCTTCTCTAGACACTTAAAAGGTATAGGCACATTTTTCTTACTTTTAATTCCTCAGCTCTCAATGGTTAACACCACACATTAGAAAAGCTCACGGCCTGAGTGTCAGTGACGTATTGTATCACACTCAAATCAAACTCAAAGTAATTTCTTCCACCTTTAATTTCTGTGTTTCTAATATTGTCTCCTCTTACCTTTTTCTCTTGCCCACCTGTCCACTACAGGTGCTTTTGGTCTCATCTTAATAATGGTGAAAAACTGCCTGGGATATTCCCAAAGCAGTTAGTACCCAAAAGAAGGGGGCAGCCACTTTGCCAACTGGCAGCTCCTCCAGAAATGTTTAGACACCACCAGCATCCATAACCTCTGCTGATTTCTCAAGCTGCTGCAGATGCTGTTATGGCACATGCTGCAATGCAAAGGGAACCAGAAAAAGGAACCTCACTTTTATTCAAACAAAACCTGATTTTAATCAAAAGTAATATTTTTATCTAAGTTTTTGAAAATAACTTCGCAGCTCAGCCAGGTCTCCATGCTATGGCTCTTCATCTTCAAAACCTTCACCCAACTCCTTTCTCTCCTGATAACCCTTCAAGATTAAGCCATCACGATTAAGCTCAAGAGGCCAGAAAAGGCAGTCACCCTCTCTTTTGTCAGTCGAGGTTTTCTGCTTAGCTGACTCCTCTCTATCCTACCTCTAAAGATACTTATAAAGGGAAGAGTTAGCCTGGGGCTACCACTGAGCTGCTGAAGGTCAGGCCAGGCTGGAATGAGGGCATGCAGGACAACACAGAGAACTGGAGTGGTGACAGAGAGGGTGACAACAGGTCTAAGAACCCAATAGTGCATGAAGCGTGCACAGCATATAAAACTGATCAGGAAATTAAATGCAAAACATGATAGGAGGGGACTGCTTCATTTAGGCCAAACCAGAATGAAAAGTTAGCAGAAGAGGAAAAAATTGGGTGTGACTTCATTTTAAGAACTGATTTGTCCACATGTAATGCTTTCCAACAGTTGGGTACCATTTAACCTAAAATTCCAGTGAATCCTGCAGGTGTTGTAATTAACAGTGTTACCACTAAGTGGCTCTTTTACAAACAAGGAAGGTTCAAACTGGGGACACGAAAATTGTCCTGCTGGGAAGAAGGAATGTGAAGAAACAGGGTGAGAATGAGTGAAAGCTTCTCTTAGCCTAGTAGACTCTTCCCCTGGAGAGCTCTGAAGAAGAAAAGCTTAATTAATTGTAGCACCATTGAAGCTCTGAAAAGGAAAAGCCTATTAAGTCATGAGCTCCATCCTTCAGTCTGCAGCCCAATTCCCACTGAGGTACTCAGGAGAATGTTCAGAGTCTCTAGTGATGAGGCTTCTGGAAACACTAACTCACTGAAGCAGTTTTGTGTTGAACAGCAAAAGAGGTCTGATAACGTTGGGAAGGAAAAGGCCTAATTGCAGATCTCATGGTGTGCAAGACCCTTCTCAAGTACTGGGAGTACTGGGTCTTTGTTTAAGGCATAAAGTAGAAGACATAAGAAAAGCAGAAAGTGGAAGAAGGAACAGGGAAGGTGGATTTTCACCTTCTCTTTGGCTCCATCCAAATTCATTCTTCCCTACAAAAATGTGTTTCTAATCAGAAGACTTGTTCTCTTCAGACACAAGAGCTGTAGAGAGTGGTTACAGGTAGACTTTCTGTCTCTCACAAACTATTGCAGCAAGCAGAAATGCAGCTTATTACAAACAAGCAGGATCTGAGCTGTTTGCAAAACTTACATTCTTTTGAACTTGGAGACATATCAAGCACCTCTGCCAACTACCTCACTTTGAATGAATAAATACAGCCTTGAATTAATGTGATGCTTTAATGGACTGGGTTGTTCCCTCTGCTTTTTTTTTTTTTTTTTCCTAATTCTGGAAGCCAGATGCAACTTCCAAATCTTGCTTTTAAGATATATAAATCCATTATTTGTTTATTATTAACACATTTTGCCACTAATGATCTGGGTGGAGGCTTGCCTCTCAACTAACCCATGCCAAGGGAGGGGAAAAAAACCCCAACAACTTATTTTAAAGGCTGCAGCTTCTAAGTTGTGGGAGCCATGTGGGAGTTTAGAAGTGGGATACTAGCTCCAGGGACAGTTTAGATGAATGGTTTTTTTTAGCATGAAGTGAGGGTGAATGTACTCCTTTGCCATGGGGAAATGAAGAGCTGCATTAAGCAATCCATACTCTGGACTCAGCAATGCTTCCTTAAAGACCAGATGAGAGGTAAAAAGAAAAAAAAAAAGTTCACTCATTTCCATCTGGAAATAGCCTTCCTAGCACCTCACTGACTGGAAAACTCGCTGCCTCCAGGCTGCCTTGAGGTGTGATATTTTCAAGGTGCTCTCTGAATCCTTAGCCCTGATGTACTGAATAATATTGACAGAATTCCCAAAGTAAGCTCCCAACAGCCTCCTATCCCACAAAATTCATGTGATCTCGCTTCCTGCACAGCTGCTTATTTCAAGTCTTCATTTTTTCTGCCTTTACTAGAGTAGGTGGGAACAAGCTACCTTATGCTCATCAAGGATAAGAGGATGCATGCAGGCAGAACCTTTACATATTTATGCTGAAAATCCACTGTCCCGTTCGCTTGGCTGAAATTTGTTCACGCAGCCAGACAGTAAGGGATACAAGTGAAGGGACTTGTGAGGTTGGTCAGGCACCAGCATAGTTCTAAGATGGCTGGGGAGTATATACTGAGCACTAAATGTGAAACTATAGCACTAAGACAGATCTCTGGGGCTCCCAGACTATTTACACACCTTGGACTATTCCTGGCTTCTCTATTTCAGAATCCTGGAAAATCAAACAATTTAGAAGACAGCCAATGCCAAGATCCATTTCTGGAGTCTCCAAACTCTGCAGTTGCTTTCCGGGTGACCTCACCAGTCTTTCTGAAATCTCTAACACTCTTCTAGGTCCCCCAGAGATCATGCTGGGATATGTTTACACCGCCTTTCACTTCTGTTTTCAAGACCTTGGCCATGTTTATTGATTTATGATTTGTTTCACAGCACTGCTTTTCTGCTGAAGGTGACCCCACGTCTCCCCAGACTGGAGTGTTACTCTTTCAAGGTCATGCTCTAACGCCTGCCTGGCTCCTGTAAAACATCACTCTCTGAACTGCTCCTGATGGATGTTTTGGCCAAGAGTTCTGCTTATAACACATCAAACATGGTTCAGAAATGAGCACTGACTGACTGCCTTGATAAGGGGAAGCTCGGATTATGTCAAAGTTCTTTGTGTTTTAAAGGTCAACACATCAGCTTCTCCAACTGGCTTTCCTATGGCTGTAATTGCAAACCTTTTGCTCAGTGTAATCAAACAAATATGCCTTAAAAAAATCACAAGTTTGTGCAAGAAGATCTCCTACAGAATTAGCATTATGAAAACATAACTTTCTGCCTTCAGATCTCAGGAAGAAATATTTTTTTGTCTTTAGAAATCAAATGATCTTGCCATTTCTCAGCTTTCCAGCTGCCTACTGGCTACTGACAGAGCTCCACTGGAACCAAGGTTTCAGAGAAAGTGTTCCTACAGATAGGCCCAGTAATTGATACTTGAACTCTTTATTAAGCTGCAAGTTTTAAAATGTATAAAAAATGACATTCATGTCACCTTTATGTTTAGTATTTAAAATTGGGATAGGAACCAAAGTTTATTCATCTGGGTTCAAGATTGTTAGCAGTACCGTCAGGCAGACACCACACCTCAAACACCACTGTGTTACAATATGCTGAATATAGACACACTCTGTGGTATTAACATCCTAATTCCCATTACTGAAAAACTTTTCAAACTAACTCAAACTTTTCCTTCATTCATCCAAGACGTTGCAGCTTGTGCCACTACATTTGGAGAGTAAATAATTACCTTCCATGAACAATTTATATTGTTCCCTGGAAGGTGTTTATCTTTGATCATATCCCTTCAAGTTCTCTCTTTTCTAGACTACATAGCTTTAGTTCCTCACATCTCTCCTTCTCCTCTTTCTCCAGTCCCTCCAGGGCATGGCATTATATGTATTTTTTTCTAATTTTTCATATATCTCAGAAACTATAGAAGGTGAGAATCACACACTATTCCTAAGCACTACAATGAAAAGCGGAATAGCTCACAGTGTAAACAGTCCTTGATTGGGATAGTCTGAGTAACAAAAGCAACTCCAGCAATATAAAACAGCACAGCCCTACAAACACCACACAAACTGTCTTGACATAAACTAGCAGATCTGGTCATAAATACATCTTTATACATCATCAAAACATTTCATCATATGCTTTGCTAAGGATTGGGGGAATTAATGAAGAATGACACTGTTTTATTTATAGATTATGGCAGAGAAGACAGACAGGAGAACAGGAAAATCCAATCTAGATTTTTCTCCTGGGGCAAAAATTCTTTGAAATGGAATAGAGTCAGTGTGTTTGAGTTACTATTTTCATACAGTAACATAATGCTGCATGATAGGATTGTGGTGTTTGTATCAACACATGACTTTCTGAAGTGATGCAGAGCCATCAAACTGCAAAGCTGACTCACGTATGCCATGATGAATGAGATCTATGTGGTTGTTCACCTGATAAACTGAAAGATGTAGCCATGAAAATAGTACTACTTTATGAGTTTGCTGGCAGCCCTCCATGAAATGCCACCTCTGACTGTGCTAGGGGGAGGCCAAGCCAGGCAGACATTCTGGAGGGATGGAGCCAATTCCCAGTGGGCATTGTCCAATGCAGTCCGTCTTAGGACTTAGGACTATATTTTTCTTATGAAGAAAATATGCTTTTCTTCATAAAAGAAAACAGCAAACTTCAATCCCCTCCTATCATCAGAAATGTTTCCAGAATTTATTTCTACAGGCTAGGGAGCTGTTTAATCTCCAAAGAAGATAACATTTAATTCTTTCCTATGCTTAATAACATCCATAAACTGTCAGCATATTTTTGGAGTTTTGTATCTGTTGCATAAACTGACCAGGTTCAGACTTTGCTCTGCAAACATTTCATCCTGACACAAAGATCACCCATGAGCTCCAGTGTCTTTGTAGTCACTTGGAAGTTTACCATAAGTGTCTCCTGAAGACCCATGACATCTGGTGATCTAGGTGTCACTTTCCCACCATGCCCCAGAACGTCTCTCTCCTTTCCTCAGAAATAACTCCCATTTTTCAGCAGCTCCTGAGGCCTACAACACCAAACAAAACCCCAAAGAGAAGAATATGAAAAAGAGACAAGACAGTAATGCAGATAACATTCTGCCATTCTGTGTAAAAGCAGGTTTCATCCTCTGCTGGAATAATGTGCTCTGGTTTAGTCACTAAAAAGGCCAAGCAGAAAGAGACACAGCGGAGGGCAGCAAAAGTAGATTGCGTTATTATACAGGGGGAAGAAAGTAATCCATTAGAAGGAAAATGAAAAGCTTTGGGATGATGAGGGGTAGCAGGTACAAAGAGGGAGAGTAGATATATGAGAGTGTGCTGCAGATAATGTCTAGGAGGGCAATTACTTGTTCCTTTTCTCTTTACTCTTTCCCATAACACAAGACCTGGAGGGCAATTTGCAATTAAGGGCCACCCATTGAAAACCGACAAAAAAGAAACACTGTTTAGCATGTAATTAACCTGTGGAACTCATTCCCACATGGTATTCCATGGACAAAGAGCTCAGACAGAGCCCAGGAAGGATTAGGCACTACTAAGAAGAGGTAAGACAGCATTTTGCGTTCCACCAGCTTGGATAAAAATAAAATACAAAGAATAAATCCTCCTGCTTCAGGGCCTAAGTTGTTCATTGTGATCAGCAGCAGGTAAAGCTCAGCAGGATGTGAAAGATGCAGTTCTGCCAATGAAAGCTTTAGTGCACTGCCCTTTCCCATCTGCTTCTTGTTACTTATCTCAGATGCTTATATGGCTCCCACAGTTCCAGTATGTGAGTTCATTACAATCAGTAACATATTCATCATCACAATAGCCTGAGAAGGTACAGAAGGGCTTTTCTCCCTACTGTACAGACTGTGAACAAAGAGACTTAGGGACATGCCAGAGGTCACGCAAGAGAGGGAGCAGAGCACTGTAAAGCACAGAACATCCTGATTTTTGGACCCTACTGCATCCCAGCTCAAAGAGCTAGCTGGCATTGGAGACCATAGCTCTGTTCCTATACCTCTTTCAAACATAGACGTCCCAACACTAAGCATACTGGTAGCTTAATCAAATAGCATCCCTAGCAGGATCAACACAATCATTTGCATCATGCAAATGTGACGACACTTTCAGAGACCCAGTCCTCAAGTGGTACGTCCCAGCAGGTCTCTCTGACCTTGTTGATGCCCAGCACTACCCCGGCAGTTGGTTTGTCCTTTGGGATGAATTTCAACTGGCAATGCTGGATGGCACAAGGTCTCTTAGCATATGACACTTCCCTCCTGCTGTGATTTATCTATACAGTTTTTAGTACATGTAACCCACTTAGGGTCAGGCCATGCAGCTGCTGCATGTTTTATTTTTCTCAGCAGTCCCAGCGAGTCCCACGGAACTACTCCCATGGGTTGCACAATCTGTCAATCTTTTAAAATGACAGATGTACAGAAACTGTGACTTTCTTTCATGTGGAGATGGGTCACACATCTCCTTTTTCAAATGGCTGTATGTGAACTGTACCTCTGTGTCTCTTTTTAAATTATCATTTATTTTTAATATATTTAACTAATAGAGGGATTTATTGGTCAGTCTCTGATGATAAGAAAACTATAGCCCTCCTTTAACATTCTCATTTCTTTTTTTTTTAAACTTTTTTTTTTTAAACTGGAGCAGTTTTGCCCTGAGACGGAAACTTAAAAGGTCCACCGTGATCTTTGCAGGAGAAAAGAGTCCCCTTTGAAGCTGTGATACAATGAATACACAGGTCATTTTGAGAATAAAACATAAAGACGCACTAACCATGAAAGTTTTATTTCCTTCTCAAATGATAAGCATGTATGAAGGAAAGACTTTTTTTTGTTACCTTTGGCCCGTAGTAGAACACTTGTTTAAAAAATGTTCCTTGATACTAATCTCCAACTGGTGTTTCACTTATCTTGAACTCTCAAATGTCACCAGCTTTTGCTGCAAAAAGACCTAACTTACATATCTATAAAAGGAAGAGCTCTATTTTAATCAAGTCTCTCTCTTTCTTCCTCCTTTCTTTTCTTCCTTCCTTCCTTCACTGCATTTCCACTTAGATTTTGATTTCTAATACAAAACAGAGGAAGAGGAGCAGCTATACATTATACAGAATAAGACTGCTCTTAATTTGGCTAAACGCCCATTTAACACGTTTTTCCTTAATTTGATGCAGCACAAATTTTAATCAAATTTAGCTCGTAACAGGTCCTTCTACTCCACCAGGGCCACAGCACTTTTCTGAACTAGCTACTGGGTCCTGAAGAGATGCCAACAACACCCTGCACAGGTGAGGAAGACGCTTCTTCAGAAATGCAAAGACATGGGGTAGGAATAGAAAAGTGGAGGATCACAAGGATTAGGAATGAATGGTTTTAATGTTACCTGTTCCAATGCAACCTGCAGCTCTATATTGAAATGTTACTGTAAATAGAAAAAAACCTGTGACTTAGATCGCACATGCCATGGCCACAAACATGATATAAGTTCATTGCACAGTAAACTTCCATGGGGCCCCATTCCAAAGCCAAGTAATGCAGGGGATCGGGATACACTTCACATAAAGGAAGCATCAAACAATCAAGGATCCAGCTCAGGATGCCACTGACAAAGATCAGTAGAAAACTGCTTCATTAAGGGATCCTTTTACAAATCAAAAATTAGATCAAAAATCTAATTAAGCACATTTCACAACTCACATCACAGGGACATCACAGACAAAGGCAAGTTAGAGACAGCAGATTGCTTAATCATTGGCTTGATGGGTACAAGAGATGCTCAGCTGAGTCGTGCAGCTGGACAGATGGATTCAAGGATAATGATGACATCACCCCTGTGGGAAAGAAAGGACTCGAATTCTATGTTCAACAAAACTGCCAGAAATGGTCAGTGCTCCACATTACTCCTTAACCTGAATCATCATTAGATTATTGCCTCTGAAGTTCACACTCTGAAAAAGTAATCTGGTTCTTTAATAACGCATCTAGGTACAGCACCAGTGAGCCAACATATCATAAGAAGATAATTATATGGGTAGTTCTTGCCTTTCTACTAGTGTCTTATCCGTTAGATCTAAACAGCGGACACACTTTCTATAGTACTGCTCATCTGAGCATATCAAAGTGCTTTATAGATGTTCATTATAAGTAATTACCAGCTGGCACGTGTGAATAATTTACAGGGTAATAGAATTGAAATCCCTACCACTCTCTCCTTTCTCTGCAACACACTTCTTATCCTTTCTCTTCTTTGCTCTTCTGTCTTTTCCTGGCCACTGTAAATTAGGAATGTCAGTAATTTGAATATTATCTTAAATCACATATCTAGGCACCTATACCTACAAATATCTGGCCCTAAATTTGGAAGCAAACCTCAAGCAGAAGCCTAAGATAAAGATCCCTTCACAGAACCATCTGTGCCAGTGCAAGGGTTTCTGCCTCCAGCTGCTTTTTAGCTTACATGAACTGCTCCGTCAGCCTTTTCTCCAGGTAAAACATAATGGTAACCAGTAAGAAGGTGTGAGCTACAAGGCAGTAAGTGGGAGAGAATTTGACTCTAAAATACAACCCACTAATATGTTGAGAAAGCCAGAGAAATTAACAGACCTGAACTCATTAAATTCAGTTAGAATCACTTCTGAATGTGTTTCATTAAGCCAAACAAAGTTTAAGCATGCAAAGATCCTTTATCAATCAACAGGGAAAAAAAGTTTTATTTTCAAAATTGGTGAGGTTTTCCCTCCATTTTCTGCAGATTTTAAACAAATCTGTTCACTCAGTCTTTGCCTTTTATTTTTCTCAGTCAGCTTAGGGATTCTATCTCCCAGGACAGTCTACATTTAACAGCCGAGACCATTTAAAACAACTGTGAATTGTCATAATTGTCATTTTGAGCAGAGTCTGTGATTTCTAGGTTTTGGTTCTTTTTTTCTTGTTCTTTATTTTTTTTCCCCATAAAGGATCTTAATTGCCTCTTTCGTCACAGACTTTAAAATAATGTTGATGTCTGGGGGAGTTTAACACTTAAATAAGAAAATAATATTGACCACTCTCAGACACTCCAAAAGGACAGTGACTCAAAGAACCAGAAGTAGAAAGGTGTGGCAAATGGCTAAAGGTGTGACACGAAGCCAAGTGAAGTACAATGGCAGAACACAAAGGAGGAAGGAAAAAATACAGGAGCTCTCTACACCAAGCCAGTATGAAAAGGCTGAAACATTAAATAACCAGAAAAGAAAAAAGGGTGAGCTTTCATGGCAGGAAAAATAAAAGGCAAAAGAGAAAGAAGCAACACAATGGCAATGTAGTCTTATACACACAGGAAGAAAAAAGAAAAGTGTCCACTGATAGAACATACGGACAAAGAAAAATAACCCCAGCCACAGATGGATTTCCAAGGCAACATGTAGAAACCAAATAAAAATTAAAGACAAGAAATGAACTAGATGAATTGCTTAAAATCTCCACAAAAAAATTAAAACCCGAAAACATTTTGAAAAAAAAAGCAAATAACCTTTTCCAGCTTAACAAAAATGTTCATTTTCTAAATACGCCATTTTCCAGCACAAGTTTTCCCATTCAGCTAATGTCAACCAGCTCTAGTTATGTATTCCAGGCCCCTAGGGCAAAACATAATCTATCTGTGCTTGAAACAAGAACATCTTTGTACAGACCTTAGGCCAACAGCAACCGAGGGACCTATCAGTGCTGTGGAGAAAAGCGACAGGAAGAGAACAGTGGGGGAACATTCAAGCATGCTTTGAATGTCAGGCAGTGCCCAAGCAGACAAGTCTACCTGAGCCAAATAGTCACTATTAATATCCTCATAATAACAAATTATTTCAGGATGTCTCCTTCCACCCAGCTGCTACAACATCTTCTGCTGGAATAAGCTAAGGACCTTCTCCAACATGCACCCATGTAGTAGCTGCAACGAGCTTCAGCCCTTCAAGGATTTTAGGTCTTTAGGAACCTGATCTCTAGAAGATCAGCCAACCCACTGCAACAAGGAGTGCACATGCAGCTGGATAGTGAAGGTCCACAGTTGCATCCAGCTCATGAAAGGCTCTACCCAGGTGGGACTGCCATCGGGTATCTCCATGATTGCTGTTTCTGCTCTGTACATGAGCAGCGTTTCACCAAACCAGCATTCCCTTCCCAAGAGCCTGCACCTGACAGCACAGCACAAAATCCCTTCTGTGCACTAAAATGCTCGCTGAGGAGAAGGCTGGAAAGCTGAAGAACACTATACCATTTCAAAGCTTTGAGCCCAGGCTCTTTTTTCTAGCTACCACAGCTGTGATGAGATGGAAGTATCACTCTGTAATCAGAGCCGCCAAATGGATGGATCAATAGAGAGCTATCAGCAATTAGCACCGTTGTAACTGCCTGGCACATTTTTTATTTATTGAAGTGGGCAAGTCAAGATGCTTGGGGGATAAGCAGTTTCTGGCATATAAAGACATAAGGAGAAAAAGAATAGCATTGTTCATGCTGGAAACTACCCCTTTTTCTTCCCTTCACTGCTCTCACAGCTTTGAGGCACATGAGCATGTTTGTATTACAGATCATTACAGAAACATCTGATGCACAGCAGAGGCCAGGTGGCACAGTAGGGTAATGCATCTCTCTCTCACCTCTGGAGTCAGAGATGGAATAAGTTTGCACGTCTCAGGGTATTCCCATGTGGATTTTTATTTGCTTGAGATCCTGTATGTTCACTTTCTTTCCCCAAAGGAATTTTCATGACTGAAAGAACTGGCAGTGTCACAGGCCAGGATTTAGTAGAAACGAGAATTGCTGGAGGGACAGAGCTGGGGAAAACAGATATAAATCAAAGACTTGGATGCATTAGCAGAGCTACATGAAAAGACTGTGATGAGAATGGCTGGAAATATGCAAGTTTATATTGAGGAGAAAGAGAGCTGAAGAGAGCTCTGTGGAGGCTTGGGACTAGAAGAAGTTGCCACTCAGAACCATGAGGCAGAAAATTGCTGTGGCTGCTGACCAGGAATATCACAGCTTTCCTTCACAAACAACAGGAAAACCACCCAACATTTCAATAATGAAACAAAACACCTTATACCAAGTGCTGATTTTTAAAATACTGTTCTAGCTGTACAATCTATCCCAGTTGTTTTTGCTTTATTGGTA
This sequence comes from Tringa tobata, assembly GCA_033628505.1. Lineage (NCBI taxonomy): Eukaryota > Metazoa > Chordata > Aves > Charadriiformes > Scolopacidae > Tringa > Tringa tobata. Next base: position 4,509,281 of record JAHREE010000194.1, on the reverse strand, counting down.
TTAGCTGTTTCTTGAGGCACAACTGCTTCCAGTTTTGGCATACATTTGTGTTCAGCTCAGCTTTAGGGATCATCCTAGGGGAGAGAGGCAGGGTGAATTTGTAAAAGAGCCAGATAGTATTATTATTTTTACACTAGCGGTTCCTATTCTTTCTCCCAGGAACACCTCCCTGCTGGTACTGCTGATCCAAGTCAGCCCTCACCCTGAAGAGCACTTTACTTCTAGTCTACACTTCACGTAGAGCTGTAAGAGCTCAACCATGGAAGGAAGCAATAGGCACATCCTCCATCCCAGCTGTAGCTCCCGCCTCTCTGCCTCTTCACCCAGCTGGAGGAATTTGCCTTCGCTCTGCCCTGACTGAATTAACCCAAGTTCAGGCAAGCTCAGCACAAGCCTTCTCAGTCCCAAAAAGGGACTGATTCCCAGAGGGAATCATTTAGGATGCCATCATTAGTGCAAATACATAACCTTTGAGTTCTCAGGGGTAATTTCAGCTCTGTTTCCATAGCTGGTAGAGTCTATTGTGTACTGACTTGAGGCAATTGCAGCAAGATATTTCGAGTCAATCTCAACTAAACCTGGAAACTGCCCCAACCTCCACCTTCCTCATTTACACCCAAGAGCTGGACATTGTAAGTCAATGACCATTGACAATATGACATGTGGATCTACAGACCTAGCAAGTCTAGTATCAACCGAACTGACAGTGCTGGATTCTGGCTACCATCAGAGGAGAGACAAACGTTCCACCTGCCAATAGATGTGCCCTTGCATCGACCTTGTGTGAAGCACCCTTGGCCTGAGGGAGCAATAGAAATCAGTTAAAAGTCTTTGGAGTTAAATTCTCCATACCTTTCAGCAGCTTCCTCTCCTCCTTCCTCTGCTACAGGTGAACCACTAATCAGAAACCCTTTTATGTGTGTTTATACAGCAAACAACTAAAGCTTTCAGGAATTAACAAGATGGTAGGGTTTTTTTTGTTGTTTTCTGACAGAATCAGGGATCTCGTCTCTTTTTCAAAGCCCACAGGACCAAACGTTTGAAATCTTTCATTGATTCTGTTTCCTTTTCTAATCTTGTTTGCAAAGGCTCTTGAAATTTCTCCTGCACTTGAAGGGGGCATTTATAGTTGTCAGTTTTGCCAACTCTGAGCATCCACCCCCCCCAAAAACAGCTTCTCCCTGGAGTCAAAGAGGACATCCAATACTTTCCAAAAAGGAGGTTTGCAGTGGTGATCTCCTCACAGGGGAAGAGCAGAGACTCTGTGACAGTGCCCTCCAGCAGTTCTGGCCTGCTTAAGTGTCCCTTCAGGGTATGCTTCAGCTGACTGAGAGGAGCTGTGGCCAGACTGTAGATAACCCCAGGATCTCGTGCTACCAGTAGGCAGCGGCTTAACACAGCTGAGACTCAAGCCTTAGGTCCCAACCCAGCTCACCCTTACTACTCTCTAAATCCACAGATGTCAATTAGTAGTAAATGCTGACAGTGGTCTCCTTGAGGCAATCAGAAAATGACATATCATTTCCTACAGCCCACCCAAGGCCTATGCAACAGCAACAGTTTTGCATTAATGTGGGTCTGGGCTACAGCTGAGACAACTGTCTTCAAGTGCAAGGATCCCAGTTTTAGGTCTAATGCTCCAAACTATGAAATCTCCCACAATCCACTTTGTAGAGTAGCAAATTAATTGTTCAGCCATGGAAAAGCACTGACTGTCTTACCCCTTTTAGCCTTCCAGAGTCAAACTCTGAGAGCAAGGAAGCAGAACATGGGAGCACCATGAATGTGGACTGGACAATGGGACAAAATCCAAAGTGAGGAGAAATCTGCTCAAAATAACAATGATAAATCTGAAAAGCCCACATTCTCTGTCTACATAGCTGGTGGTATTGACAATCCATACCTCCTTTGCTTTTTCCACAATTACACTATCAAGCAGGCTTCTGGAAGTAATAAAAACTCTTTACCTACTATTGGTATACACTGAGATTTGAAATTACTTTCAATGACAAAATGCAGGTTTGAGTGCTCTCTCTGGCGTAGACTAGGTTTGAGACATTAGCATCAAGAGAAGCAGTGAATGTGTCACGGTCCTTGATTGCTCTCAGAATAGCACATGATCTCCGCTAAAAAGGCATTGTGATTTGCTGGTCAGAACCTTAGCTTAAAAGGGGCAAAGTAGCCCCGAGTTGCAGAATTGCTTGTTTCTTCATCACAAGCTCTTCAACTGTCTTCACAGTTATAGAGACACAGGCCTGTAACTAATGACTGCAACAGGCTCACCAGAGACACTGCAGAATTCAGTGCTTTAGCAACTGCTCATCACTGAGTGGTGATTATCTTGTCACACCAGCATTTCCTTCTCTTCAACAGAGACGGTTAAGTTATCTGGAGAATGCCTAAAACACACATTTTTGAGAGGGAACAGTGAGGTGATGGATTATGGGAGGCTGCCAACATCGGCACCAGGGCCATTAAGACTGACTGAGGTCTGATTACAGTTTTGCATAGCATAAGGGCACATCTGAAGAGGTGTAATTTAAAGGCTCATTACTTGCTTCCTACCCAGCGTTGTGCGAGAAGGAAAAACTGTTGGAGTCTGGTCCATTTGAAATCACCTGTTTGTGCTCTACTATGGAATAGTCTACAAAATCTCATGAAATACTAAGCAATGAAAATGCATGGCTCATTTTGAGCCAGCCAGCAATTGGAAAAACAGAGCTGGCATTGATGGAACATTCTCTGATATTTGCTTTTTTACCTCCCGTGAAGTAGAAAGCCTGCATTTTGTTACTCACCTTCCTGAAGAAATCTAGCAATTTTCTTATGTGTTTCCTTATGCTCTTTATTTTCTGCCTGTACAAAGTTGTCACTAGTGCATGCATGTCTTGCAATACAGGATCTCTATAAACCAAGAACTGGATTAGGGAAACGAATGTCACCTTCTGCCACTGAGAGATAGAGGGTGGAAAGAAGCAGGTTTTATTTGCATAATGACCCTTGTTTCTGGCTCTGCTCTATTACTTAGGAGCAAACTCATTCTGACAGAGCAGCTAGGACTGGCAGAGCATATTTGTCCTATTAACTTAGATGCCGGCTCTATTCTGACCCAGATAGAGAGCTGAACAGCTGATTTAGGCTTCCTGAATTTTCACACATGTGGGCCAGCAGGTCCTTTAGTTTAGCAATATAACATGAAGCAGGGAATGATTTGGTTTTCACTTTGAAAATGCAATTCTTCACCAAGTTATGATGAGGGCTCGGGGTGGTTTTGAGGTGTTTGCTATGTGTTTTTACCAGTGGAGCTCTTGTTAAAGAGAGAGACAAATTTTATTCTGACTAGCTTCCACATTCCAGTGCCAAACAACACCCACTCTGACAGCATCTCTCTCTTTTTTTTTTCTGCCAGGATCTACCTGTCAGCCACTGTCATGTTGCTGTTCATATTCTTGTCTTTTTTAATCCCTGAGTCCCTTTTTTTCACTGACTACTGTCAGACACCTTGAGCAGGAAGCTGCACACCTCCTAAAAAGACCTCAAGCCTTAAACTTACCCACAGTCTGGTCATCAGGAAAACTACTGCACCAAATCAAAGAAAACTGTCTTCAGCCACAAGGAGTAAGCTGAGTCCCATAGCCATCAATTAAAAAGATGCACTGATTACCCTGAATCAGCATATTTCACAAGCAGACATTTGCTAGAGAAAAATCTGTGCTTTCATGAGCAAAGCAGAAAAAGCCCATAACTTTATGNTGCTAGAGAAAAATCTGTGCTTTCATGAGCAAAGCAGAAAAAGCCCATAACTTTATGATCATTTGTAAATTCGGTGAGCGCTTGAAACTCTCTTTGGGCGATGAGTACCTATGGGACACTGGCAAGGCTCTTTGTATCCTGACCCGGCTCACTTTTTCTTTCTCTGATTCAAAATCCAGCCCAGGAATGTGGAAGCGTTTGCTCTCTTCCCCACCAGCACAGTACAAACTCAGACTCCTTTCCTTCCCACCGGAGAGAAAGGCGGGTTTCCAGGGATACCCTGACTGCCAGGTCGGGTAAGAGGAATTTTGCTTTGCAGCGGGAGCTGGTGTTCAGAGGTTGATCAGGAGCTCACAGTAGCCTGGGCCACAGCAGAATTGCTGTTGTCCATGCTGCAAAGCTGGTCCTACAATTGCAAACTTGGGAATACACAAAGTCTTCAGCTTCCTTGTCTAACACCACCCTGCCCTTTCAGCAGCAGGATATTCTCTAGCAGTTACAAAACAGGGCAAGAAGGACTATCAGATTTAGGGTAAGGGTTTAGTTTTACAGATGTTTTTTCGCATGAAAAGGTGGATTTCCTTTATTTTTTTCTAACTCTAGTCTTCTTGGCTGCAGGAGGTGACTGACAAATGTGATGAGAGAAAGGAGGAGTGAGCAGGTATTTCAAGGGCGCCATTAAAAAAAAATAATTTAAAAATACACTGTGACTGGAATCGTGCGAGCCCTGCTGAGATCAAGTGGAACATGCATCTAAAGAGATTACATGAAGGGGAGAAAGGAAAAATAAAATTAAAATAACTTTATATGGAGTAACATATTCCTTAAAAAAACCAAAACAACCAGAAAGGCTGGGAGCCACAGAGGAAACACCGGGAAGTTTCACAGCAATTCCCTTGGGAGTTGGTTGCTTTCCTGAGACTCCTAATTAATTATGCATGCTAGTGATGAGATATAATGTGGCTTCGAATAAAATAAGAAACAAAATGAAAAGGAGATAGAGAGAGGGAAGACAAAATGATTTTGTTAATCCAAGTTTGAACTAATTTCACTTTAATCAGAAGCTGACAGGAAAATGGTAAGCCTTGCTGCTTGTCACATTCAGCAGAGATGTCCCCACTGTCTTTAACTGATAAAACATTTCACTGCTGACCTCCAGTGGGAGGAGAACATTTCCTTTAATGCTGTTGAGTGCAGCATCAACAGATCTCAGTGCTTATCACAATCTGATCCGTGGTCATTGCTCCATCAGCCTGAACAAATGGGATTTTTGTGAGTATAAATCCTTTTACTTTTTTTTAGGGCAGTAGGAGTATCTGACTCTTATAAGCTGCAATGACCTCCAAGACAAGGCCAGCCCAGGCAAATCTGGGTTAAAAAAAAAAAGACTTTTGGCTCACCAAAACAAAGGTGAAAAATCTTTTCAGTTACAGTAATTTCAAATGGTTCAATATCAGATTTCTGCCTTACAAATCTCAAGTGTTCTGATCCATAGCGCTGAGTAACGTACAGAGTTCACAGAAACCATCTCCATCCTCTCTATGGCCTCTTCCCCTTCTTTAGATCTTCTAGAATGTAGCCCACACAGCTGGTGTCCATTTATTGAGTTTTATTTGGATTTCTCCAATAAAAAAAACCAAACCAACCCTGGTTGCCCTTGACTCCAGTTATCAAAACAAAAATAGAACAGCACAATATCCCAAGAGCCAAAAGGGTATAGGTCCTCCTAAGCAAAACATAAAAGTCATCATATGAGCAATCACCTCCTGTCCGCACAAGGAGATGCGCTGTGTGCCTTGCATTCCGAGAGCAAGTCATAATCCCAGCTACTCTGGGCCAAGGATGGGAATTTCTTCCACTGCCAAGAGCCCTTCACAGAGAAGGCTTTTCACAGAAGCTTAAATGTCTCCACTGAGCAGAGCTCAGGTAATAAAGTGCAAAAAGAGTGCTCTTTTCTCAAGTAGGACATTACAGACAACTTAAGACTTCAAGTGAGAGGGAACCTTTCCATCGAATGCGATATTAACAGGCAGGCAGCTTGGGCACTGAAGCATACGTGATACAGGCTGCCATGGAAAGGGATACCCTCTGCATCAATGTCGAGTATACTCTTTGACAGCATATTGATGGCATAGGTGCCCGGCAGCAAGTTCTCACTGAAGGGAAAGGAAAAAATAAAACCTCAAACAACCAAGTAATAAATCATCAGAGTAGCCATCTTTAACTCTAAAAGAAACGGTAGCAGTACCTAGCTACCATCTCTCACCATGCCACTGTGTGTTCGTATGCCAACAACACAGGATCCAACATCCTTGCGAGTCTCAGTAATTATGCTTTAGGTAGCAAAGGCACCAGCTGTTCTTCATGCCTTCCAGTCCTTTCCATTTATACCAGGGCACTCTATCTGCTGCCTTTACACTATCAGACAAGAGGTCAGTTATTTCCTGCAAACACCACAGAACACCAGCTCCATCACAGCCTTGCTGGATTTTCAAGCAAGCATCTCTGAGACTCAGCTCAGTTATCCTTCATATCCCTCATTAACACTCCCATTTGCTGTGACGCCTGTAAAAATATGGAAATTACAGGCTATAATTTCTGACTATTTTGCTGATTAGTATTGACAAATGATTTCCCCTCTCCTCTTTTTGGCCCTGCCCATCTGTGCTCTTCTACGGTACTCCTGAGCTGGGAGCTCCTTGGGGAAGAAACAGCCCTTCTGTTACAAGTTTGCAGGTTGGCTAACACAGCAGGGTCCCAGACTCTGAGATGCTGCAGATACAACTGCTAACAACAGCAAACACAACCCATTTCTGCTCCTGCTCGCTTGAAACTGGACTGAGTGTCAGTATGTAGCCAGTGTGTTTGTCCAAATCTCCTTTTGTAGGAAACCCAGGAGCAAGAGTCATCTCTCATCTGCAGAGATGAGATCTCTTTTCCCTACCCGTGTCCCCAAAGCAGCAGACCCTGGCTGCTCTTCACCAGGTGAAGACCAGATGTGCCACTGATCTGATGCCAGTTGGCAACTCTTATGTTTCTGTAAAAAAAGGGTACTGAAAAAAGCCAGGTTAAAACCAAAGATATTTTCTGGGACCAACTAGAAATAGGGCAGTTGGATACGAACAGTCATGTAAGGAGGGACGGATTGAAACCACCAATTAACCTCAAGTAGGTCAAAGAGCTATCACAGGCTCACACATTCTGGTCACAGATGACAGGGGCTGGATTTAAAGCAACGGCCTAAAAGAGAAAATCATTATACCACATGCCTAAACTGCGTCAATCCGCCTTCAGAATTAAGCATTTGAGATTCTGTGTTTATCAAGCCATATTTCCATGCACAGCACTGTGGCTCCCACTGTGGCAGCACAGACATGACATCTGCAGTTAAACTTCACCCTTCCAAATGCATAAGGAGCTATACATTGCAGACTATGAAACTCCACTTAGTTCTCAGCAATTATTAAGAGCATTGCTGCTTTAATTTTCTTCTAACCCCCCAATTAAACTGATTGTCTGAATTACTTTGCTAAGCAAAACTTTGCAGTGTTTAACGTTCTGTCTTAATTAATAGCTGAATTTGTATCTTTGCAGATGCATCTTCAGTTCTCCCAACCAGTTTTAGGTTGGCAAAGCCATTTCTCCTTACAAAAGTACTTGAATCTTCTTGTTTTAGAATGACTTTTCACTCGCCCATTTATGGTTTTCTCACTTAAGGTATGTGCTATAGAGCGGAGCTCTCTGAGCCTTTATCACCACTAGCTTTTTAATCCACCACACACCAATGTTTTCTGCTTTGTATTTTGCCCAATGTACCAACATTAAAATCTACACTGTGGGGTTTGTCTGCCTGGTGTTTGTGGTCTGTAAATGGCAACAGAAGGATTGTGCTACATGACCCCATGTATCCACCAGGACTCGCATTGCAAACGTAACTAGAGACAATTTCTTTCTCCTGCCATCTCTCTACAGATTACACTATCGCTTTAATTTTATAAACAGCAACTTTTCTGCATTTTTCATAGTTCCTCATCCATCCAGCACATCTTGAAGAACACACATATTGACATGTGCCACAGTTTCAGCTAAAGAAATAAAATTCTATAAAATGGTTTTTTTGTACTATACTCAAAGCTAACATCAACTCTCATTATTCCAACACATGAATAGACCTTATGTTCACAGGGCTGGTGAGAACACATAAAGGGCTGGAACAAAAAAGAACTAATAGACCAATGTCTCTGTGTCACTGCTGGCCAGTTTCCATGTAGGACTATGTGCAACCCCTTGTGTAACCCTTCTCCAGCACCAATCTCATCTCTCAGGTCAGATTTACACCTGCCCCATCCTGCACATGACGATGCCAGGACAGTCACAGCAGGAAAGGTGACAATCTCTCTCAGTGAATATACAATAACACAAAGAGGAGGTTTCTCATTGACAGTCAAACACAACTGAGATCCATCCAAACCAAAACCAATGAGCCAAAATGTTATTTTCTCTTCCCACTTACAGCACATATAGAAGACTGACAAATGCCCTGATGATGTCCAGCCCTATGATTCCAAGAAGATTTCTTCTTCTCTCTAAAATGGAGCATGTGGACAATCTCTGCCAAATTGTTGTGCAAAGCACAACCAGATTTACACCTGTAAAGGTAGAGAGCACAGCCTTGTGCACACTGCCTCGAGGCTCTTTTTGCCTTTGCTTTGCATTCCTCCCAAGCTGTCCCCAGCAATTCTTAACCTGTCGAGAAGAGTTTTTGTTTCTCCTTGCACAGCCCTTGTAGGCTTGATAAAGGTGTCCTGAGAAAGAGGGAGAAGGCTAGGAGTATAATACATGCTGTGATGCACAAAAGCTATGTTTCGCTTCCCACAGTTCAAGGGAGGTTAAAAGAAAATAAAAAAATTATAAAAAAATGTAAGCTGGACCATATATGCTGGAAAACAAAAAGTGCAACAGTGATTTGGAGTTTTCATTCCAGAATCCCACATTTCAGCTTCTAGCACAGGACCAAGATAATGAGAATTAGGCAAGAGGTACCTGGGGACAGAAGCGTTCTTCTTGCAACAGCTGATAAAAGTCAGGTGTAGGCTATCATTACCTTCTCTTGCTCGAAAAACCCTTTTCAGTTCACCAAAGCCAAATGGCATCAGGGCTAACACACAGACACATTTTGATCATTCTGTTCTGTATTTCTTTCGCTCTCTGACAAACGAGATGTTACTTCTTCAAGTGTATTCTCTACTTATCAGCCTGGTTTCTTGTTTCACATTGGGTATTGCAGACACTGTACTTTAAGGAGTCAGAGTATGATGGAGTGCCAGCTAACGCTTGACTAAAACAGTCTCTGAATTCTAAAGATAAAATGGAGAAAAAGAAAAAAATGTCTTGTACAGATATGTCAAACTTTATCCTCAAAGTGGTGTACTTCCTTCTGGGAAGCAGCTAGAATCCATTTGAAAGAACCTTCAATCCGTGCTGCTCACAAGAGGAAGAGTTTGCTACTCCAGCTTTTCTCTACAGGCATTAGGTCACATGGAAGCAAGGGAAATTTATATCACTTGGAACTTTGAATCAACTCTCCACATATCTTTCTTAAAGGGTCACCTTGTGTAAGGTAGATTACTCCATTTTCAAAGCATAATAAACTTCCTTGAGGTATTTGTAAAGTAGGACTTGAATTTATCCCTCACCCCTGCTTTAGAAGCCTATTCTGGGAACAATTCACCCTCTATTACTTTGATATCAACATCTTTTCTGAATGCAATTAATCCCACCTGAGATTCAAATTGTCCACTCAAAGTCCCTTTCTCTACCCATTGACTGGGCAGCTTGCTAAGGAAGCAATGCTTTCTCCTACCTGGCCTTGTCACGGGCCTCATGTTAGGTAGAAAGAAGTAATCTCTCCATGATCTCTCAGAGGGAGACCAGAACTGTAGTGCAAATTCACACATGCCTTAATGCATCCTGCCTTCTCCATGTAGAGGTACCCCTAAACTGTCCCCCTGTTAATAAATCCACAGTAGGATGGAAAATGGAAAATGTAAAATACGGGCTGAACCAGTTATCCAGTAGTTTGCATTAATGATGCTACCAGTTTTTGAGAAGCACAGAGCAGGGATTAAACTGGTCCCTCTTATGGGGACAGACTGGCCAAGGACATTTCCTGTAACACACAGAATTGTGGACACAATGTTTTTCAAGATCATAAGATTTTATCTTCAGCTAAAGTTACGTTATTTCACAGAAACTCACAGTACTTCCAACATGATCAGTATATATAGCTCACACCTTTGCAGACACTTCTTTCTTCTTCTACAGGTTGCTATAGGAAATCCCATGCCAGAGGCAGTCATACTGACCACCAGTTAATGTGATTAACTCTACATGCAGAAAATGACAGATGTTCTGTCTATAAAGCAACAGGAGTTTGGCATGGGAACAGTTCTTACAAGCTGCAAATATACATGTGAGCAGATTGTCTCATGTGAATATAAAAGAAATAAAAAAGTACTCTACTGAACCATAACTTGTTCTACAGTTACCCCAGAAGCTACAGAAAAATAATAAAACCCCAAAATAATTAAAGCATTAAATATAGTTCTGGGAAATGCACTGGAACTCATTTTTAAAGCTACGTCTTGCCTTTCAAGCCATGGCAACTGTGAGAACCTGTACAGAGGCTTGGATTACACAGAGCCTCTGTGGGCTGGTGGGGAAGGGACAAGGTGATGAGGTGAGAACTGCAGGAGGTTCATCACAGAGCTCTGCAAGTTTTCACATGGATAACACACATCCACAGATGTACACACTCTCCATGGCTACATGTATGAGTGTCTAGGAAACAACCATGCTAAATATATCAGTTAATGCAAAGGGAGGCTAGTGAAAGATAGCAGATTAACAACCCAGAGCAGAAACTCTAGCTCCGCTGCAGTCCCGGAGAAAAATCACAGTGACTCTTTAGGGTAAGGTTTTCATCTCACTCAAACTTGTGAGCTCGTTTCTTTCAAATCTAATAAAGAACTGGCAGTAGAAGATGAAGTTTTGTCTTAGCGTCTGCAAGTAAGACACATGGCTGAGTTATGGGACCCTTATGAGCTCTGATACACTGGCTGAGTAGTACTAGTTTCAGCTTGACCTGAATTTTTAGCAAATAAATTGTGACCCAATTTTTTTTTTGGTGCCACTTAAGTGAAAAACTTAATCTCTGATCAGTTTTGCAGAAATTGGATTGCAATGGTAGATTGTGCAGAAGGCCATGAAATCGACAAAACCATAAATGAGAACATGCAGTAAATCTAATGTAAAAAAAAAATCTTATTCTTGTTCATGTTACTACTAAATCTTCTGTCTCTTTTTATTTGGTAGAGAGGATAGACAGCCTTCCAGGCTACAGGTCACTTGTCTTTTAACTTGGTACATTTCTAATCACGAGAGAGAGAGTGCATGCATAAAAAAGGAAAAGAAAAAAAAAGAAAACAAATAAAAGACAGGCATATCCTTCAGCCTTTTGTTTCCATAACATCCACAGATATTTCACCACTTCTGTGGTTTTTCACTGCATTTGGAAAGTCATTGAAAAATGTTAATGGTCTGGTGGCAAAGAAGCCATTGGGAATGAAGAATGAGCCAGCGACGGAATGAGGGTGTGCAGCTAATGATTTCCTACACGAACTGATTAAACATTGCCCTTCCATCTCTTGCCACCTAATTCCCTCCACCGTTGATTTATGGAAAAAAACCCACCATGTATGGCTCCTGCAGTTTTATTAGCCGGTAACAATTTAGCACCACAAGAGGCTTTTTCCCAGCTTCTAATTTTCTTATAATGAAGGAAAAAAAAAAAAAGATAAAGAAATCATTGCAATTTCTTTGCTTAAAGGGCGGGGAAGAGGAAGTGAGGGAAGTTAGTCCAAAAACCTAATAGATATATCAAAGAGGGCACCAGGTTCAGCACTTGGGATCCTGTTTATGATGAGAGGATCATTACTTCACAGAAATCATTATCCTTTTCAAAGCACAAAAGAAGACAAGTACAAGTTCCTATAAATGGAATCTGTCTGGTGTTATTTCAGTGGGTTTAAAAATAGCTCTACACCTCATTTTCCCTAATACAGCAGTGCCTGCTGCTAGGCCCCTTCCAGTAAAAGATTCAAGACATTTCTTGAAAAATTAAGCAGAGAGCATAGGGGAAATCTGCCTTCTTTCTTTTTCAGTCTGTCTTTTTCAACAGTGGTCCCAAGTTCTAGAAAGAGGAGCGCAAAGCCCTGCTTCTGTTGGCTGTGAGGAGCACGAGCACAGAGGTGGGACACGCTCTGTGTGGTTGCAGAAGTTCACAAGGTACTGGGGAAAAGCTTCTGTCAACCACCACTGTGATCTCCCAGTGATTCCAGACTGGAGGAAGAGATTTTCTCAGTAGGACTCAGTAGAAAAGGAGTTGCCACAGGTTTCTACCCTCTAGGAGGAAGTAGTAGTGCATTAGCAAGGAGCTTACAGTAGCTAAGATGCTATTTGCTTGGCAAACTATTTCTCACCTTAAAGCCAGATGCTTAATCTAAGCTGGTCAGTTAGGCACCCTCTGTTTTAAACAGGAAGATTGATCCCATCTCAGACTGGGTGCTCATGCTGATCTCAGTGGATCCAGGACTCAGACTTTTCAGTGCACTCAGCTGGGTCTCTTTCAGCTCGGTGGGTTTGTGCTGGGCCTGACATTCTGAAGTGGTTGTGAGAGCGAGACAGAAGCCAGAGCCAGGGAAGGAGGAGAAGCAGAGACGTGTGGCCAGGAGTGGGCAGCAATTAGACTGGAAACCATCTAGGAGTGAGTAATAATGTATCTCGGGAATGTAGGAAATGACATACTGGATCAAACACAAACATATCCTATCTCTGACATCAATCGGTGCCAGGCATTTCAGAGGGAAATGCAAGATATCTCCTTTAGTAACTGCAAATTTCATACAAGTAATAAAAGTTCTCTTCAAATCTTAGTATTCTTGTGCAAATCTTACTATTCACTACGTGAATATTTTAGAGGTACTGCAGCAAAGTTACTAGTGAAAAATTATTTCACCAAAGTGAAAGATGCAGTTTGCACAGGTCACTGTATAGCTATTGCAACTGAGTAAACTTCAATCAAGTTGTTTAAATTCAAGCTCCATATTATACTACTGATATGATGAACTACTGGCAAGGGCTGATGGAAGGTTTCTCAGAAATTACTGTAAAATTGAACCGTGGCACCTAAGGAGAGGTGGTAGAAAGCAGGGGGACAGAGACAGTGAGAACATGGAGGGGAAAGCCAGGCTGGCTGTACTCACTGGTGCCATGAAGACAGGAGGGATAAGCTTTCCCTGGCTTCTGTGAGGGTATGACACATTCCAATCACTTCCTTGGCTACAGAAAGCCAAGCTTTCCCCTGTACTGCAATGAGCAAGGAGGTCAGGCTTTCTTTTCTCAGCAACTGCTGTGCTGTCAGTGTGTAGAGCTGGTCTCCAATTTCCTGAAACTCATTTAAAGAGACTGATTTTTGACTATGTAGCATCAGAAAACATAAGATCATTGGGAATCAATCAATGTTTATCTGCATTTGAGTATAATAAAAAATACTCAACATTCATATACCAGCAAATCTCCAGGATCAAACTGAGTCTCATTTAGATTTGACTAGAAGCCCGACAATGGTGCCCGCTGTGCCAACTGAGGACTTTTTTTCTAAGCTTTCCAGTTTCTTGGAGAAAGCCTTTCTATCTGGATCACATCCAGTACAACAACTGCATCCTGGCCAGGGATTTAGCTGCCATGGCTACAACAACGAGCCAGATCCTCAACAGGGAGAAATCAAGCAAGTCCATGAAAACCCATGGAGCTGCATCCACTTAAACCAGACACAAGACTAATAATTTCTTAAGATCAATATTGAGCTGTAATTGAAGACCAATTCAAGAAGAAGAAAGGTAGATTTTTCCTCTGATTTTCCTCTTGAGATCAATTGAACATATCTATTTGAATTTTCAAAAGCAAAAGAAACAAATTTGGTCTAGTTATCTCCTCAATTGTAGATGCCAAAAAGTAGTCCCCTATACCCACATATATTATTTAAATCTTCTAACTTTACCCACACACATTTCTTTCCTTGGAACAGACACTGACACCGGAGTCCATCATTCTCCAGAAGCGTTTCCTAGTCTGCCTTCTCATCCCCAGACAGATATATGGATGATGCAATTTCCCCTGCCATCATTTCAGAATGAAAAGCTTTTGATAAATCTCAAATTGCAAAGACATTTGTCCCTCTTATTCTCCCTGGCTTGTGCACTGAGAATATGCTACAGCAGAATGAAATCCAAGAGAGAAAAGAACGTGGAAGAGAGAGCATGATTTAAACAACAGAAAGGGCACAGTCAGATTTCCCTAGAGTTCAAAAACTCACGTTGACCAAAAGGTCGTCTTGGCATTGAAGGAAAACTGAAAAGTTCTAGGAGGAAGGCAACAAAGAAACTGTTTTGCATGAAGATATGAATTCCATTAATAATTATGCATTGAAATAAAAGGTGCAAAATTGTCTACAACAAAAGGCTTGTGCTTCATGCACAGCATGCATACAGCTTCAGGGAATCACGAATTCAGAACGCCATGTTTCTTTTTTTATTTATACAATGTCAAACTATGATATCCCCAAATCTTAATTGGGGTCTGCAGACCCTATCATAATAATAATAAAAGCAGCTATTTAAGTCACTCCAAATAACACACATTAGTGTAAGTCAATCAAAAGCCTCCTCAGCTGTGTATCAACAAGCTGTGTGTGCACAGGTAAAATGAAGAAATGTGTGATATACTTTCCTGGACCCAGTCCTGCTCCCGCTGAGGCCAACAGCAGAACCCTTGTTGACTTCACTTACAGCATAATAGTGTTTATAAGAAAGAAGTATTATTTCCCTGTTGACAGTTCAGTCTTTGGGCAACGCCATAAATAAAAGCTTTGTATTCTCTTCTATGCCTTTTACCCTGTTGCCCAGAAAATGCAATTCTTAGATTTACAGTCCACACAAGCCAGGTGAAACAGCTCTGACACAGAATGGCACAAGCCCACAATTCAGATTATTTACAAGTGACAGGCCAAATACAAGGGAACAATTGGCACCTCCAAAATTTCATGGGAAAAGCAAGGTAAGAAAGCCTTACATTGGCATGTATAATTGTGTAAAGATTTAAGAGAGCCATTCAAACCTCCAAATTTCTAGAATTTCGCCAAATTAGAACATACAACTACTGTGACTCCCCCCCCCCACCCCCCCGAAATAGATATTTCAGAACAAATAACATATTCTGCATTACTAACACTGAAATAGTATCAAAATGCAGAAAAATAACAAAAGTAATGGAAAATGAAATTAAGTCAACTTCTTTCTTCAAAAAAAAATTTTGAAAAGAATTTGTGTCAAGAAAATAACTGTTCTAGGCAGATTCTTGGAAACTTCTTTGACTTCCTGAAAAAGATCCATTTTACTAAATCTGTGTTTTCTCGTGGAAAATGGTTTCAATTAAGTTTTCCTGAACAGCAATATGTCATACCGCATATGCAAGTTACAGCTGAGCGCTAGTGATTCCCATGTTTGCTTAGATATTTATGGCATCATTTATAGCTACTCCATTATGGTGAGAAATATTTTGACTTCATTCTGTAGGTACAGCGCAATGGGGCCTAGACAGTTGACAAATGACAAACTGGAGCTAGTCTATACTCACACCTAGCATCTTTTTAGGATGCATTTCAACCACCTGGCTGCACTGCCTCCTCAGACCTGCATGCTGCACAGGGCTGCCCGTAATCATTAAAACCACATTGCTAATCTGTAAACCAGAAAATCTCCTGTGACAGAGATGACAAATATCAATTCTATCAAAAGCCAAGGCAATAGGCTCTATGTAAATCCTAGCCTAGATTTCCAACACGTCCTTGGAAAGTATTTTGATTATTATATATACTTCACATAGTTTAAAAAGAAATACTATACTACTGCTTTCATAAATTGTACCGCTATGTCTGTTTAAAGAAGATGCGATTTTGACTTCCCCCATGCTCAAGATACTGTGCCAGGTGTTCTTGCAGTCTTGGGTTACACAGAGAAAAGTCTGTAAGACATTCAGATTACATATTCTTCCTTGAGTAAAATTTCCATGAAGCACTATGATAATGTTAATTACTTATTGAGGTTTCAGAAAACACCATGTTCAGAAGTGATTGCTGCCCTTCCATTCGTATAGGCCATACAAGGGTATTCAAGGTCTCTGTTGCTGTCAGCAGGTTTCTGCTGGCCTGGTTTGAGATGCGCTGACAGCTGAGTCAGGCTTTCCAGCAGAGACATTATGTGTTTCTATTTCTCTTACAAGTGTTACCTGTGGAACAGATCTTTCTTTTCCTCCTTTATCTCAGTGCAGCAGTCCTTTATCACTTCGCTCCTGGGAAAGTTTTGGATCTGCTTGGTGCAGTGTGGAGCAAAGTCCAGCGGCTGGAGCTGAGCAGACACAAACTATGCTCTCTGCTCTCATCTCTCTGGTGGGAGAAGGGAGACTCTTGGCTGGCAGCACGTTCAGCTAAAGGGTAGATTTTACAAAGCCACTTGCAAGACTTTAGCTGTGTTGTATCTCCTAGTACTAAACTCTCACATGTCCTGAATGACTAAACACATTCGTTATCCGTACCATCTCCAATTTAGGAGGATGAAATATGGTGGGTAAGGGAGAGGAAGTCCACATCAGTTTCAAATATAAAAAGGAAGAAGAATATTAATCTAACATCTTTCTCTTTGCTGTGCCACATGCAAACAATCTGTTCATTGGACTACATGGCTAACCAGCCTGTTCTTCTGCTTGCTATATCTCTCTCTGTCCAAGAAAACCCTCTGCAAGACTAGACAACAGGTATACACAGCTCCTTACTTTGAGATAACTGGCTTTCATAAAGTTTGGGTTAGCAGTAACTAAAAATAATCAGAAATTATACCGATCCATTCAAGGTATTGACATACATGAGAGAAAAGAGAAAAGTCTTAAAAGTCCTCACTATGGAGGCCAGGATTTATTATTCCCATTTCTACAGAAAGCAAAACCAGAGCATAAAGATGTAAGAGCCAATACTTTAGGCCCTTTATGAAAAATGCAAGAGTTGCTGGCTCTCAGCCATTGGATGTGGGGGAGAGCTCAGGCTAGAATAGCCCATTAGCTTCATAAATGATCATTGTTGAGTGGTTTTAGCAGCATTTTCTAAATGGATAAGATTAAAAAAAGATTCACAAGAAGCAGGACTAGCAAAGTCCAAGTTCCTACTGATTCATCTAAGCCACTTTCTCTCTCTGCAGCAGCCCCAGTTTCCCAGTAAAGTCCTTCATGAACACCAAAGCACTGCAGCAAGCCCACAGCAATACGTAGGTTGACTAGTATCAGTGTGTTAACCAGCCAGTCAGCCCTCTGCTGCAAGCAGGACACTTACCAGCCAAGTTCTGCCTGCCCTCACCAGTGCAGGTGTGACCAGGGGTCTCTCTGTTCTATTTTTACCTGTTTTCAATACACTTTTAGACTTTTCAGGAGATTTTTACCTCTCCCCCCCCCTTGCAAATCCTGGTTGCAACTGGATAATGCATTCACATATTATCAGAGGAAGACAAACAGCATTATCACAAGATTATTTTTTGTAAGGAAATCAGAAATCAGCAATACTGCTGACTTTCACCAGCAGCCCTGTTGGTTAGATAAGTTGAAGAGTACATTTGTACAACAAAGGACCAAAGGACCATTCTGATTTCTGAAGCTGGTTAGTAAGAGTCCTGTCTCAAGACAAAGAAGGTGATGCTGGCCTGATTTGGCTCTTTCATGTACCAGGAATTTTAGCCTGTGGTATCTTCAGCTTCTACTTTAATTTGTTCAACCATTAACTGTAGATTCATCAACATTTCCCTTAATTTACAGAAACATATAGAACTCCAAAACACTGCTTCATTTATGTAGCTAGAATATGTCTACTAAAAATATGGCAGGGAAAAGAGATCCAGAGAATATCACATTAAGAAACAAGGAGTGCAGTGGAATGAGGAGGATAACCTGATGCTTACGGCTTTCTACTTACCATCACACAGCCAGCCCAAGGGTTGGCTGCTTTTAGATCTGGCACTTGAGTTTTGTTGTCTCTATCTTGCCTGGATCTACAGGTTGAGATATTAAAGCCAAAGCAGAATGATTGATGTTCTTGTGTTCTACCATAATTTACTGCTCAGTTTTTCTCAAACTGTCCCCTGATTTATCTGTTCTGTGGTTGTGACCCTCAGCTGCTCGTTAGCTAGGAAGGTCACTTAGAAAAGAAATTTTTCTGCCAGCTTCCACTATGCATCAGCTCTGAGTTCTTCCAGTGCTCAAAGAGAAAGCCAGCCTAAACTTCAGTTGCTTGTCTGTGATAATTAATAGCTAGAGACATGCATATATATATATATAAAGAGAGAGAATGGTATTTTTCTTAATATTATTTTGCAGTACAGCTTAGCAACCTGAGAAAGCAATGAAAACATTAAGGCAGATAACGTACTGACATGGAGAGCAACAAGAGCAACATTCTCGGGCAACAGTCCTGTGTTCTGCACATATGTGTGTAATTAACACTTGATGGTACACACAAGGTTCTCTCTCCCTCTTTCACCAAACAGTCAGTTATTTCATATGATCTCACCTGCACAAACACAGCACTGTGGTCATCATGGAGCAGCGGCTGTGTTGTGATCAGCTGTGTTGTGTTTGTGTCAAATAATAAAGTACAGTATCTTCTCAAGCTCCCAAAGAGACCTTCTGAGCACCATACATCTAATTTAGGTTTTGGCAAGTGAATATAGGCTAAGAAAATCCAATTTTGATTAAGAGTAGTAAACCAGTACTTGCAACTCCTTAAAGAGTATGATCTCATGATTTCTTATAAACCAGGCAAGTCTGAACCAGGATGACGAAAAGGCCTCTAAGGAAAGCCCAGATGCTGTAAAGAACTATTAATTAATACAGGATGGTTTTGCTTGTTAGTCTGTACTGAACCAATGCCCAACATGTAGCTGTCTTTTGGGTAAGATATAAAATCAAGGTGTTGATAACCCTGCCCTGTCCTTTCTTGTAAGCACAAAACTTCTAAAATCCAAGATTCTGGCCACATTCCAGTTAAGAAGATTGCACTCTGTCTACATAAAATACTACCGTTGTTTCTCTCTTCACCTGTTAACAAATTTGATGTAGTTCTTGATGGAGTAGAGCAGTTGCTGTGTTCCACCCCAGAAGTGTTGCATTTCAGCAGGGAGTGAGCAATCTTGTATGCTGCAAGAAAAGCCCTCTGGGATTCTTTCGAATGAAAGGAGCTAAATAAATCACAGTTATTGCTATTATGACTTTCTCCGGCATTTATCCACAGAATAAATGGATAGGTAAGTTGATTTTCAGGCTGCTCTTCATTATTTGCTGAACAAAACTACCTGAAAGTGCTTCACTATTACTTATACAAAATTTAATTTGGTGACTAATAGACCTAGGCAACTAAAGCAGGCGGAATTCTATAATCAACATAAGGAGACTTGTATTTATTAGGTAGTGACTGGGGACTCCCAGGGACACAAAGGTTTTGTGAACTTTCCAAATTGCATATTGGGCTTTTGTAAGGTTCCCAAGACTCATCTGAATTCACAGAACTTTTCTTTCTCTGTAGCGCATGTTCACGTGGCTAGATACTCATCCACGCTTTGGCTGCTTTGAAATATAGGAAAAAATCCACTGCTGGCTTCTCTCATACC
This sequence comes from Tringa tobata, assembly GCA_033628505.1. Classification (NCBI taxonomy): domain Eukaryota; kingdom Metazoa; phylum Chordata; class Aves; order Charadriiformes; family Scolopacidae; genus Tringa; species Tringa tobata. The sequence continues at coordinate 4,489,707 of JAHREE010000194.1, read as the reverse complement.
TGGCTGCCGACTCTTACAGCTTTCCCATAAGAAAAAATGTCTAAAGAAATAGCTTTATGCAGCCACAATGTCTTTATGGTCTCTGTTGCTTAGCTACCAGAAAGGTCCTACATGGTTACTGATAGCTGGCACAACTATGAGCAGCTTGACACTACTTTTCTTTGTACTAGGGCCCTGCTGGATCTATTCTTCACCCTACTGGTGTTTTATTTACATTTCACTGGATTTACTCCTTACTCCTCTCCCTGGCTCCGGTTCTCAAATGCGAGGCAGTGGAAAATGTAACCAGAGATACCCTAGGTCTAGCTGTAGACGCTTTAATCTTTGAGATCATCCAGAGGCAAACACGCTCCTCCTGCTTAATACTTCAGGTGAGGAGTTGAGAGCACAACCCAGGGAAGGATCATGTTCGTACTACTTCTCACACCTTGTGCCAGCAAACTTAACAGTAGTAACATTCCAAACCAAGAGCAGTAAGGTTTTTACAGTGGGATCAGATTACCAGAGATTCAACATTGGCCTTCTGCCAGACCGTGGGTAGTCATCCTTTCCCAGCTATTTCATGCCTAGCCCAGAAGTGTTCCTTTCACTGTATGAAAGTTTGCAGGGTGCAGCTGAGTGCCATAAGCAGGGTAACAGCAAACTTTCAGACATTAAGTCTATTCTGACCCCATGAGAAAGGATACTAAAAGCAGCTACTCAGGAGAGATGCTTTCAGATCAGGTTACTCACCACAGAATTAGAAGACAAACCCCTAAGGAAAATAGTTTTCCTACTACCTGATGATCATTCATTACATGCATTCCTAACCCCTGAAGGATAAACCTTGCTGACCAAGGAGTATCTTCAGATACTCATTTGATAATCCAGGGGTCCCAAGCAAATCCATATTAATAATCCATGGATGACTTGCCCTTCTACATTAGACGCTCAGATAACTTGGCATGAGGATGAATAAAGATATATGTAGACACATAAAGGGCAACCCTTTTGTATTCATTCTGAATACACATGGACTACTGAAATGCTAGAATGATTCTCAAAGGTCTGGTGGATCCTTGCACTATAAAGGTTTATAGCGTCTCTCATAAATCTTTGCCACAGAGGCAATACACTAATATTCCAATGCTTACTCTACAGAGCCTGCCTGCAGCTCAGTTACTAACTCAGGTCAGGTAGTTATCCATATTGATTAAAGTCTGTGCAACTTCACTAATTAATTTTCATAATTAGCAGCTACCTTTTAAAAGTTTGTTTTAACTTTACAGCTCTCCATCTTTCTAAATAGCAAATAGGAGGTGGAAGGATCAAGTTTAAAAGAAACTGTTTTCTATAGAAAGCCTTATCTGGACTAACCAGATAGAAACAAAGACTATAACAGAAACTTATAACACTTCCCCTTAAGTGTGGTGTTAAATTATTTACTACTTCAAGTGCTTTTGTCATAGAGGCCACCATAATTCCTTGTATAACTAAACTTTTGAAGATAATTTCCTATCTTCCCCTAGGACTGGGAAGTTAGAAGAAACTGACACATCCCTCCTCCCTTTGGGATTTGACGTCAAGGTGTTCAGAAGATCTCAGGCCTTTGTGCTGCCAGGGGCAGACAGAGATCCTGAGCCAACTGCAAGAATCCAGGGCTCTGGGCCAAAAGAGAAACATGAGTGAGTCATTGTACAGGGATATACCACGACTCCGTGATGGGGGAACAGCTAACTCCAGAGCAGTGATGTACACAGAGGGGAGCTTCCACCATACACGGTGAGCCAAGCAGAAGGAAAAGGAATCACACCACATGAACTATTAATCTAGTGCTCAAATCTGAAACTGAGAAGTCTGTGCATTTAATGACTAGACACTAGCCTCTGTCACAACAACTAAAATGACAGCCGGTAGATGGAAGAGGTCATAGTTTAATCAATTCTCTCTCTCTTTGTTTTACATAACTGAGGGTGATAGGCAGCTAATACATTTCACAGCCATGTGATAAATTGCACTGTCACCTGCACTTTGCCTGATACTCCTTCTTTGTCAAGGCTATTTCTACCATCCCTACTCTCACTCCAGTGCAACTACACTAAAAAGTCACAAGTCTGTCAGCTTCTTTCCTCTGACAAGTGAAATTTTTCTATCAGTCTGCACATGATCTAGGATGGGGTACCTGTAGTGTTAAACCAGTGAGAACTTTCACAGTTCCAATCAGAAGCTCTATGCTAACACAAAAAGGACTATCTCAACTTTGCCCTACGGCTGGCTGTGTTTGTTTTTTGATGCAGAAGGGCCAAAGAAGCAGAATTTAGAGCCATGACAATTTCAGGTGGAAAGAAAAAGGTTTGCATTTTCTTAGTGTTAATTGTCTCTTTCCCTAAATCTTGTATAAGTCAGGTTCTTGTAAGCCAAATCATTCATTTTTACAGGCTATGTGACAAAAGAGTTCCCTGGCACTTGGGAAGGATGACTTTCCATATTCATGCATATCTTTGCCATGCATGATAAAGCAGCTATCCCAAAAGCAAAACTAAAAATCATTTCAGCTTATTCAGACTCTCCCTTAGCTCCTAACAGCACAGCCTGTAGGGAAACTGTATGACAGGTGTATTGCCTCTAGTCCATCAGCCTTCCAGAGCAGTCACTCTTCAGGGACATGGCTTCTTTCTAGCCCTTACCCATGGAAGCAAAAGTAGGTGACATATAAGCAAACATTGAACTGGTACATTGCCAGGGTCTTGGAATTTAGACATGCCCATACAGAGTGGTGTATAAACAGAAGCAAATTCTCATTCCACAAGGGCAATATTCTACTTACCGATTTGGCAAATTCATTATCTTTGACACTGAGGTAATAACTATCAAGTGCCTCCATAAAATAAGGTTCCCAGGCACTGGATCAAGGCTGGTTCAAATTGTGGATGAGTGCTACCCTATTTTCCTGCTCTCTGGATTCAACCATCATGGGTAAATATAAAAGCAGCGTGATTGGAAAATTGCCCTCAAAGGTGATAAAATACAGGATTCATCAGATTTTGATAAGTCCCTGAAAATGGATAGTTGTCCTTTCTCTCTTGGCAGCCTGGAAGAATCAGGACTTGGAGACACACTGCAGGAAGCAGAGTATATTCCTGGAAGGGCAGAACTCTCCCCTACATTTTTGCAGGCACCCTTTTCTGGCTCCCTATTTATCTCTTCCCTCCACTGCTGTGATGTTTTCCTTTTTTGCTTTTTGCTGCTCATAAGAGGACTCCTAAGAAGGTGTTTTGCATTGCAGCTTTAATTAGAAGCCAAGGTACTATAGCCTCATTTCACAGAAAGTTCAGCATCAATATGCTCAGAGTGTGAGCAAAATGCAAAGCTAGACAAGCCCTCCATCAGCACAGGGCAATGCTGCGCAGGATAATGGCAGGCACTTTCTATGCCTTTGCTGCTGTTTTCACAGTTTTGTTATCTCAGGGCACCAAATCCCTTCCCCCTCCACCTTGAGTGAAAAAGAACGGCAGTAAGAAGAAAAAAGCCTTTTTTCTTTACTTTGATTATTTTTTAGCATAGTTCCATGTGGTGGGAAAAAGAACGCTCTAGGATGGCTGAGACCAAAAGGAGATGTCAAGCGCTTGCCACTTCATATTCAGAGAGGTATTCAGAGTATCTTTAACAAATTGTTTCCCTTCTCACAGTCTTTTCCTAGAAAAACACACATTCTTAATGTTTCTTGATCTAACTCTTCGCTGAAAGACAACACATTAACAAATACGACAGCAGCTGGATGTAGGGGAAGATCCCTTCTCATGCTTTTCCCAATTGCACTAATTTTTCACATTTGAAGACCAGGCTAGCAACATCCCTGATCCTCATTCTACCCAACACATCTCCATCAGAGGACATCCTTCCCTGGCAATCACCAAGATATGTTGAGTCCAGCTATGAATACATAACTGAAACTGTTGCCTAAGATCTGCTGAGTTATTCTAGTGCAATTACATATGTAAACACTCTATTGGACTAAAAGGTGACTTAGCTGGATTGGGAAATAGATCAATTTCAGCTAATTTAATTTGGATCACTGTTATTCAAGAACCAGAATTGTGCCAAAATCCCAATATGAGCTATAATCCATGCTGCTTTTTTTTTTTTTTTAACACTTCTATCAGAGTTAAGGCATGGACCTATTTCTATAAAGTTGAAACAAAAATTTATGACCAGTTAAAAGAGAGGAAATAATTTTAGGTCACTAAATAGCACTTTCTAAACCTCAAAACCTCAGGAAAGGAAGAACGTCATAGTTTCATTTGTGACTCAGAAATGGGGACAATGCATTAATATACCACTTTTCAGGATAATGGAGACAGGCTGTTATCAAGTGTCACTCACCATCACCATTCATTCGACATTTAAACCATTCCCTGAAATTACTCTTTCTATACCCAGAAAAATTACAATGAGTAATACAATTCTGCAACCTTTGCCTCTTTTCCACTTGTGAAAATCTGGATCTAAGTTTATGATTTTTCTTCAGTGTTTTGGCACATGCACTTAAGTCATGGAGGATGTTTCTGTTTTGTTGCTGGAAAAGCTCAGCTTTAAAAATCAACAACACAAACAATCACAAGCTCTGGATCTCCTTCCCGTGGCTGTTCTATGATCTGTTCTTCCCTCTGCCCCACATCAGCCCTAGCCAGGATGCTGGCAGAAGCAAGACTAAAGGAATACAAACGTGATCAAACCAAACACAAAGAATTCAAACACACCTTTGTTGGAAATGTTTTGCAGTATTTAGTTGTCTTTTTTCTTTGCAGTTATGACACAAAGCCCTGGACACTGGGCAGATAAATACTAGGTGTGATGACATTAACAGCACCAAAATAGTGGAAATGTATTCCTCAGTTGTAGTTCTTTACTCCAAAGGTTCAAAGGCATATACTGTTTCCTTTGTATCATGTTGTACGGAGGAAAGAGCTAATTAAAGCCACTGAATTCTGTTAGAGCTGCCATGATACTCTTATATAAGTAAAAGAGTTACTTCACAAGCACAGAAAATTCTGCTTGGAGGTTTTTGTTTCCACGTTCTCTGTTGGTATAGCAGCTAAGAAAGCAGTCAGATTGACAGTAAGATCTAAGGTAGTACTCCTGGTGCCAGAGGTACCCATATGATGGGGCGAAAAAAAAAAATAAAAATCACCCTTTGATTTGCAAAGTGCCCCAAATTGGATTTGGGCATCGTTGACAGAGATTGAATATGACACCCCACAAAGTAATCTTTACTGCCACTTTTCTGAACTATAACTATATTTTAACGCAGGGGTAAAAGGCAAGCAGAAGTCAATGCAATAACCAGGACTCTATAGAGATCAGCACTGGTTTGGCTTTGTCTCAGGCTTATCCGAGGGAGCCAGGTACTATTTTCTATTCTCATTTTAAAAGTAATCTCCTCTTTGGTATGTATTACAAATGCAGATTAGAAAACCTTGGCTTCAAATAATGTGTCTAGAGCAGAGGGAAAAGAAAAGGCCAAAACCATAAAAAAAGAAGAAACCATTAGAAATAGGAAACAGTTGACATGGGCTAAAAAAAGCAAGAGAAAACAGAAACAAATGCTCCAGAAACTTCCAACTCACATTCTCCAGGGTTTTCCAAAACCATTTGATTCAGAGTTTATCTAAATTCTTGTACAGATCCTCCAAAAACACATGTAGTGGGCAAAGAAGGCAGGTTCTCACATACACAGTAATTGAATACAGCAATCAAGCCCTTGTTTCGCAGCACTATGGGATCTATTCTTTGTTCCCTCGCTGGGAACACAGCCCTAAAACAGCACAGAGTTCGGAACGGATCTGAGTCCTTGTTTTTGCTTTCAGGGACAGGGTGATGCCTAAACATAATCAACGTGTGCCAGTGTGAACCTGGAGCACATACTGTAATTCTAGTCTACGGCTGTCAAATAACATTGACGATATACTCAGTATTATCTCCCGATTTTTCCAGTCCTGCCTCACTTCCCAATTGTGATCCCCTCCCTGTGCTCAGTCCCAAGCCCCAGGGGAGTGCTCTGTGATTCACCAAAAAAGTTCAGTCTCGAAATGAGTTTGGAGTATATGCAAGGCGGAGGATCTCATCCATCAGCTGTGAAATAGAACAAAGTCTCTTCCCAGACTGTCTGATGGACCTTGCAATTTAAGAAGAATACTTCTAAGTTTGTATTATACTTCATATCTAGCCTTATTCCACAGCAAATGACCAGACCTAAGGAAATTTATTGTGAACAGAGGAGTAACAATAGGGGAGAGAAAACAGAAATCCGTATGAAAAAAATTATTCTTTTGTTTTTTCTTTCTTCTCTTTTCTCTGTCTTTCCTAAGGTTATTCTTTGCTTTAAAACACTGAACTTACAAATGTGTCTACTTCTTCCCTGAAGGTCTAAAGAATAAGATCTCAAGAAAATGATTTGCCTTTTTTTTTTTTTCTGTTATCTTCTCTTCCCTCTTAACATTCAGCTAAAAGGCTGCATCTAAGAAATAATTATTATTCTCCAGACTGCAGGCAGGACATCAGAGTACCTTTTGCTCCAAAAAAAGATGCAAAATGTGATTAGATACAAAAGTCTTGAAATTTCCTTGCTCAAGACTGCATTCTCTCACACACTGTGCACTTGGAGTCTGATCCAAAAGGCACTGAATTCAGTAGAAAGAATCATGTTGTATTCTGTGGTCTCTGGATCAGCCCCTTTCACCTCATGTCCACCTCAGTCTAAGTACGTATTCACAGAACAGTTTTCATCCCTTCAGGTAGAGAAGGACAATTAGAAATGTTGAAACCTGCTTTTGTTGTTCTTTCTACCAATGCAGGGGAGGTGCAGTTCCAGTGAACAAGTACTGAACGTGACCGGAAAGGACAAGTCCCCAGGTCACAAAACTCCACCTAAGTTAACATCACCCCAAATGGCATAAATTAAATACACTTGTCCTCTTTTTTTTTATTCTGGAAGTGAACCAGCCAAAAGGCTTGGATTTATGTCAGAAATTAGCTTCCTGGTTTTAAATGCAGCCACTTCAACTAAGACATCAACTGATATAAGCAAAACTAAGCCCCATGTAAACTGTGCTTACCTAACATCGCACATACTCGTGTTTAAGTTCACACCTGGGGTGAAAACAAGGCAACTTTGTGCGTGGGCAGTCTGGAAGAACTAGAGGCGCTCAGCTGATCCTGCTCACCTCTTGGGATTTGGCTGCCACAGCTGCTATGTGGTATCAAAAATCCAGTTGATGAATACTGCTAAATACCAAGGATCCCCAAGACTTTGCGAGAACTAAGAAATACAAAAGCACAACAAATTCCTCAGGGCTCTACAAGATTAAACTTGAGATTTTAATTAAGAGTTCTTATTAAGGAATTTGCAATCTAGTATATAAACCTATGTGTGAATGATATTTAGCAAGTGGTTTGTCCTTTAAGCCCTCTTATTAACAGTTCTTGTCCAGAAGACCACAAGACTTTGCAGCAAAGTAGATGCAGATATGGCCACCATATACTGCCATATTTCATTTTCCTTTCACTTTCTTCCCTTTGTTTATTTATTTATTTAAGCTCTTATCTTTTTTTCTGCCTTCCTCTATACTTTCCCCAGCCAAGATAAGGCTGGTCTTTATTTTTCATTGGTGTCTGTCTTGCCATATAAAATTGCACATCATGCTTTCTATCCTATGGGATACACATTTTTCAACAGGCTATAAATCAGTATGAGCTAGAAGTTGCTGTAATGAGAGGAGACACAGACCCAACAGAGTGCAGCTACAGATTTCAGTCTTCAGACAATAAACACAAGGGGAAATTGATGATATGCTCCAAAACACGGAGGCAATGCACACTCCCACACCTAAACACACCCACCTCCATATGTACACACAGCGACACTGTCTGCTCTATCCCAGCAAGCCCATAGTCTTTGCAAAAGAAATATTAAAAGTTTAAACTTCTTGATTGAGGAGTGTGCTAAAAGAGAGAATTCTTACAGGGAGTCTAAGACCACTGGAGAGAGCAAACAGGCTTTGTGGACGTGGGATACTCCCTGACTCATCACTGTTCTCGGAGTATCCAGACACTCAGTGCTCTAGACTCGAGTCCTATTTTTCCCAGAAATGGTGGAGAAAGGCATCCGAAATTACACCTTCAGCATAACATTTATGTACAGTTCCAAGGACAAAGAAGCCTGCTGAGGACAAACTAACCACTGGACAGGAAAGAAGTCAGCTAATGGTCTTTGGAGGCAGGCAAGAGGATAATTCAGGAATAGCATATGAATATGAAGGTGTACAGCTTTTTCTGAATGGACAGGCAAGGGAATCAGAGGCTTGTATGTGAAGGCATTCATGCATTTCCTCTGAAATACTGATTAGAGTGGAAAATAGATTTGCTGACAGTGCTTGCACAACAGTTAAGGACAGTAAGCAAATGAGCACTGTGACAATGCTGGTACCATATATCACTGATGGGATAAATCATGAGGGCCTGCCAATACGGCTGCTTGCATTTGAATGTGTCATGTTTAGGCTTTGAGCAGTGCAGAGTACCAATAAATTCATATGAGGAAAAGTTTAAATCTTTACAGCACGTAATTAATAGGATATTGTAATCAAAAGCTTAGCAGGGTGGCTGACAATGCTTGCTGCACCATAAGTTAAGGAATTGCCAGTAACAAATGAAATAAGGAATTACCTATATTTCAGTCAAAAAGAAAAAAAAAATAAAATTATTCACTGACACTGACCAGTGTCAATGCTATTGAACTTGTTGGATTGTCCCAGATTCTACCAGGTAAACCAAGGGTAACCAGCAAGAGATCCGAAAGCAAATCTTTGTGGGTTTACAGTCATCAGGCATCCAGCTGGTGTAATCAGATGATTCAGTAGGCCAGTTCTGGGTTATTATAGAGCATCAGCCAGAGTAAAGGAGTGTCAATACACTGAAATCTACCTCCAATCTACTTTTAATACCTTCAATCGACCAAAAACTCCTGTCAATACCTTCAAAGAATAAAGAGACTTTGGGAAACAGAACTTGCAGAATGAGAGAGAAAGCCAAGGTCTTTAGATAAAATGAGCAAAGGTTTTGCTTGTCATTTTGTAATGACAAGCTTGTGATGAAATTTGCAATCTGTGTTTGAGCTATACTTCAACAGAATAATGTAGTTTTATTCATCTTGTAACTTTGCCTGGCTGCAAGTATGATTTCCTGGCAAAGCTGACTCTGAACAGGAACTCCATTTCCTTCAGAAGAAGTGAACCTTGATATCTAGCAGATTTTCTCACTTTTAAAGACCTTGTCAACCCAGTGTATGACCTTCAGTTCTCTAGCGTTAAAGCACAAATTCACATTTTCCTTGCAAGCAGTGTGAGAAGACAACATAAATTCCAGAACCATGAAAGGTGCTTCCATGGAAGAGCTCCACCAAAGCTGAGTGAAAGAGTAAGATAAAGTGGACAAGGCTTTATGTAGATCTTGCTCGGCAGAGAACTGAATGGAGATGGGTGGATGGGGATCCTTAAGAATTTTCTTTCTATAAAGAACTTAATAAGAACTGTGCATTCCTGAGGAAAATGACATAAACACAAACTATGTTATTACAAAGAAGAACAGCCAAAGTGTTAAGAGACCAACCTGGTTATATCACAAGGTCTTAATTGACTTTAAGTGGATGACAAAAGTACAAACGAAGTTGAAGAAAGGATTAAAATAGATTGGTTAATACTAATGACTGCAGAAGTACAGAAAGAACAGCTAGGAATAAAGCTTGAAAAATGAAGGCACAAAGTGAGATGAGACTGGGAAAAAAAAAGGACACAGAAAAGGATATAATTCTTTAAGTTTATTAGTAGCAAAAGGCAGTATAAATTGTTAGTCCACATTCCAGAGAAGGAAAACCTATTGACAATAAGGCTGAGAAGAGTGATTTTGCATCAATTTTCATAAAAAGGTCAACTGTGATGAATTAACATTGTTAAGAGCTAACAAAGGAGTAAAGGAGTCCTAGAATACAAAAGGAATAGGTTAGAGAAGCTGCATAGCTTAGATCTTTCCAAATGAGCTGAATCTGCTGTATTCCTCTAAGGAACTGACTCAATCAATCTCAAAGCTGTTAACGATTATTTTTTTAGAACTTCGGAAAGATTGGTGATGAAATAGGTAACTGACACAATGTAGTAACTATCTTTTGAAGACAGAAAAAAAAAAAGAAGACGGCAGCGAACGGCAGACCTGTCAGTTTAACTCCTATTCCTCAGAACAAAGAAACAATTTGGAAGTACCTGAGACAAAAGAAGGGGGTATCAGTCAACACAGCTTTGTCAGAAACAAGTTATGATGACCCATTTCTAATTTGCTTCAGTAAGAAGGTATCAGGGGAATACCCAGTGGACAAGATGGCATATAATAAAGTTCTCAGAGCAAGTAAGCGGCACAGTCTAGGTAAGCTACAGGAGAGTGACTGCATAAACTGTTTAGAAAATTGTACTCAGAAAACAGTTCACAGTGTTTCACTGTCAAAATGGATAGATGTGTCAAATGAGCTTCTGTAGGACCCGGTCATGGATTTGATAAAATTCAATATTTTCATTAAAGATTTCGATGAAATAGGAAGTATGGTAATTTGGTTCTCAGATAAAACCAAAGTAAGACAAAGATTGTATTAAAATTCAAAATCATTTTGACAAACTGGATATGTAGCCCGAAGAAAACAGTTGCAATTCAATAGGGTCAAGTACAAGTTACTACAATTAGACAGGAATAATCAATGGTAGAAATACACAAATAAGGAGCAATAAGGTAAGATTTCTACTGGGAAAAAAAAAAAAAAAACCAAAAAAAAACCAAAACCCACAAACAATTTGCATTATTGAAGATTACAAGCTGAACATGAGCCACCCATTCCTTTCTGTTACAAAAATGTAAATACAGTACTGGGTGGGTATGAAAGAAGAACATAAGATGGAAAGACACAAATTAATCTTTTCTGTCTTGATCCAGCACTATCAAGTTCTCCACTAGAGCTCTGTTTCCAGTTTGGGCAAAGCAATTCAAGGAGGACTTGTCCCAACTGAAAAGGGTCCAGAGGACAGTGCTGCAAAGCAAATAATCTGTTCTTTATGTCTAGGCTGGAAAGGGCATAAAATAAGTGGCAAGGACTTCCTGTAGGAAGACAGGGCTCAAGGTAAATACCTGGAAAACATAAGGGTAGTAGGAGCTGAAATAGACTATTTGGAGAGAGTCTGGTAATTCAATTATTAGAGTTCTCTAAGAAAAGATTAGACTAACATATCAGGAATGATACAGCTAAAGCTGATCCTCACTGGGAAAACATTGACCTGTGGAGATCCCCGCCTGCCCTTAACTTTTCTGATTTTATGCAAACACAAATGAAGCTAAAAGTTCGTTCCCCACAATGATAGTATAGGAGAAATAATTTCAGTACTAACTGGCAGTGCAGAGGAGCAGCAGGACTGTAAAAGGTCATCACTTTACACCAATCATAGCAGGAGTATTTGTGTATCAGGAATGGGATGCGTCAGTAAGATTGCTCTTGGCACCCAAAACAAGAAAAATAAATCACTACTGGACACAACAGTATTTAAAAGCTCTGTAAGGTCGAAAGACAGGAAGATGGAGAAGTGCAAGTCTGTAGCAACATGCACTGATTGAACTCTGCAGCGTGAAAGGAAAGCTTGAATAAAACTTGTTCGTGTCACTGCTAAACCTAGGGAGTATTACAGGTCACTCCTTTCTTGCAAACTCATTCCTCCTCACAAAAAGTCCATAGAAGATCAGAAGGAAGGGAATTAGAATGAGCTTTCATTGATGAGCTGTTAGGCACAAATAGATTAATGAAAGCTGTGTACAATGCATCAGCAGCGACCAGGCTTGGCAGGGCTGTTATCACTGGGTATTAGTTTATAGCAGTATAGATGAAGGAGAGAGGCCACTCCGGGCTGAGCTGCCAAGTGAATCATAACGGATCAGGAGCAGAGGGCTTCCCTTCAGAAGGCTGAGCTGGGAACATGGTACTGGGAATTCTTTTCCTTACCAATTTCATCTAATCTCTTCTCTTCTCTCTAAATCCCTTTTCTATTCCAGCCTCTGTTTCTCTGGAGCCACTCGCAACATTCCTTTGTTGTGACTGAAGGAAGGAAACAAAAGAAGCAGCAAAGCATTTTGCTGTATAAAAAGCACAAAGAAGAAATGGTTTGCTCACTGAATGTGTACTTTACATTCTTAACTGTCCTGATCCAAAGCACAGTAAACTCTTCAATTACCTTGGGTCACATCCATAGTACAAGCTGATATTTCATCAGCCTGGTGTGGATTATACAGGACTGAAGTATCACAGGGTAAACTCTGGATTGAATTTTATATAGTCCACAGACATGATATCTCCTTTCATTACCCATCTGCATTTTAGCAAAGGCTGCTAGTAGGTGTCTTTCAATAGCATTTGAGAACATGCATTTCCAGGCTCCACACACTGATAGGAAAAAGGTTAAGACTCTAAAATAGAAAGGAGAACAGATTATAGCCATAGACTAAGCTTTCTGTTCTTTTTTTCTGTTCCCCACCCCCGGCTTTCCCTTGCTAGTTGTCCTGCTCCTAAATTGAAATGGAACACAGGAAAGGTGTGTAGGACAGATGGGATGAATTGCACTCTATGACTGGAAAGAAAGTGTTTGATAACTGACGTGGCTGGATTCTTAACTTTTGGATGGTTAACAAAGTTGATGAATCCCATTTGGTGGACCTGAAGGAAAAAACTTTAGTATAGCTTTTCTTTGGGGGGTGGTGGTAGGATTTTTTTTAAACTGCTATCAACTCCAACATTAATTAAGTGGAATAAATTTTACTATGACAAGCCACAGGAAGGTAAAAAAAAAAAGCATGCATCGTCTTTTCTAGAAATGAATTAGCTCTGGTGCTATAAAAACTCTAACATGTTGGATTAAAAGTCAGACTCCTCTAAGATCTTTATGCACAGGAGAAATAGCACTGTTGCTACTGGGAGATTTATTCATGTCACAACTAAAGTACTTCACGTGTCCAAGAAGAGTAAGTCCTTTGCCTTTTACCTCTTGTGACATCCTCAATGCATTAGCTTTTCCATCCACAGACCAGAGTATATTAGGGATTAATACGGCTCAGCAACTCAAAGCACACAGATTGTCAGTCTCGGTAATCAGCCCAAAGAAATTTGAGGACAGTTGTTATTTACAGAAAGTGATAAGAGACCCAGCAGAACACTTAACTCTAAATAAACAATGTGGAAACTCCAGTACCCAGAACGTCCTAAGTGGCAAACAGGCAGCTCAGATGTTCCCGAGTACAGTTTGATTGCATTCACGCTGAGAAGTAGCAAAAACAAAAGAAGGGAAAGGGTAAGACAGAAAGCAGGGGGCCTTTCTCACATGGATTCACTCTCATTTCAACTAGTGTTTAGCTGCGGTTTGTTAGTTCATTAAAAACATGTTACAAAAACCAGTCTCCACACACTGATCACCAGCTCCGTTGTGCAGTGGTGTGACGTGTTGCAACACACAGCTCAGTAATAGGAACCTTCTGACATCTGGGCAGCAGCAGCAGGTCTCATTCCAAAGGCTGTGCAGAACCTGAAGGGGGCTGAACGTGCCTTTTTGCAGCACAGAGTAACAGGTAACTGCAAAGTGAGCTCTTTTCTCCTGTTTCCTTCACTAGAGTACCTGTGCTTGGCAACATGAAGGGAGACATTTCTCTTGCACAGCAAGAAAGTTTCTGGTAAAGTACAATGAACAGGATGGGCAATATAAATCCTGCTTTAACAAGAATGCTGCTGCATGGATCCTAAATTAACCCTGAGTCCAAGATGCAGCCCGGTCTAAGAGGGGACCAAGTAGAGAAGCACCCCTTTAGAACAACAGGGAGACTGCAGCCAAATCCCATCTCCTGAGAAACATGCATTAACCTCCATCCCACCCTGCCACTGCAGGTTTGACCAAAGAGGAGGAGTTGGGGGTCCTGAGAAGTGCAGCATGAAGGACAGTGGTTTAGCACTTTACCTTACTTAAATCTGCACGTGGTTTCTACTTACCCTCATACTGGAAAAAAACCTCTCAAACACACTGCTGCTATTCACACAAGGACTTGCAATCCAGCTCTAAATATAGCAAAGGTGGCACAATAGAGAGGGCTCTCTTGCTTATGTTAACACCACAAGGCAGAGCTGAGCGATGTGAAAGGGCTGGTAACAGCTTCCATCGTTGGGCTCTTTGTGGTGAGACATTGCCAGCTGCTGAATTCCTTCCAGCAGCTTTTTTGATATACCAGGCAAAAGTTGGGCTAAAATAAAACCTGGCAGAGTTCAGAAATAAAATATCATGCCCCCCTCCCAGACCAACCCTTTCTGATCTCTGAACTTGGTTGTTATCTTGAAGGAAACCCTCTTCTGAACTTTGCTATGAATCTAATTAATGAGTTAATTCCCTGCTAATCTATTCTCTTCTTTGTGTCTGTTTCACGATTAATTTAGTTCCAGTGAATTTCCTTCACTGACTGCAGAGTAGAAACACATTTCCTATCCTATTAATCTCTACTTCTGACCCATCAGCAGTGACTAAACAAGGGCATATGCTTCTGTGCTTTTATTTTCTCAGCCATTACAGAGCACAGGCAATTTCTAGAAAAGCAGTGTGGGGACAAGTAGGGTAATTCTCCAGGCATACTCGTGCCACTAGTATGGAGGAGACATAGGTAGGCTGGGCACCCAGCAGGTGCAAGGGCTGTGGATTAGTTGAAAACCCTACACTATTCCATCAGCCACAGATCCAGCTGAGAAGACGATCCAGCCAGGCTGCAACTTCTCAGGAATGTCACTCAGCGACAAAAGATTAGAGAAGTGCCCAGGGCCAAACCCTGAGAACCTAAATCTCTGTTGAGGGACACACAGCAGGGATCTGGGTTTCACTTCTGAAGCTCCTGAGGCTCCAATATGTGGAAGGGAAGGTCTTGCCTGGAGGATAGACAGACTTTTTTGTCTCCTTCCACTTTCAATGCTCTTTTGAAAACAAAGGAAATTTGGCCTGTTAGCCTTGTAACTATTCAGGTAATAATTACTCTTTCAGCATTTTAAAAAAATCTTAAGAGTTCCCACCATAAAAAAAAAAAAAAGCCATTATTTGTTCTTCAAATTAAAAAAAAATAAAAAAATAAAAGAAACTGCAGGGATGGGAAAGGTTACCTTTCTGGGATCACAGACCTACCCTCACAGCTCCCCTACACCTTTCAAAAAAACATTAAAAAAAAAAAAAAAGAAAGAAAAGACAATGAAGCAAAACCAAGCCACCAAAATTAAAACAAAATATACTGGGGCTCTCTGTGTAACATCCATGGTAGAATAGTGCTGCCAGCAATTAGCATCACAAACCTTCCTTCTGATGCCACAGTGTGTCAAGGACATTTTTAATGATGGATCAAGGGCACGGCTGTTTGTGAGGTATTGAGTTTAAGCTGTGTTAACAGCAGCTGCCTTAGCATGCAAATCCAGCATCCCACAAGGGATGCACCACAAGGCAGGAATGCACCACAAGGCAGGAGAGATCTCTATGCAAACAGGTATGCTGTTTTCATGGCTGTTCCAGCCATATCTGCAGGGGAAATCAGTTTCCCTAAATGTCTTCCTATTGCTTCTTTCCCAGTTGGTGTCCTAGAGTCACTCTGTAAGCGGATGGAAATGCCAGAAACAAGACATGAAGAAAAATACTCTGAAATGGGCAGAGATCCCAAGTAATCCTATCCGTTATCCTTTCTCAGATAAATTCCAGCCCCTATGACAGAGTATTCCATTTTTGAGAAATTTAAGAAATCACTAGATTGCATTACACTAGGTTGCATTACAGAAGAGCCTTACAGACATCTGGCAGTGGTGAGGATAAATTCCTGATGGACCACGGCCACCAGAGGAACCTGAGGTGGCAAAGAGAATAAAGATCAAAAGTTATGCAAGGTCTCTGAGAGCACTGCTCCTGACTTCGCTGTTATCACCAGGTGCTGGGTCATACATGACTAGATTTCCCAAATAGCCTAGTACACAGCCAGCAGCAGCAGCACTGTGGGCTTAGCCTTCAGGCCTTGCTCTCCAGAGACTTTCTCTGCTAGAAGACGAGTCTTTGATCCTGAACAGTACATTTGCACAATAAGAGTTTGGGTATGATTTTAAAAAGCAAGAGAGAAAAGTGAACAAAAGCTGTGTTTCTTCATCTCATGTCTCCAATCTGCTCCTCCTTGAAAGGGGCAAAGACACCTCATAGACATTGTCAAAGTGCCTAAACCAATTTTTCAGCTTACTCCATTATTTATACTTCCATCCAACCTTTTTTCTTTTTTTTAATCCTGAGCTCCTGAAACTAAGGCAACCAGGTTCTTTGTGGTATTAAGAATCACTTCAACGAGCTGCAGGGGAAGGCAGGGAGAGGGTTTAAGTCTTGGTTTGCCCTTACCCTTCCACATCCACCTCCCACACGGACCCTCTGTCTTCTGCTCCCTGCTCTGTACCACCCACAAACTGCCAGCATCACATCCTCATCCATTTGTTTGTCTCTCTTCTAACTTGGTTCTTTCTGGGATACTTAGGTAAGTATCCCAGTATAAGCACTGTCTTCAGGCCAGACATATAGCACTGAAATCTAAAACGTCTACAGAAAGGACACGATTTCTTATGGGCACGTACCTTCACATGAGAGACTCTGGTTTCCTTCACCAATTCCATTTGTGGCCGTTAACCTTCCAAGGTAATTGCTTAAAGATAAAATGCTTTCTCCAATGCAGTTTATCAAATCAGGTGAGGACAGAACTGATTCTGTTCCAGTTCTGAGGACAGAACAGGAACCTCCCATCCTTCTTGAAAATACTATACCTCAATGGCAAGGCACATGGACAACATGGAAAATATTACAAAACTGTTACTATAACAAATGCTACACTTCCCCCAGCAAAACCATCTTGAATTCTTGTCTTCCTATATCTTAAAAGATACCACATAAATAAGCAGGGATCCAAAGCAGGTGGTAAAAATAGTTAGAGGAACACGAAGACTGAAAAAATTGAGCATCTTTCATGACCAGATGCATGAGAAGGGAGGCGATAGCTGTTTACAAAATAACTGGCAATTTGGGCACTCCCAATTATCCTCTCTTACAGCAGAGGACAAAGGTGCATTTGCAAAGGTGAAAGACCAGCTGATGAAAGGAAATACTTTCTCTTTCTGAACAACACACTGCTAATCTATAAAACTCATGAGATAGCAAGGTGCAGCCAGGAGCAATCAAAGATTCAAAATGCATTAGGCACTTATATAGAAAATGAGAGCACAGGAACATTTCATTAGATAGGATTATTGTTATTATAATTATTCAGAAAGGCTACAAATTCTCATGTTTCCAGATATAAATAAATCACTGTCTGAAGATAGAAAGGCATTCCCCCAGAGGATGGGAGTATTCTGTAATTGTCCACTGTACTAATTTCTTGCATCCCTCCTTGAAATCTCCAATGCTGAACACTGTCAGAAAGGACACTCAACTTTGCTAATGTACTACAGTGGATCCTCTCTTCTTATGATTGATTTATTCGTAGATGAAAACACAGTTGTGTGAACAAAAAATAAGTATTAATACTAGGGAAAGGTTGACAAGATAAATCCAGGTAGCAATACTTTACCCAAATTCTTGGCTGCCCCCTGCAGCTCAATGGAAGATGAAACACTGCTTTATGATTTGAAATGGGTGTTTGCTTTCTCTTTGAATTGCACTGAACTTTTATCTTTTAATGAGATGCTGGTGCTTTTTGGAGAATGCTGTAAAACGGCATCTTCAGAAACAATTCTAAAGTACCGAATGTGATGTAAAAACTTGTTGGGTAGACTAGACAGAACAAACAGATTAGACAGAGAAATAGATAGGGACCAGATGCTTTCCATTCTTCCCCTTATTCTTAAATTCTGATGATACTGGCCAGATAGCAGAATCTTTTTCTGGCATTCAGCTGCTTCTTATTCTGCTTTCCACGTCCAAATCCTCAGACTCTAACTCATGTTGAAATAGGGATTTAAGGTAGTAAGTAACTGGTAACACTTAAAAAGAAGCCATTATAGTTTAAATGCTGAATAATGTGCCATAGATAAAGCTGCTGATTATGTATTTTTAAATGGTTAGGGATATATATGAAAGTCTAACCGTAAAGCATGCTACTGTTACTTTAAAAATGAAATTCAACCTTCCAGAATTTAACTCTTCCTCCATTTAAAAATCACAAGTTTTAATAGGAGCAAATGGAAGAAGGAATGGGAGATGGAGCAAGGGGGAATGTAGAGAGAACATCCCCAAATAGATGCAAAGGGAATGCTTGTCTTTCTTTCCTCTTACACTGTTCTGAGTCTGCCACTCCTTTCTGCTCTGACAGCAGCCCTTGCCCTGGCACCTTGGCTTCACTGAGTACTCATGGTCCAGATTGCATCTGCCTGAACCCTCAGCATCTACCCACTGACACTAGGGCAGAAGGAAGCCATAACCTTTCCTCAGGAAAGGAAAGTTCACAACAAACAGGGGCAGGGATTTTTCTTTGTTTTGGCCATTACATCCCAATCCAAGTCTTCCAGAGTTACAACTTTCCACAGAGTTCTGTCAATCCATCTCAGTTAGCGGCGCCCTTTCCCACTTCTCTACCAAGACCACCAGATGCAAAGAGTCCTTCCAGCACATCGCAGGCCCATCTGCACTGCACCAGGACAGAATCAGTCCTGCACCTCTCACATTGCATTGTGACAGCAATGAGAAAGTGGCAGGGCTCTGCCCTGGTCTTCTCCCAGAGAAGATCCCTTTTTTGGGCTGCATCACTAAGTGCTATAGACTGGCCAGGTCCCAAAAGTGATGGATCTTCATCTTGTACTTGAAAGTGAACTTTCCCCACATTTGTGGGAATTGGATCTGGGATTTTAAGCTTAAGTACATTTCTGCTCTGCAGAAAAAAAATAAAAGGCTAAGCATTAATTTTATGTATATCTTCCCCCACACATGCTTCTAGTCTCAGCTCCAGCCTAATTCTCACAAGTTCTTTTTGCCAGCATCACATTTAACCTATACATCCTAATAAATCCATATGGTTTCTGAGAAAATGCAATGAATTGTCAGACACTTCAGGGATTGGCTTTCACATTTGTACCTCTGTGCATAAGCACTCATGCACACTGGTACATGCATGTGCTGGGCCCTGAAACAACAACCTGCACATATTTATCTCATGTCTCACACAATACCTCTGCCCTGTCTCTCTTTACAATATCTAGCCTGGCAGGAAGCGGCAGGGTCTGTGGGTGAGTCACAGCCACAATACACTGAGCAGCCGGAGCCTCTGACAGAATATACAATACAGCTGAGATGTCAGTGGAGGTGGCTTTGGAGTAATTTAAAATGCTGTTCAAGTGCCAACTTTACCTCCAAATATGACACTTTGCTCGCCCACCCGCTTTCCTTCCAGGCTATGCACTCCTTTTTCTGCAACGCAACAGCTTTAATTATGAATTTCTCTGCCTTCTCTATCCCTTTAACTATTTAGTCTCTCATTTGTCTTGCTAAGTTTTTCTATATGCTCCTAGAGAGCAGTTGTACACTCTCACCACAGCACAAGGGGCCTCGCCAGACTCTCATTTGCAGGCTGGGCACCAGACCAAAAGGACTTGCAACAAGCTATTTGCCTCGAAAGCAGAATTCTCTGCTCTTATGCTCCCTTTGCAGAGAAAGGACACAGAGATGGGGGTAAACGTGCTTAGAAGCATCTTTATATCGAAACCATTTGGCTCACCTTAGTTCTTATTGTCTGAGTAACTTCTACAGGTATGAACTTCTCACCTGGTGAAAAACTGGATCCCACTGCTGGTTTTGTAGGGGATTCAGCTACTATCCCTATATTTTGCCCATCTAAATCTACTTTAGACAGTGACAATGTGTGCACCACCACCATGTCTGCTGTGCAGGACTGTGAGGCTCTGATGCTACTGATGAATGGGGAGACATTCTGCTCTATGCAGTCTCACAGACCCCTGGCATTCATTACAATTTGCTTCTAAATTCTGTGATGCTTGGACATCTGGGCCCCTCTGTTGGGTCCAAGAGGTGAGAAATCCAAATGATGAAACATTTGATCCCAGATAATCCAGACCAAAAAGCCTCTTGTTCCTCTGATCTACATCCCATGATTAACTCTCCAACACATGGGAGAGCAAAACCTGTTTTGACCCTCAACCAGTCTAATTTTCGCCTACATGAGTGTGCTCCTCAAGAGGCTCTGGTGAGAGATGTGGACAGATTAATTAATTGCAATAAAGAGAGCAACTCATCAAAGGCAAAGTACACTACGTCCACAAAATGTGTTTTCTTTGAAAGGGTTAGAGAAATGCATTTTGGCTAACTGCCATCCTACTCACTTATTCCATTGCTTCTCCTGCCCAAAGGAAGGTACTGTAGCATGTATCAGTATTAAATATTTTTTATTCTCTGGTTTTCACAAGTCTCTGAATTTCTTTTGGGACCCTGGGAACAGCATTTGGAAAAGTTCCACAAGAAAACACTACATCACCAAGATCCTTTAAATAGCCTTATCGTTTATCTGTGTTTCCCATCAGCTCAAAGGCACAAGGATGCCCACCACAGTAAAGCTTTGTTCATCCGTTTCTCTTAATGTTGTTAAACAGCTGAAAACAAAGGACAGACAAAGGTGTCTCCTCCTGCCTATTGTGCCAGAGCCCCAAATCTAACACAATGGTGTTTCAGCCACTGCTGCAGTATACATGTAGTCTATATAAGGCTATATATAGTCCTCTGAACCTGCCTCTTCAACACTAGACCTCTGATATGTTCAGTCTGAAATCCCACCTCTGCCTGCATTCAAGATGCCCAATAGCCTAAATAGACTGATTGTCCCACCATCCTTTGTACCCTCTGAGAAAAAAAAAAACAACATTTGTTCTGTTCCAGTGTCAGCGCTATCCTGGTCTCCATAAAGGCCACCTCAGAGGAAAGTGTACATCCCTCATAACACATTCCTTTTGGGGACACTTCATAAATGGGAATCACTTCTGAATCCCTGAGAGCAATCAGCTTTATTTTTCTACCCCAGCATGTGAAGGGCCCCACTGGCTTTCATATTTCAAGTTAGATCTAAAGGGAAAAGGACCGCACCACAGAAATACAGATGCTCCTAATCAATACGAAAATGTCTCATACCAGACAGTACTATAGCAATATGCCTCACAGAAAGGGCAATGCAGAGCCCATTTGTTCTGCTGGATATATACAAGTTCATTATCTGTAGTCCAGTCAGATCTGTACGTGTACGGTAATTTGAATACCCTCAGACAAATAAGATAGCAAGCAGTGCTTTTGTGCATGTTTGAAGTTCCTTCTATGATCTTTTTCTCTTCCATTTGCTCTTTTCCTCTCCTTCCTTTCTGCTGTTATTTAAATTGCTATTATTAGCTATTAAATGATAAATTAATTACCTCTGAAATAAGTGTGAATAATTGTACCCAGCCCGGCATAGCTGGGGCTGGCATTTGATAACAATCAACAGAAGCTGTGCAGCTCCCAAGGTATTTCATAATAATAATAATAAAATTCAATAGGAGGAAAATAAGGACAGCTCTAGAAAGTGTTAATGAAAAGTTGCTGAATTACAGTGGCTCACCTGTGAAAAGCTACATGAAAGCTTTCTGAATACCAAATATATTCATTATAGGCTGTATTGCTTGGCTGAACCTCCAAAGAATTCTCTGGGCTTGTATTCTCACAATAACAAAGGAGAGACGCTGAAGAGTGCAGGATAAGAAGGATGAAGGGATGGGAGAAGGTTCACATTCTTATTTAGAAAACATGATTATCAAGGCATATAACGACAATAAAATCTAAAGCCTGTAATAGATCCAAGCTCAAAATCTGAGGGCTTTTCCTCTCAACAGAAGAGGCAGCAATTCTTTAGGTCTGACCCTGAGAAGCCAAAAGATACCACTCTTTTGCAACACCAGTGTGAAAGATCACAGGTGAGTGTTACAAGACAGTCAGGAATTCAGGCATTTCCTGAACTGATTCTAAACAGTTAGAGCAACATGAGACCACTCCAAAGCCCAGCTACAGCTGCTCTCATACCTGTCACATTGCGTTAATGTTAGACTGTGCTCTCACAAATGTTTTTCGAAATACAGTAGAAACACCTTTTGCTCCATGTTCTGCACTGCCAAAGTGACAGGGTAGTTTGGCTTACTTAGATAAATGCATTTCCACAGCACTTTTCTCTCTAACATCCAAATACAGAAATACCACATCCAGAGATACTCATAACGCAGTAGAAATTTCAAATTCCTTTACCAGCAATAAAATCTGTGACTAAGCTAAAAACCAGAATCAATAAACAGCCTCCTCTTCTGAGAGCTGCCACAAGGTATTTAATGTTTACAGATGATCAAGGTTAAAAATGCACCAAATCTTTACTTAAAGAAAAATGAAGCTTCAATCAAGTAGAAACCTGAATCAAAACTGTCAAATAATTCCTGCTATTTTTTTCCCCATAGGGTTAGATTCACTACATGATGAAAAAGCCCTTTCATCTTTATCCATGTGTCAGAGGGCTCCCCAGAGCCCAACTGTCCAGTCTGCCTCAGGGGACTGGATGCCCTGACTGCTGGTGCACCCCAACTTCGAGGAGGTGATGGGGTATTTTGCCGGGTGAAGCACTGTCTTGCACTCAAACCCTTCGGCTGAAATTTGTTCCAGTTTGTATAATCAAAACAAATATAACATCAAGGAATGACACCCACCTTCACCTGTAACTATAGGAAGACCCAAACCACCAGCCAAGGGAGCCATTTCCCATCACTGCACACAAGTATAATGCTACATTTCTGCTATTTAAAGATGCAGCAAAGGTGTCCCAAATGAAGTGAGCATACTTTGCTCCATCTGCATTATTTTGCTGCTTGAACTTTACTCTTTCTTGTCTACTTCATCTCCTCAAATTCACTTTTGTTTGATGTGAATCACATTTTGGCCACATTGCTTAAAAGACGAGTGGAATTGCTTGCACAGCCGTAATCAGGAGAAGGCGCATTATAGTGAAAAGAAGGAAAATCCAACAGTTCAATACTATCCAGGATCATGACAGTGCATCGATGCAGCACAGAAGAGGAGCAAGCACAGTTCCAAATGATCTGCAAATCCTTGTCAATTCTTGGATTTTCCATCCATACACTGACCAATCCAACTCTGCTCAGTGTATGGAAGATTAAAAGATTACAACTGGACAAAGGACCAGAGCAATGATTAAACCTTCTGCTTTTGATTAATAGCAGAGCTAGACATATTTACCTTCTGGGGTGGAGAGAGATTTGGCTCTGCTCAAGAAAGGTAAGAAATGATGAAGAAATACAGGAGGTGAATAATATCTGAGTCAGCAGAAAATGCATAATGGCTTCGCAAGAGCCTGTCTCAACATATAAGATGTGTCTCATGAACAAATGACTACAATTGCTGCAGCGTATGCAAAACATTTCCTAGCACAACCTGGAGGGCAGAGAAAAAGAAAATGAAGGAATGTGCCATCAGTTCAAACCATGAGGAAGAAGGGGAGGGTACCTATAGTGGGGACTTGTTCTTGCTTTCTCTCTCTCAGACCTGCTTTAAGTGAGCAAACAGTCACTTTGCATCCTCTTTTGTGGTCATGACAAATGTGGAGTTACCTGGACAGCATTGACTTAAAATTTAATTGTTTTTACAGCAAATGAGGCATGAAACCTATTATCAAAAAACATGATGTCCGAAGTAGAAGCTGGCATTTCATTTTCCCAGCAGAGAGCTTCTGAATGGCAGAATTGACTGAAAGGCGCGGCAGGAAGCTGGAAACACAAAATTAGTGATTCTTTCTGGGGCACAGCTTGTGAGGCCAAGTTTGGGAAAGGGCAAAATAAAGTGCCTGTATAAGCACCTGACACACTGCTTTGTTTTTTTGAAGGTGGCTGCAAAGCCCAGAAAATTCTCCACATATTGGCCTTTGACCATGTCAAAGTGCTCTATAAGACCAACCCTATTGAATGCTGGGGGAAAAGGGCTAGCTGATGCAGAAAAACACCTAAATATCACTAGTGAAAAGAAAAGCTACAAACAACTAGATCCCTATGTACGTCTTGTGCAATGTGAGGATGATAATGGTTGAACAAGTGTGAGAGTGAATATGAAATATCACAGGAGCACAGGTTGCTAATTAAGACATGCACTAATACCTGGAGCAATTTAACCCATCTTCCTCGCCATCACACATTGTAGCTCTAATGTATTTTATGTGTGTGCTGCATCTTACACTTTCTCCACCTTTTGGCACGTCCACAAGAGAGCTGTCATATAGATATGTTGAGGACCAGTGACACAGAGCTGTTAAGCCAACTTCTCGATGTCCCTAAGAATTTCCAGCTTATAGGAAAATACTTTACTGTCCTGCTAGCAGTATAGCCCCACTGATGGAAGTTCAGCCTCCTTTACTTATCCTCAGATGCAACTACTTTACTACTCTACCTCTGCTGGGAAATTATTCCAACAGTTACCACACTCATGCTTGTAAATAACTCCATTTACAGTTCACACTTTAGAGGAAAGATAGAGTGTAGACTGGGGACAGGAAGAAATTCTTGCCTGTGTACCAAACCATATTCACTTGGGTCTGATGAAGGTTTCTTTGTTTGATTCGCTGGAGACAGTACCCTGAACACAACAGACCCTATCTGGTGTGAGAAATCCCCCATTCACACAGGATGCCTCCATTAGATCAGTCACTTCCCTGACAGCTATTACCTTGCTCCAATTTGCTAACCACTGATTCTCACAGAGCTGTATAAAGTGCACAACAAATAGTTTATTCCAGGGAAGCAGGCAGAGTCCAGCCTGCTCCTTCAGTCCCTTCACAGCAGTGGTGAAAGAATAAGGCTGCAAAATACCCAGAACAGAGACAGCCTGAAGAGGAAAATTAAAAGACACATAGAGTTATAAACCCTGACAGGTGAAAATGTTTGCTGTCGGAAGGAGATGCTGAGATGCCAAGTCAATGCCACACGCATCAGACACCAGGGCAAAGAGAGACAAACGCAGGACATGAACTGCAGGGATTTCACAACAGAAGAGACCTCTGGCTCCACAGCTTTTGGTCTATGTACCTTTGCAACAAGACATTTCATCTGGGAGTCAGCTCTATCCGGTGCTGGATTAATCTCTTGTTCCATGGCTTGACCTGTCACCCAGAGTATTACAGATATGGGCACTCAGAAACGCGTATTTAGGAATCACATTAGATCAAGATAGACATATTTAACATAAGCACTGTGCAATCCATCACACTGCTCACAGCTTCATTTCAGCTTGCTTTCACAAAACAAAACCCTAACAACTAAATAAAGTTTGCATTTTCATCAAGGTTGAGCAATATTAATCCTTTTGATATTGGTGAATACTGCTGTGATACGAATCACCTATATCTGTACCTTTTTCTAGACATTCTTTGGGATCCACCTACCTTTGCCAGAAAATGTTAGCTACAGTCAGAGAAAGGTTTTGATGGAGAATCATTCTGTTTTTTAATTCAAAGTCTGTGAGTTGAGAGATACAGAAATAGCTGCCCTCCTGCCCATACCAGTGTGCTCTCTGTATTCTCCATTCTTCCATTAGTTCCAGTAGGACTCCTATTCCCACTAAAATCAAATCACACAGTTCTCTTGGCTAGACTCACAGAAACTCAGGAGCAAAGTATTAATTTTCAGAATCAGAATCAATATACTGCACAATCATTTTCCATGAATTATTTATTTTTAAAAAAGAATATGCTAGCAAAGCTTTTGGTCCCTGCGTCTCCCTTCCCCCAACCTTCTGCAGAAGCTCCTGCAATATGACATATCTAGGTGGCATAAACAATTTGGCTCTTTACCTGGTCTGCAAATTATAAGAAATTGCACCTAAGCTACCAAAATTGCACAAACCTGCAATTACACGCAGTGGATTGAAAACGAATGAGTAACTGTCACGTTGCCTTTTAGCAGTGACATTACATCCCTGGATGCCACAGAGGTACTCACTAATTCTGGGCAAACTTGAAGGGACAGAAGACTTTGCTTTCAGCTACCATTTGGAACAATATGACAGTCTTACAAAGAAAGAAAGTTTTGGAGTTTTTTGTCAACTTCTTTAAAAATATTTGTAATTAAAGAGCTTCTTACTATTATTTGGGTACTGATCAACTACCACACTATATTGGGAAAGAGGAATGAATCCCCGTTAATATAAAATCAACTAAAGAAAACAGTAACAGAAGACTATAAAGATCATGGGAAACGCTCACTGAGTTCATGTGACCTGATGGCTTTTTTTCAGTGTCTGAGGCCAATCAGAGTTCAATGTTTTTCTTCCCATCTGAGAAGTTATTTTCATGCAAAGGTTCTTCTAGCTCTAGTTCAAAAGTGAGAGTTTGATTTATAGCTCAGATCCATCCATGGAGCAGGCTTCAGTAGTTCCCTCTAATGATACACAATGATTTGTAGGGTGGCTGTCCACAACACGGATGGTGTTTAGCATATGCGTTAATTGCTTCATTTGTATGTTCACATGTACAAGTGAGCACAGCTAATCCAAAGGAATGTCTCTGTGTTTTAGTCCTCTTTTTTCATTGTCCCTCATAAAAATTAAAAACTGTGAACAAGCTTGTAAGACTGGTTTTCGGCATGAGGAACAGGTGGTGGTAATGTCGGTTAAGTATTCCTGCAGGGGGAAGACTGGAAGCCTGCTATAAATTATGGCGGCATTTCTGCAACTGAAAAACTTGCTTTTCATTGATGAAGCTGAGAGAGCTCTTTGATGACAAACCCATTGGGGAGCTTCAAATCATATCACATCACTAAGTTTTCTTTCTCCATTTCTCTTGGAAAAACATTATTGCAAGCGTATGTGCTTGCACATAGCACTAACAAGTGACGGTGGTCTAGAAAGGATATATGTATTTCTGCTTCATCACAAATTCAAGCTGAAGAATTCCTTACCCTGACACTTACCCAGACCCCATTTATTTATAATAGAGCAATTTCACTTAAATACATTCCATTGAATGTAGGAAGTAAAGAAATTAATTTTGTAATTTAAAAAAAAATCTCTTAAATAATCAGGAGGATCATGACTTCATTCTATGCACCAAAAGGTCACAAACCTATGCTCAAAATGCCTGCAGGATGCAATTCAATGAGGAAAAGAGGAATGTCTGTGAGATTCCTTGCAGAATCAGGCCAACAGCTTCTAAATCACACCATCAAAGTTCTTCTCTCATCTACAATATTTGTTCCCTGCCCTGCAGCTCGGAGAGAATGTCTTCCTTGTAAGAGATCCTCTCCATGAGGTGGACCGACCAGCACCTGACACTCCAGTTTCCTGCTTATCCATTTTTTTCTGGGGCAATACCATCCCTAAGCTCCTGTAACCAGTTTTGAGAGAAAAATGGAAATTCACTGAAAAACAGAAAACAAGTTCTTTTCCTTCTCCATTTTTATCCACTTGGACAGCTGCAGGGCAAGGAACCACTATTTTAGTAGTTTCTTTGGGAGTCAAATGTATTTTCATGTCTGATTACTCTCAATACACTCCAGTTCCCAAGTTGTAAATCTCAGCCATAAGGAGAGTCCATTTCTGCAGATTTAAGCCCATAACACATCCCCCGCCAACTTGATTACCTCAGGAGAACCCTCTGAATGCTACCACTGACCTTTGTGCCCGGTCTGTGATCTCCTCCTCCAGGTCTAGCAGGAGAGCTGCCTGAGCCATCACCTTCTTGCTGCAAGGCAGGGATTTGAGGTGCAGAATGAGCAAACCAAGGCAAAACTTGCTTCCCATCTCCTCCAGTTCCTGAGTTCCCAGCTGCAGGCCCTGCCGGAGAGAGGTGGAAAGTCTCAGTGCTGAGGGCCCATTTCACAAGAACATGGAAAAAGTCAGACTTATTTTGCGGAAGGACGACTCTCAGTGTTCCTCCTTCCATTCTGAGTAAGGAGTTTGTTCATGTTCAGTACATATGGAAATTTTCCCTACAGAATCATTTGTAAATTGACAACACTTGGTCTAGCAAAGCTATTCTTAAATAGCCTCTATTTGACAAATGGAGAAACAGAGGCAGTTTATCTGCCTCGACTACATTTGCAGAAGTCATTGTAAAAATTAGACTCAGATCCCAGTAAATCCACTTTTACAAATCATTAGGACTCATTTTTTCTTTCTGTAGACGAATCATCTCCCTAAGCAATGGGAAAAAAACAGGTCCTATGATTATGAACACTGGGCAGTGGCAAAGACAGAAAAGGAAACCAGTGGGCGAGAGAGAGGAAGAGATCTTTAACAAGTTATGAATTGTTTTTTAAGAAAATCAATTGCAAAGTAATTGCAAAATAACAAACAACTCTAAGGAATTTCTTAGTCTATTAAAAGCTGATGTGTCTCTAGCAGAGACAAGCAGAGACAGAGAAGGACAAACAGGGCTTGGATTATCAACATCATCTTTCAAGGGAGAACTCCTCCAAGCTGTGGATCCTCAATTGAAAGAACCCTGGTTATGAATGGTCTTGTTTGTTTTTTCCCTAATTAAAAAAAAAAATAAAATGAAGATCTGGCAAAGAAGGAACACACCAAGGGGCTACATAGGAGTAAGTCAATGTAATCAATGACAATTTCATGCAAGCAGTGAGATCCACAAAGCTCAGATATATAAAAAAGAAACTAAGAAATGCAAAACCCCTCATCTTTGGCATTTAGTGACTCAATTACATTTCCTCCTTAATACTGTCACATCAGGGGTTGAATCAATTGCCGCCTCTGCCAATATCAGCCCTTTGCACTTTTGCAACACAAAACATCTCTGCAGCCAACCTCTGACAAGAGCTCCAGCTCCATTTCCATGATGGTTTCCTTGGCAACTCCCAGGAGTCCACACTCACAGCCCTGGCACGAGCCACTGGGCACAGTGTGAGCTCCAGGCCAGCATGGCCTGTGCTTGACTCTCTACTGGATATTTGTTAGTGGAAACCTGTTGGGTAAGGAAGCCCATACATGTTCTCTTAATCCATGACAGGAGGCGGAGCTCAGATCTCATGCTGATTTATTATTAAATTTTTTTCCTGTATAAAGTTGTTGCATTTGAAAAGTGCTTTGGGATCCTTAGGTCTGTAGAGCTGAGAGATTATTTCTGAGCAAAAAACATGCAGGCGGCTGGAAGAAAGAAGAGATTTCTCATGTAAACTTCTGCAGCTCTCCTGCAAAGGTTTTTTTTTTTTGGAGGACACAAACTAGTCAGGGTGAAAATCATGACTTCATCTCCAGCAGATCCACCATACGCAAATATCATCTGGCATACAAACGCTCTATTTGATTAAGAAAAAAAATACATTTTCCTATAGTAAAGATGTTGTAATTCTGCTTCCCTTACGAAATCTGGTGAGCGAAGCTTGAATCTGTAATTAGGATGGTGAACACAAACAACACAAAATATTACAGAGCTCAAACATATACTCAGTGATCAGACTAGATAAGCACAGGACCTGCCCAGAAGAGCACATAAACAATCTGAGAAAACACAGCCCCAGTGCTAGGCAGGGTCTAGGGTCTCTGGAGATCTGACTTCTGCTCTCAGAACAGTCTCTTAATTATTTTTATCACAGTGGGCAAATCTCTGCCACCATTTCTTCTCCTCATTCTACGTACCTCCACTGCAAGCTTTGCCAAGCAAGATCCAGGTACAATGAACTATACCAATAATTAATAACAGTAAGAAAACAGATGCAGAGGCTTATGGGAACCAAGGGTCATTAATGCAAAACAATGAGAGTGCTTAGCAGCTCTGCATAAATTTCTAAATGTTTTATTATTTTACTTTAAAAGACTTAAGATATTTTAGTGTGACAGAGTTACAATCGGCAGGCAGAAGTGGTGACATTTCTGAGCAAAAATATGTTATTTCCACAGCAAAAGAATTATTTTCTCAGGGGCAAAAAATACAAAGAACATCTCGTGGCTCTCCCTGGGGTGTATCTCGGGGTCCTGCTTCCAAGATCAAGGCAACATACTAAATACCTATCAATCTAGGAGATGCGAATAGTGACTGTGCTAAAACTCTGCCTGTGGCTTTATGATTCCCAAGGGCTTTATTCAGGATATGAAGAGGCCTTAAGAAACTATGAGCAGAGAAATAATAATAATAAAACTATAATATACCTCAGAAGCCTCAGACAGTAATTGCTCATGCAATGAAGTTAGCTGCTGTACAATGGACCCATATTGCTTTGATACCAGACAGCTCAGGAGTAACAGCTGGGAACCTCAGCTAGAGGATTACTTGTTAACACACTTTATTTGCTTCAAACACAGACAGACTTTTATTTTTTAGCTGAGATACTTCTCTCCCTCTCCTTCCTCCCTCCTCAGCCCTCAGAGGGTGGAGCTGGAGGTGCATAGCATGACTACCATTAAACTGAAGCTGTTGACAGAACTGACATATCAAACTAATGTTATTGATGGTGCCTGCCAGCAACGCCAGCAGCTGGTGTAGCGGTGAATAATCGGTCCCTCTTGCATCCCTGAAAGGGAAGCCTGGTCTCCAGGCGCTTCCCTTGTAGCTCTGCAGCACACACAATTGTAAAAATTTTGAGAGTGTGCTTACAACTCAGAGTAATGAATATATGCTACATGAAATGCAAGAAAGAAAAAAAAGAACAGTAGAAGTGGTCCACCTTGGTTTGGTTAATAAGCTGGACACCTCCATGGCAGTGTAGCTGTGTGGCTTCTACGTGTAATGACAGTACATGGTCTATTTGCCACAGCTGTACCGGAGCAAGCTCTGCCTGAGAGCAACTCTCCTGCTGTGTCCTGCCAGTCTGGACTCTCAGTGACCCCGTCTTTCTCTCCAGCACAACGCTTTATGGCTCCGTCCTCCTTTGGACATGACTACGAGAGCAGTGAAGCAGGGTGCAAAGTCTTCCAAGCCAGCAGAATCTAAGCAAATTCTGAAGCAGAAGACAGTATATCTGCACCAGAAAGCTACAGACAAACTCATCAGTCCTAATTAATCCAACATCAGAAACATGCTAACAAAGCTATGCTACTTTGATGACCGGCTCATGTCGCATAGTTTCTGCTATTACATTAAAGTACCAGTCTGGACCAGCACCAGCTTGATGCACCATGCTCCACTGCTCAGTACAAGCATGTCCATTGGTCCCAAGGGCCCTGTCATGCAGTCTTTTGTAAGCATCATGTTAAGCAATAACAGGTTAATTGTTTCCTGGCTATTATAGAGAATAATGGAGCTAAACAACTTTTCCTAATTCATTTTCACATTTCCATACTGTGACAGACAGCATGGGAGGAGGTGACATCTAATAACAGTCCAAGCTTTGGATATATTCATTTTTCATGGGAAGAAATAAATTCCAGAGGTAGCTGAGATGGCCAATCAGATGACTGAAACAGACACTCAGTCTATTAACTCTTAGTATAATTAGATCAATTCATTTCTTGCCTTTTCTGCCAAAACTATAGCTAGCATAACAACTGGGGCAGTAGGATGCTCACCTGCATCTCTTAATTGACACTGTCATAGTAATTGGAAACTGGGAAGCAGGAATAAAAGCTATTCCTTGACTTATCATTTGGCCAGGACGTTGTCAATACAAATCTTTCTAAACAAAACTGATCAAGTCAAACTGGAAAAAGTTAATTCATACTCAACACTCTATATTTATTTGATGCATCAAATAAATATCCACATCTAAATGTTTCTAATCTCTCTCAACTTGCCCTCAAAATGCTTCAGAGGCTGACAAAGCAATGGAAAAAAAAAATAATTCATTACTCATATGCTTGAAACACTCTTGCAGCCAAAGGCAGCAAGAGTTTCATAATGCAGATATTGTTGAAGAAGGTGGAAGGACTCCAGAAGTTAAATTTGAAATTTCTTCCCAAGGGTAACTAGACCTACAGTAAAATTAGAGTTAGGAGATACTAATAAACACAAGTAGACAAAAGATTTCAGAGGGATCATCTGTTTCTTGCGCTCAGAGGAAAGGGACCTTTGGCATGCAGCATGGCTACTCCAGCCTCTCCCACTTCTGGTCACTGCTCACTCCTTGGGGCAACAGCTTTTCCCTGAAAACTCAGTTCCAGTCAATACATATACATACACACTTACAGAATATTGTCTGCATCTCAATAGCTTTACACATGCACAATGGTTATGCCCTAAGGCTGGATATAAATAAATTGACAGTCTGGTTTCTCACTAATTCCATCAGTGAGCTCTCCTTCAGAATACTAATAGAAACCATTTGGAGGCTCTAGAGGATAAACCAGAGAGCTGAATGAAACATTTGGTGCCTGGTGTTTGCAGCCTTAATTTTAGCTTGAGCCAGCTCTGAAAGATACTGTCCTTTCAACCCCTGTGAATGAAAATATGCAGACACACGCTGGGGAACAGGCTATTTAGACAACTAGGACAGTAGGGAATAAGTCAGGTTTTCTCAAGCCCCAGAGATGCCTAAGCAGCAGGTACAGCATGCAAAACAGATGAAGTGAAGGGGATGGGGATGGGAATCTGGGCCAGAAGATTTCAAGAGGATTAACCAAGCAGAAAAGGCTGAAGATGCAAGAAAAAAAATAGGCTAGCAGGAATTTCTAGAAAGAAAGATGAGAGGGGCTGAAGTTAGAGACAGAAGATAAAAGGATGGGAGAGATAAAAGGATGAGAAAGAAGGAGGGGTTGTTGAGGTCAATGGATGCTGATATAGAGGAATGATAACAAGAGGAAAGCTAATGGAAACCTCTATTGCCTTCTCATGCTTGGAGAGGTGTACATTGCTCTGAACATCAGTCCTTGTTACATCTGGTACTTTGGCCACACAGTGAGGAAACAAGACCTAGCTTGTCTTGGATCCTCTCACAAAACTTTTGCTGACCTGTTTTGCTTGAGCTGGGGCTGAGCAAACTTCTTGGGTACAAAACAAAAAAGTGGTTATCGTTTTAATCATTCATATGGATTCTTTCCCTGGTTAAAGATATGTATGTTACAGGCAACACTGCTCAAGAAATGGAGTGAATGAAAAGATGAAATATCTTTTCCCTCTGCTCTGCTGAAGAAAGAGTCCCGAACAACCTCCTCACAGGAGAACTGGGGATTTAGCAAACAGAAAAACTCATGGCCAAGTTCTCCAGCAGAACAATTATTTAGATAATGAATTCTCCATGTCTAGTGCAAGGAGGGGTTTCCTCCTTCTTTCCACTGTGCTGACTTGCTATTTGTTTGACATTCTGATCTCCCCACCTATTTGTATTTACACAACTGTCTCGCTGTGCCTCTCCTCCATCCTTTCCTTCCTTCCCAACTTCTCCTTCTCTGCTCCTCACTTGGCATCCTTTCTCCCTTCCTTAATCAACTCCCATGAATTACTACATTGCAAACATATGGCAAGTTCATGACATGTTGGAAGAGCCAAAGAAATTATATTAGTGTTGCATTTGCCAACCTCAGCTGGCCACTTTGTTTGGCCACTCTATCCTACACACTCCTATCTCATGTTATATATCAACAAATTGCAAATTATCCAGGATGGAGACAGGTGTGGTTTTAACTTCCCACCTCCCCAGAGACTGCACACTCATCCAGAGAGGTACTACTTGGATAGGGAATGCTTCCACGTCCACTGGACACTGTTATCCCTGTTTGGATTGCTGTATCAGACCGAAGGTGGTGCACAGTACGAGAAAGCTCAGCTTTGCCAGGCTGCATCTTGAATAGCATAGGGACAGACTATGCTTTTCCTTTTTTTTTTTTTTTTTAATGTGGGCAATAATTGTGAAGAGTGGTCATGTCCGGAATAAAAGATGAACAAAAAGCAAAAGAGAAATGAGGACATTTACCCCTATGCAGGCAAACCAAATAGGAAGATGCTATTCTTTGCAGAGTTCTTGCTTTCCAATAAAGTTGAGTAGAACATTGGTTTTCTGTCTCGTTCATTATTGTGTGACATGTTAAGGACCTACTTTTAGGCTTTTGGATGGATGTGGACTATCATCAACAGATTATCCCCCTCTTGCCAGACACCGAGCAATCTTTCACCTTGTCCCACAGAACTGAAGAGGCTGCAGTGATGTATCAGGCCAGACCTGAGCTCTTTGGAGGAATCTGCATTGTTTCCTGGTGACAGGAGTCAGGAGTGTCTCAGAGCATCTCAAGTTCCACTCTAAGGACTGTAGAGAGTTCTGTGGAAGAGAATTCTGCCTCTACCATCTGATGAAAAGGAGCACTCTTGGAAGTGACAGTTCAAAGGGAAAAGTTCTGATAGTAGAGCTAATAAAAAAAAAAGGGCAATGCTCTTTTTTAGTAAAAAAAATAAAAAAGAGAGAGAGACACAAACCAAAAATACCCAACACGCTGATTCATAAAGCATAATAAATGCTGCTCCATAATACTTAAGCCTCATACTTTGCAGACAGGGAACAGAACTAGGGAACAGTTTGCAGTCACGTAGGGATTCTAGGACACAATGAGGAAAGACAGCAGTTACCTTACATTGGTGACAATTGAGTGCTTTATTCAAGAAAGCATCTTTCTTTGCCATGCTCCCAGTATTTGCAACAGGTTAACTGGTATCACCGCATCTGACTGTCCCTAGAAAACTCATCAGTAGGCTACCCCTGACTTTGTCTTACATATGTACTTCTTCCTGCTATCTGAACGCTGTGGAACCTGGAACAAGTCACACACAGGCTATAGCCTGAGGTATCGGAAGATTAATTGTGAGGTGGGGCTCTAAGTATGTCTGAGAATCTGTGTCAAATGAATTAGCTCTTAAAAGAAGTCTGGGAAAGCAAGAAGCAGAAATTTTGCAAGTCCTAAATTGGCAGCCTAATCCCTGGATCACTTTTCCTCCCTCTCTACTTCCACTTAAAAGTTTGCCTGTATAAATAACTTCAGTGTACAAAAAACTGACCAGATTTTTGGCCCACCCAAGCCTTATTTTCAGCTATGAATTTAGCCAGTTTGGCCATATTTCATCATGAGAGTAAAATAATTTTCTAATCCTGGCTGGTGATCACCACATGCCTTGGAACAAAAGGATTTATGATACTTATAACTTTATTCTGGCTAATGTAAATGCAGATGCTATTCATAAAGTGTCTAACCTGCTTCAGAAATTCTGAATATAGTACTTGTATTCACAATTCCATCCACTATGGGGATCCCCAGGTTAATTATGTGTTACATAAAGAATCAACTGCTGCATCTTAATTTCATTAAATGGCCTCATATCCTTGTATTATAATATTACACAACACAGTAATTTTTCTGTGTGGCTTTAAACTACAGGATTTGAGTAACAATACTGGGAACTTCTAAAGTAGTTTGTATCTTAAAATTCACTATGCTGTAAACTGCAATGGAGGAAACCTTATAGCCATGCCCTCTCATACCAATGAAATATATGCTATTCTTCCCATTGCAGAGGTGAGGAAAATACGTATTGAGCAGAATGACACGTCAAAGCTAGTGTGCTCTTCTTCCCCAACCAAAATGAGATTCCAGGACCGTTGTACCTCCCACTGTTGGGATTGAATCACTAGAGCAGATTTAGTGAGAAGCCAACACAGCATA
This sequence comes from Tringa tobata, assembly GCA_033628505.1. Lineage (NCBI taxonomy): Eukaryota > Metazoa > Chordata > Aves > Charadriiformes > Scolopacidae > Tringa > Tringa tobata. Next base: position 4,453,960 of record JAHREE010000194.1, on the reverse strand, counting down.
ACCCAGACAGCACTCCTGTTGCTCCAACCTGGTAACACTCTGCCCCATGTTATCTCCATCGTACTGCTGCCACAACAGTGCGTTACAGAGACCAGCAGACCAGTGAAACTGCGTCTGGGCCTGGCCACAATGCAATGTAGAGGAGAATCCAAGGGGATGGTGAGCCTGCTTCCTGCTACACTTCCAGCAAACATCCACACCACTGCAGAGCCTCTCCCCAGCACAGTGCCCAGCGCTACTCCTGCTCACTGCTGTGCTCTCTGCATGGTAAGGCTTTACTTCTTCCCTTTATAACTCAACAGCTCCAGTATCCCTAATGCTTTCCTCATATGTCTGCCTTCCAGACTACTAAACACTTTCGTGTGCCCTCTCTACCCCTCTGTATCACTGCTTTGTCTCTTACAAAAGAAATAACCCATAATGAACACAGGACTCCACAGGACGTATTACCATTCATGTCTATAAGTATAATATAAAATCTTCCAAGTCTACCTCTTTCTTCACACATGCAGGCATCTTACTCTTTTGTATTATTATTATTTATTTATTGCTGTTGCTGCACATGGCACAGACATCTTTATCAAGCTGTCTTTATAATAGCAACTTATGCTTTCTTGAATGGTTAGAGCTAATTCAGAGCCCAGCCATGTGTCTGAATGCTTTAAACTATTCTTTCAAACATGCTTTACCCTGCCATGTTTCATCTTCCATTCTAGTACCCACAATCTTTCAGTCCTCCTTCCTACTGTAGAATTTGTATCTGGTGTGAACAGTAAAGCTTATTATCTTACTGTTTTCCTTTCCTTCTAGTCATTAAAATTATAAATATTGACCAGCACCAATTCACAGAGTCATAGCTGGAGTCAGCTTACTATCAATTTCTTTCCATCTCAAGGACACCTTCTGTAACCTACCTATTCTTTTCCAGCTTTTTAACTAGGTTTTGACTACACAAACAGTCCTTTTATATGTCACACTCCATAAGTCCCAAAAATTCTTGATGCTTTTTTTTTTTTTCAGGAAGCTCTCTTCTTATCAGCACTGACTCATCTGGGGTGCCCAGCAATCCAATCTGCATGAAAATTAGTCTTGATTCACCCTTGAAAGCCATGGACAAAACTTTATATACCATTTCTCCTTCATCCTCCAATCCCCATCCCTCTTTAAAAAAAATAATCCACCATATTTTCAAGTCACTGTTACCACTCTCAGCATTGTGTTTCCTCATCCCTGTGCTACTGCAGTGCTTGTGGTTCTGTTATTGATGGTTCTCTTATCCCATGGAGTAAGTTTTTAAACCTGAGGAATCATAATTAGCACCTTGTTAAACACGTTTTACTATGTCTCCTCTCTACTCAGCTGACCATTTTTAATGAATTCTTTTAAGTAGTTCAAATCTTCTGTCCCTTGGTTTCCTTACAACTCCTACAGGAACAAAACCTGGACTTCATCTGATTCTGTGAGTTAAAACCTTAACCAAATATAAAATAATGCAGCAGACTACCTGCAAGCATTAGTCTTCGTGTATAAATCAGCCAGCACAGTCCCACAGCATCTAGCTCTCTTCCTGTCCTGGCTTCCTACCAGCTCTGCCAATGTACTTGTGGCTCCAGGGCAGCACAAATACCTCCAGAATGGACCCGGAACTCAGCCTACACAATCTCTTATTTTTCCAATCCTGAGGGGTCCCATATTTTCTTCCAGAACATTTTGATCATGCCTTGAAGCATACTTCTTTTTTCCAGATCTACCTTTGCTCTCCACAAAATCACTCATTTCCTCCAAGATCTTCTGCCAATGGCCTCAGAGAAAAGCTTCCACCTGGTGGTGGTTTTCCTGCCCAGACCACATCCCATACCAGCTTCCAAGGTAGAATAATTACATGCACGTGTTTAGAAGAGATTACCCTGAGACTCTCTGTGTGTTGGTCTCCTTAAAAACTTACTTTCATAGGTCCTCACACAGAGATCTGTGGGTGAGAGGTAAGGACACAGAGCCATCTACAGTTTCACCTTCCTCTCCCATTTCAATTTTCCTTACTCCAACCTTTCATGCATTGTATGTCCATCCCCTTACACTGATACAACTCAAGAGCTACATGAGACATTTTTCCTAAATTATAAACGACTCCCCCTAGGCTATTTTTTTTTTTTTTTTCATATCACAAATTCTCTTTGGTCATCTTCAGCAAACGCCATCAAAGCTGGCCTCCCCACCTATCACTCCCTGCAACCTCAGGATCAGGGATAGGAAGCAACTCTGATTCTACGATATATTGTATTAGCACTTCTGAAAAACAACAAAGAAGTCATTGATTTTCCAAGCCAAAGGCACATGGGAAAGCACAAAAAGCATCTGTGCCCAGCTCAGATCAGAGAAAAGTGACACTGCATAGAAGAGGGCTTCCCCCAGCCCAGTAACTGCTCCTTTTGAAGGACAGGAGTGCGAGTAAGGAGCTTGTTGGCTGTTTTCTTACAGGCGTCAGCATAATCACTCTGACACAGAACCCTTCTTTCTTGTCACATTTAACAGAAAAATGGGCAATAACAGTGAAAATCTGACCCTTTCTTTCTTTCCTCTTTTTTTCTTTTGAATACTCTGTAGTAGCCACCTGCAGAATGGCTGATGACACTGAGGGTAATTCAGGCAAAAGTACTGCAGGACCCTCTTTGATGGCTGCTCTGATTTAATACAGGTTCATGTAACGAGCGTGTAATACAATAATATCATATAAAGAGTTAAAGAATACATGAGAAGGCTGAGTCAAAGGGAGATTTTACCAGATGGCCCATGGACAAGTCACTGATCATTTCATTAAGAGGCTGTTTTAGGAGGGACATCCTGAAATGAGTGCCGGGAATGTGGAATCCACAGTCAGAAGTCAAACATCAGGAAAGTTCTTTCAGGTGACACAGTTGCCATCAACCGCTATCCAGGCTTTACAGGTCTGCAGAGGCCAAAGGCTCATTTTATCGCCATCCCACATGTGCAGTGGCACAAAGTAAACTGACAGTCACTAGGATGGTTGATGGATAGTTTTACCTTAATTTTGGCTGGACAAATGATTATTAAAAGGAAACAAAAGTGGAAATCAAAACTGAAGCTTCTACTTTATTACAGAAGAGATGAAGTCACGATGCTTGTCCAAGAGGAACGGGCCAGCAGGGTGCACGTGACCTTAGACATCTGGATTTATTTACCAAGGAGTAGTACCAGTTAGACACAAACTTTTGCAAACCACCTATAAGGCTTTTCCCATATATAATCCCACCAGCACAGGCTCAGTTTAACATCTCCACTTACTGTGCTTTTGGAGAGAAAAAGAAATCAGGTGTTTGAAGACTACAAGGAACAGACTGAAGAAAGGGAAACAAGATCAGAGAGACAGAGTTCGGGTGAGGGGGAGGCAGCTATCTCTAGCAAGTGGGATAACTGATGTGACTCACACAAAAGCAGCTTACATTTCTCCTTGTTCTGCCGTGGATATTTCCACGTTGTTTTTTTCAGAGATGGAGACCAGCAGGAAGCAAACACATAGCAGCTGATAAATGCTTCAACTCCTAGAGCATCAGGTGAGAAGTACACAGGCCTTGCAAAAATAAACTACAAGTCTCAGAGCCTTTAACAACCTACTGACCATTCACAGCAAAGGCAAACCTTTATCAGCAGAGGAGATGCTGACTCCAGATTACAGGCTTTCAGGTTTTCTCATCTTGCAGGCGCACCACCCGAGAAAAATTTGCATAAAAACAAGCTGCCTTTTTCTTAGGAGCCCTTTTCAACCTGCTTTTATGATTTCCACTGAAAATGATAATCCTCTGTTTGTGACATTGCAATCATTTCTACTACAATCAAGCCTTCTGTCCAAAAGGAGGATTACTGCTTCAGTTTGGGGAAGTATACTGACCTTTGGAGGAATAAAGCAGCCAGTTTTGAAGCAAATGACCTTGGTAATAGAAAACAAAAAAAAAGAGAAAGATATAAAACCAACACTACATATGATCAGATCTGCCACTTCCAAGAGGCATCTGATGCCCTTTAAGTTCATAAAAACTGATGTTTCCTATAGATGGTTGTTTGATGGATTTGGAAAAAGCAGCAAGAGACATTTCTCTTTGCTGTGCCACTCCAATATTCACTCAGATTTTTCTTTTGACAAGCTAACATTTTAAAACTGAACATCAGAGACATATATGTAGAAAAAAACCCACTGCAGCGCACAATCCCTTCCTTTTAACAGTGTCCTGTGAGGAGGAGCATCACTGCACGTGGTGGTGAATGTCTAACAACTGGCTTAAACCTGTGCCTCTGGCAGCTGCTCTGAAATCCAAAGAACAAACAGTTAAAAAAAAAAAGCCTTTGTTTTGCTCCCCCTTTTTTTTTTTGGCAAGAACATAATTCAGCATGACTCTCCACAGAACAATTTGCATGGGATTACCCACAATGCACTGCATTATGGTAATACACTTCAACCTCTGATGCGTATTAGACTGACAGTGTTAAAAATCTGTCAAAGGAAAAATAAATGATACAGGAAAATGATGATGTAAGACAGGACAGTAAACATTCCACACTTGTGTAATCTGCCAAAATTCAGTCTAAAATTGGCCTGGGAAAGAGAACAAGAGTATTGTGCACTCAGAACAGCTTTAGGGAATGTTCCCAACTCAAGCAGAAAACAATACCTGACTGAGACACTGATGTAACCATGAAGGAATAGAAAGTACAACAAACCAGAACTAAGAGCTCAATAAGAGACAAGGAGAGATTTTCTTCATTTCTTTGATTTCCCACCGGGTAGTAACCTGGAGGGAATATTCCCTCTTACTCATCCAAGGATGGTTTGGTTCACTGCACTTCACCACACACTTTTGCTTACTCTGCCTTCTGCTTCTCTCCAAGCCCTGCTGTGTCTTCTGATGCTGGTAGAGATCTCTAATAGATCAAACCACTGAACTCCAGGGCTGTATCAGTCACAAATTCCAAACTACCAACATCTCCTTCCTGCAATCACAGATGTCTACTCTGCCCTTCAGCGGGCTTCACCAAGGGAACAAAGACTCCATAATATTTTTTAGCATTTGTCTTGCCCTTTCCCATAGAAAAAGGCCACAGGAAATTAGTATTAAATGTAACTCTCCCCTTCAGCCAATTCCACATATCGTTTTCCTAGTAATTTGGTGTGGTTTGGGCTGGACTGGCCGCTGAAACAAATGACAGATGCTCTCTCCCATCAAGGAGGGGAGGAAGAGAGATAAAGAGACTTATGAGTTAAGATACCACTCCTCAAATCCCTAAATCAAAGCATAAGTCTGTTTTGATATCCAGTAAAGAGTCATTTAACTGGCATGGGGACTTTTCTGCAAAGCCCCAGGACAAGCAAAGGATGCAAAGAGGGGAACAAGCCATAGGGCTGGTTGAGGGGAGGGGATAGGTTGAGAAGCAGTATTTTCCACCTAGTTCTTTTCACTAGTTCTCTCAGAGCTAAGTCCCAGAAAAATGAACAAAACAAGGGTTGAGGCGAAATTATATTTGCTGAAGAAGAGTTATAGAGATTAGTGTATTAATTAATCAAGACGGCAATGTCAGCAAGGGCCTGACCTTTATTCTTGCCCTAGTAAAAGCTTTGTCCCTGGTGACTTTTGGCTTGCATGCTAAAGCCATTTAGATACATCCCTCAATTAATCGCAGGATACCCCCTGGGAGATAGGAGAGCAGTACTGCAAGCTGGGATGCTGAATCAGAGGAGGAGTAACATAGTCAAAGGCACCTTGTCAAGGGCATTGGCAGAGCTAGGGAGAGAGCCCACAATTCTCTCTACCTTTCACACTTCACCTCTCACTGCTAGGAAGAAAATTGTTTGAAGTTATTAATCTGGAATTCTGCCATACTTTAAAAAAAAATAATAATCAGAGACTAACAAGAAATGAAGATTAATTAAAAAAAAAAAAACAACAAAGAAAAGAGGCCGTTTTTAAAAGAATTTCTATCTTTTTTGTAATAAAACAGCAGAAATGCGTGAAAGTCAGACAAAATAACAGATAGCTGCCAAGAGCAGGACAGCAGTCAGATCTTCAGTTACCCCCTGATTATTCCCTGTCTCGTAAGACTAAGCCCTTCTCTCGGGCAGATTAGTTGCCCATCCCCATACTCTGGGGAGCTTTGATTTTGAAGGTGGACAGGCAGCTGCTGCTATCCCCACACAGCAGGGACAAAACGGGGTGGAATCCATACAGATTCAGGAAGATGACATACAGCCACAGGCAACAGGAAGACTAAAAAGCCACAAGAGTTCAGGAGAGAGTGGTGATGTTCAACGACAGCAGCAGATGGACGCAACATTGGAAGATGTCTGCTTCTATCAGAATAGCTGCCATTATAGCAACTGAGAACCTGACTCTGTTTTTGCCTCCCAAGCAAAAGCAACAAACATATCTGCCCATCAATCAGGCAGGTCCACAGGCCCCATCAAGTCTGGACTCTGACCCACGGACAAACATCCTGGCTTCACCTTGGACCTGTTGTCACTACAGATCTACCAGGTAATTGCTAGGCTGATTGCAGTCACCATCATCAGATCTAATCCTGATTCACGGGCTTGACTTTGGACTTGCTTCGTTACTATGGACTTATCTGGTGACCTGGACTCTTGGCTGAACCTGTCTATCCTTCACAGCTCTGGTGTGCTCACCTTGCCCAGCAGCAGTGGGACAAGGCCTCGGCTGGCAAGGAGAGACATCTGGTATTAACTCCATTTCTCCCACTGCTGTCACTGGCCTTAATTCTTTTCTCAGTACGGGAACTCCAACTGTCCAACTGAACCTCAGCTGAGCAATAGTGCAGAAGATGTAGCCTAGACAGTAGAAATTGGTCTCTAAGCCTGTCTATCACTAGCTGAGCTGAACCTGCCTGTCCCTTGCACTCCAGCTCTACAGTCCTTAACATTCAGTCCTGCTGTTGGGGAAATCTCAGACAAGAAGAGCCATCATGTTGATGGAAGCAGGACTGGCACATACTATGCTTTCTCCCACACTCCTCAATACAGAGGTTACAACATCCCAAACCGCAGCTACATTAAGACCAACTTCATTGCATTACATACACTCTTGTCCGACACCCTCCTGTCCATAAGTAACTAACACACATCACCTCTCAAACATCATAGTTGAGTTTGGTCAAAAAGCTTTCCAGAACAAATAAACATTTTAGCTTTAGGTGCCAAATTAATTTTTGTTAAAGCCAACAGGGTTACCTCATGTTAGAATCCAACTACAAAAATAGATTTCTTTTCCTCTTCCCTAGCTATTGTTGGCAAACATTAGTTCTAGAGAGAGAAGCTATTTCTGGACTTTTATTGGCAAGTCTCGTGTTCAGAGACTAAAGGACAGAACTGGCTGACAGTGGAACAAACGTTAGACATTACTTTCAAGAAATGCCAGTTTCTGCCAAGCTCTTAAGCGCATTTTTCTGAAAGAAAAAAACAAACCCCAAAGCCTTTATTAACTGCTACTAGTAGAGGTCACAGCTGTGAGGATCGAGGGGAGAAAAAGGCACATATGGAAAGTTCTCTGTCTCGGACATAATCAACTGCGTGGTCACTGCCATAGGTGTCCTCTGATTTCAATTTTGTCTCTTCTTTTGTAGAGCAAAATCACCTGCTTTTTAGTACAAAATGATTGCTAAACACGATGGGGGTGGAGTTTCTAGCAGATTTTTGTACATTGTATTATCTTCTGCTTGGGCTCTTGTGCACTCATTAGACACATTCACACATTTGTGCATACACACACATGATCACAGATGCACAGGGACACGCTTCTAAGACACAGGTACCATAACAAACAGCACCCATTCATAAGTACACAATTAAAATAATTTGTTCATTAGACACACCAGTGCATATCTGCACACTTGAAGGTCTGAGAGAACATTGGGCTAGTTCCCACACTCACATGCACGTACCCACATTTAACGTCTTCCACCAACACACTTCCAAGTTTGCACTTGCAAATACTCACTGCACATAAACACCTCACCAGTACAAATACTCACCTAATGTGTGATTCGGAAAAGTACAGGAAACACATGGAGATTCATAACTTTTTCTCTTGCAAATTGTGCATGTGGTCTTCATGCATTTATTAACATCATGCTAATAATTTCTAGTAATTAGTGTTATAATAGGAAAACACAAGAATGCAGATCTTGGTCCTTTGTAAGCAAATTAATTACACCACACCCAGTACTACCTATTACCCTCAATACATACAAAGGATGCATACACAGGATTGTTTTTCTATTTCCCAGGCATTTGTTTCAGTGCAACTGAGATTTATTCATCAGTAAGCTAAGAAGCAACAATAAAAAGGACTAAATGAAAACATAAAAATTAAGCCCTTTTACACAGAGCCAGTCTGAGCAGTACTATTACCCAGGCTCTTCCAGTCTCCTAATAAAAAATCAAAAATGATTGGCAAATGATTTGGGAAAAATATACTCTGTTCTTTTTCACTTCTTCATCTGTATGTGAACCCAGTACACTTGTCAGCAAGCAATAGATTATGCAGACTATACTCTTGCATAACCATAAACCTGTGCTATGTTTTCTGTGACTCAGTGATACTAACCATGCCCTGCACATCCTCCTGCACCCTGTAGCTTCTGCCATTCTAGTTTCAGACTGGAAAATGCAACAGATCCCACCTTCAGCAGGCCCACCTCCATCACCTTTGAATTTCCCCCTGCGTTTCCCCAAAAGCCACTCCAAAGCCCCTTAGTCTGGTATCACTCTTAGAGCCAAGGAATGGAAATACAAATATCCCACTACTGAAAACACTCAAATGCACCTGTGATTGAACATCTCCTTCCCTTTTTGTTCTGTCCAGCTCTGCAGCCTCTCTTCTGCATCTGAAACTCATGAAGGATTACATGCAATCGGTAAAGACAAAGTCTTAATTAATTTCCTAGAGGTTCTCATACCAGGTCTGTAGGAGCTATGGGAACTTCCATTCACAGGGGCAAAACATTCATTCATAGGCAAATAGTAAGCTTGCAGAAGCAAGGTATATAGGCTAGATATGGCATTATCCTCTCCATGGCAATATTGCTGAATTTCCCTCAAATGGAAAGCATATTCTATACAATCTTATAGACTTAAGTTCTCTATAACAAGTAATTTTGTGTTGTTGCATACAAAAGTGCCATGTGACAGAGGAAAGATCTTAAGGTTTTGTTTTTTCTTTTATTTTTTCCCCTTTCCTTTCAAATACAAGCACATATACATAAATAAGATGTATTTGGGGGTTATGCCAAGCCTCTGTAGCACTGACACAGAAATATTACAGGTAAAATGCTTCTGGTTTTCTTGGGAGCCTTCTGGCTGTCTCAAAGAGAAGGCCTTCAATTACTGATTCTGCCTTTTTGGAAGCTCTTTAAGGTTTAGATTCTGGATGAGGAGTTATGAGATCTCACATTTAATTCAGTTTATCATAGCTGTACACTCTCAAGTGAAATCAGTGGAACTGACTGGAAAGAGTAGGGTACTTGATGAATCACCTTGGGGATTGAAATATCTGTTATTCAACATTCATGAAATAAGCCTCTCTTCAACATTTTACCCTCCCTTATTTTGAACAGTCAGGATCTCCAGCAATGCCAGCCTGACCTTAAATGCCATCTGGACTGTACTTATGTATTCTGAGCAGGCATAGAAGAGCCACAAGCTTCTCATTCTTGGGATGTATGAGCAGATAATAAGCCAAATCTGTACCACAATGAATTTGATCTCTCTTCAAGCTGTCCCTCTTTTAAGAATCTTTTCACATGAATTCACAAATCTACCTGAGCTTTTTTCTCTCCCAGAGAGTGTCACAAAAGAGACATAGAAAATACTGATAAAATTTCTCTTCCTTTCTAGCAATGAACTCATGGAAGATGCCATACATGCTACACCAGTCAACAGCAGGGACTAAACTGTTAGCCTGATATGAGTACCCTGATATCAAGCCCTGCCCTTGTAATTAGTATCAAAGGCACGGACAACAAGTTGCCATTTACGCATCTATGGGGAAATGAGTATCTCTGAATCAACAGATTGAGGGTACTTAAATAGGATCTGACTCCACATCTCCAGTTGGAATGATCTTGCTCTTGCTTTGTTCTGTCCTCCATTGCCACAAAATCTGTCCATGTTGTTTTGATACCCAAATACTTACACTGAAAAAGACATTTCTAAAGAGCTGTAGAAGACCCTAAGGAAAGTTGAGAAAAACCAAGGCACATTGGGTGTGTTACTTTCAACCTTTTTCTACAACATAGCAGGTAACATCAGCTTAAAGAAACAGTACTGACAGGTATTGCCTGTTCTGGTTTTGCTTTCCACCAGCTCAGCACTCCTCATGTCAATAAGGTGTCATTGAACTGGAATGCAGAGTGTGAGGAGGCTACTCTACCCTTCTGCTCCAATCTCAGCTGGAGGAAGGGATGGGACAGGACCTCAGAAGGCATTGTCCTCTGCTGTCCTGTGGGCTAATACATGCAAGCAGCACATGCACAAATTCCAGTGTTTTAAGCGTGCTGTCCTTCAGAGGGCTTCACTGCAATCCCATACACTGCAGTCCACACCTCCACTCTAATTAGTTACGAATGTAAAGGAACTGAAAGACAGGTTTCCCCTCTAGCTTTGCATTTGTTAAAAGGTCACCAAGGAAGTGTGAATTTTCTCCTGTGAACAGAGATATCAGAAGCTAATGAAATCTGAATCTAATGAATCGATCCTTGCTGTGTGCATTTTCTTTTCAGTCTTCATTTAGAAATGAGCTCCTTTTTCCCCTTCACAGGCTACTACAGACTCCCACATGTGCTACGCAAGAAAGATTAGGCAGGAAGGCTGAGGGTTATGCACTTCTGCCTTCTCCCTGCCCTACCAGCAACTGTGATGGTGTCACACAACAGCAGAATGCCAACACAGCCTGTCATCATTTTAGCTGCACTTAGCCCAATAGAGACCCACAAGTAGCTCCCATGTGCTATTACACATATACACACAAGATACGCACATTCATGTATTTCAAGTAATAAATACTGATGCCTATTACATGTTTAGCATTCTGCCTATAAGCAGAGATAAATGCATACTCACACACATACACACACCCTTGTGCACAACTTCCAAGCATAATGTACAAAGGCATCCTCTAGTGTGCATACAAGCACACAGCTACCTACAGCATAGACAAATCCACTTAAAAAGCATAAACATGTGCATCCTATTACTTACCGGTGCTAACACACCATTACAAACTTGCATGCTCATGTCTGTACCCAAACACACCCTTCCTGACCCCCACCCTCTAGGAACGCAAGAGGCCTGGGAATCAATAACCACTTACAGCCCTTCAATCCAACACTGTCAACTTTGTTCTCCCCTGTTTACGGTGACAGACAAGTGGACTAAAGATAGGGAACATCAGTATGCAGAGGAGGAGAGGTGGGCACTGTGTCAGCATAAGAAGCAGGCAGACACTGCTGAATCCAGCAGAGGCTGTTCTTGCCTCCTGCAGCCAACTGAGCAGAGCTGCCACTGCCCCAGAAACCTGATTTATTCCCAGAACATCAGTGCAACCAGACAGAACAAAACAGGGCAATAATCATGGGCTATTTTCCCCGAAACAACATAATTGTACATAGAAAGATTCAGAAAGAATCCAATTCTTATCTGTTTCCAAAGCCTGAGCAATGATTTGTCCACATAAAGATGTGCTGCGTGATCAGTATCACATCAAACAAACTTGATACCGTATCCTGCAGCGGAAATGGAATGAAACTAAACAGACTTCAGACACAGCAGGCCACCTTTAAAATTGTCAGGGTGCTTTACTGACCTTTTAAAGTGAATGAGCATGGAAATGCAGACAGGGGTCAATACCTCCGCCAATGAATTCCAACCAACCTTGCAGCATCCAGGATAACCCAAAAGCTATCAGTATTCCTGAAGTCTGACATGAGCTCTAATCATGTGCCTTTGTCACAGCCCACAGACTCACCTGCATCTGAACATCCAAGAGGTAATCAATCTCAGCCCACAACATGGCTACATTCTTCCAGTCCCCAGTTTCTCCCTGTATCTATATTCAGAGATCTCACTTCTGCGTTATGAACAAATCCTATTATGCCAGGCCTGAATCTCTCCTGGGCAGAGACCAGCATTAATATAAATATAATTATGGTTGTTTAATAAATGTATGATGTCTGCCGATCTATCTCGTTAAATTAACCACAGGAGTGAATTTTGCATTAGTCATGACAAGGCCCATTTTCAAAGCTGACATTTAATACCAGTCCCCAGTACAAATCATACTTCAGGGTACACAAATCAAAGGACTTGGTGAGGATCTGTGAGAACTGAGTGTGAGAAACCATAATAGCACTTTTGGTGGCTTTCTGAAGGTATCCATTCTATGTAACACATTTACCTAGAGCTGATCAACCGGGTAAAAAATTCAAGGCATTTCAGCATACGTGGAGGTTAGTGGGGTTATGTCTGACCCAGAAAAAACTTCAGCACTTTGATCCCTGGAAGCCCTTCCAATCACTAAACATACTACCAGCTTGATCAGAAAAGTGACCTTTCTGTCACTCTTTCAGAGCCAGCCTGAGCTCTGCTTTCAGATCCCATTTATTTCATTCTCCCTCACTGGAAAAGACAAAAGGGTTGCTCTTAAAAGGTCATTGCAAAATCGGTGTCCAGCTGCCTACTGCAAAATCCATATGGGCCATCAGACTGCAGGGAACAGGGCATCCATTACACAACACATCCATTACTTTCATCTTTGGTAGAAGGTTCATTCTAGTAGCTTAGGTTACAGTGTTGACCTTGGGTGCAGGACAGCTGAAGGTTCTGAGCAAGGTACCAAGTTACTCAGGCTTGCTTATGCTATATTATAGGGTCGCCTCCATTCTTCCCCATCATTGCCAGCCAGTGAGGCATGTATGCTCTGGGCCACCATGACATGGTGATACAGCCCTTCTCCCCAGCTCAGATGACAGCCAGATCCCAGCCCATTACTTCCCAAGGCTAGGAAGAAAAATATACGAAAGACAATAAAAATGAAACTGAAGGTATAATATAAAGGAAAAAAGGGGGCAAAGAAAACACCTTCAGAAATGCTAGATTCCTCCTCCACTGTTCTTATGTAGAGTTAGCATTTCAAACCAAATACTATTCTCACTCAACTTTCAATTATCTTGCAAGACAAAATAATTCTACAAACTACCAGCTTTCCCTCCAAATCAGAATAAGTCTCAGCACCTGCAATCTGCTGACCAACACCTTTTAAAGGAATGATTACAAAGAAAAGAGTACCTTCCAGTGAAACGCGAACTGCCTTCTGATCCTGTGCCAAAAACAAATCCATGTATTTAAAACTATATTTTATAAAATAAGTGATCCCCAGCAGAAATAACCTACTGTAAAATTGACAAAATTTCTGGGCTTTTTTAGCCCCAGTTGCATATGGCTGTACTTGTCTCTCAAACTCATTTGTAATATCATCCTCAAACTCATTAAAAATACATCATCACATTGTTACTTTGTATGAATCTCTGATTCAATTTTACTGTAGAGTTCAGTCATTATTTCCAGCACCCACAAAGGAAGCTTTCTGGTTTATTCCAAAAGCCAAGAAGAGGTAGGACACAGTAAGATATTCAGTTAAAAATGTTTTGAAAAAAAATGTTTTTTTTTTTTTATCAAAGCCAAAACTTCTTTGTGGCTTTGATTAAAGGTGACTTTTATCAGGAAGAGCTGCTCAGCTCTTGCATGACATTTTTGATCGGACCCCACAAGAAAGATACCCTTTCCAGTTGAGCTCCCCAGCTTCCTATGAACAATTGAATATTAACTGGAACAGTGGTTCAGATGGAGGCTGTTCCATACTAGGTGAGTACTTGTGCTCCCGTGTTATAGAATTAGTCTCTTTCTCACTCAAGGAATTTCTCATTGTGGTTGGATTTGATGACCTTAAAAGTCTCTTCCAACATATAGCATTCTATGATTCTATTATTTACACAAAATGTAACAACCCTTACATGAGAAGCAGGGATAAGTTTAACAAAGAACTATCTGGTGGTGTAACTCCTTGCTTTGAATCTGGCAGATTGGCACCTGAGTTTTCTTCAACCCAAAAGAGGGTAATAATCTGTTCCGAGATTAGTAGTTCTGAATTTTCACAAGTTACTTTAAAAAGCTGTGTTTTGACTCTGGTGCAAAATGGGGACATTGTTTGAAGTATCAAAAAGTTTTGAAGACAACACCTGCTTTCCACAACTATATATTGATGTTTTTCTCTCCTGAGGTGAAAGGTGCTGAGGAAGCGCTGACTATGGTGATGATGGTGACAACAGAAAATGAGGTAAACCATCTGCAGTGATGTGTGCAAGTTCTAGTAGCAGCCTGGTAAGCCTTTGGTCTCTTTAAATCTGATCCCTAAAGCAAAATAAAAACCAAAACCTGCTAGGATTAAGTGGGCAATCAACAGAGTGGAAGATTTCCCATTTCTGGGGCAAAAGGAACAAAATGAATATATATGTCTACATTGCCAATCCATGGCAGATACAAAAGGTCCTGAAAAGGAACAGCGTGTTCCCTCTGCACCTATTCCAGTGACCTAATAAATCCCAGAGGAAGTGATAAGGGGAATGATAATCAGTGTTTAGCATCATCATTATTGAGAATGCTCAGACTATAACATAACATAATCTTTAGAAAGACTAACAACATCATGGGTGGAAAAAGAAAGGCATCTAACAAATTAAAGATACTACTTTAACAAATTTATCTGTTTAACAATATTATCAATGCAATAATTCCTATAATAGAGTTCCAGAGCTTATTTTCTAGTTATGGTACCAAATGCTTTTTTACTGCTCTTAGTGCTGACTGCCATGAATTTTTACTGTTTAGCTTCTTATATACATTTCCTACATTACGTTGGCTGCTATCTATTTTCCCTGTTTTCTTTGTTCAGAGACAATAAATCTATGCTATTATTCCTTAGAAGATTATTTTCATCAGCCACATTTAGGAAAATGACCTCTACTGTTGTTTACTCATTACATTCAGAAATACTGGTAAACAATTAGTGCTAACAAACAAGAAACTGAGACTGAAATAACAGAAATCTGTCTTACTATAATCAATCCATCACGTAGATTTTTCATCAATATTGTGATTCACTGTCCTCTAAACTCTAATTATTGCCTTCTTTTTTGCTACTAAACCAGGATCAGTTTTAACTGAGTATGTCCTCAATTCTTGATTAGAGAATTGTGCCTTTTTGGATATGCAACAAAATCCTTTTTAAAAAAGGACTCAATTTTTATTCATAATACTTCTGTATATTTTTTTTCCTCTTGTGGTCTGCTTTACTTACAATATTTCTTCAGCTCTGGAAAATCAGCCCTTATTAAGGAAAAAAAATATACACAAACACATGTTAATAGGAACACTGTCCTCTACCCATATTAAATGTAATTGGGTCACGATCACTGGTGTCTAGGTAACCACAAACTCCCACACCAAAGACTAATTCATCCTTTCCTATTATAATGTAGTCCAAAATAGAGTTACACTGGATACAACATCTTTTGTGTTAGAAAATAATCATCTGTAATGTCTGGAATCTCTAATAGTATTTACAGCTGCCGCATGAAATCTCAGGTATATCTCACCCAAACTGAAGTCCATAGCCACACATTTACTTTTTGTGTATTCAATAGAAGTATGCATGAGGTAACTTATCCCATTTTCTAGTTTGATTCAATGTGCCAAGCAGTCTTATTTCCTAAATTTGTCAGCATACTTGCAATATGCAGATCTGAATTATCAGTAGATGAAGCTGTATCAGGCTGCCATTCCCTCCCACCCCAGCCACACATGCTTACTACTACCTTTTCCGTCCTTCCCAAGCAGGGGGTAAACTAGTATTTGGAGAGACTGAAATTCCAAAACTGTACTTTTACTGGCAGGTTTCACTATGACCAATTACATTATACTTCATCAGCAAGATCTTTCAATTGCTCATTACTCAGATGCTTAGCCGTAGTATATAGACATTTGAGAAATATATTCCTTCTGCAGTTTTTCCCACACTGGCTCAATGTCTTTATTAACAATCTATTTGAGTTTGAACTGCATTTGTTTTCACAGAGCTTGCTTTTCTTTTTTTTTTTCCTTCCCTCCGCTCCCCTCACCCCTCCACCCTCACCCCTCTCCTACACACACTTCAGCATTATTTTGTTTGGCTTTGTGAAAGATTAGTTTTCTTCCTCTGAAGTGCAAAGGTCCCTCACCCATTTGATCCCCGTGACCACTGGATTATGGGTCACTTCTCCAAAAACGGTCTTCACATTAGTCATGCAACCAATGGTTATCTTCCATCTTTCCTTCCTTCTCTTGCTTACAGCTTTAAAAAGCTCTCTGGCAAAATCACCAAGACTTTTGTCTTTCCTTTTTATCAAGAGCCTTAAAGAATCCTATGATACAGCATTCCACGTACTTCTCTGCCATGCATTTCCAACATCCATCATCCAAACTTGTGTTTGTATCTTATTCTTCTGCTCCAGGCAGACAATGCACGATCGCATTACGCTTTTGTTTATTCCTCTGTTTGCTTTTCCTAAGTGAAGCTCACTTCTGACAACTACTTGGTTGAAAATATCTCAATGTTTTTCTGTTCTACACCAAAAGGTATTCATCAAAGACATTCTTCTAATTCTCTGTATGGCAGTAGCCATCTTAATGAATATCTGAGAGAATTACCATACATCATCAGCATCGAACATCTCCAAATTCTTTTTCTACTCTTGGCTATGAGTAACCAACATATTTTTTGATTTCTACTATCTTCAGCTTCTTTGTGTCCTTCCACACTTACAGCATGCATGCAAATAATTCCTGAATTGTCCCTGATGCCTACGTTCCCACAGGTTTTATGCTGTGCTGAAATGTCTCTTTCTAGACCACATATCTTCACTTGTAGATCTCCCACCATCTGGCAGTGAATGCATCAAAAATTTCTTCCTGGGACAAAAATTAGAATATAGCACATCCAAGATCGATCACAGCAGGTTTTTTTTCTTCATCACCCATACGCAGTACACAATACAGAGTGTTACCTAAAGATAAACCATAAAGCTCCAAATTCCATCCCACACTCCCCTGTTAGGCACGTCAACTTCTGTCTCAGAGTTCATCCAGCATAAGCATACCCTTTCTTTACAAGTACAAGTTTATCACATACAGAAGCACATATTTCTGCTCTGTTATTCAGAATTAAAGTGTTTGCAATTCAGTTTGGCTTAATTTACTTTAGAAATGAGTTAAGCCAAATTTAATTAAGGCCACCTTAATTCTGCTTCAGTGTGTTGACGTGTAGCTTAATGTGGTTTAGCACAGGACTTTCCACTCGCATCTTTAGCTAGTTCAGAGGCACTTCCCTGCATGTTCTGATATAGACAAACTATTAAGGAATTCAGCCTGTTTAATTAATTATAAAAAAAAAAAGATTGAAAGGTGACTCAGTTGCATTGTGTAAGTACCTTTAAGAGAACAAATTGCAAGTTACTAGAGGTCTGTCTAAACTAGCAGAGAAAAATAACAAGAATGCAGCTGAAAACAGCAGGCAGATGAATTCAAATTAGAATAAGGCAATAATATTTAACAGTTTCTGACCCCTGGAACAAAATAGCAGGGGACCAGATGGGTTTCCAATCACGTGATGTTCTCAAATTCAGTCTGAATGTTTTTCTACAAAACCTGCTTACACAAACACAAGTTATCAGGCTTTGTACAAAGCTGCCTGTGTGAAACCCAAAGGTTTATGATGTATAAGAGGTTAAGCCAAAAGACCTAATGATCCCTTTCTGGCCATTGAAACTCCATAAATTTGTTATTAAGATTCTGTTTTCAGTGTCTAATACGTTTCCCAGCAACTGCAGCCTTCGCTGCTATTGGACAGGCTGCGCCTGAACATGGCAGAAAAGAGGAGAAGAACTGAGCCATCTCTGCTCTTACTCTGATGCTGAAATATGTCTTCAGTCCAGACTTGAGGACTTCTGCTTCTGAGTCCTGCTTTATACACCACCATGTGTCTATCTCATACACGTGCAGCGCAGCATGCTGGCCTCTCTGCTACTGTTGGTTTGGGATCCCCCACCACCTCCTTCCAGTGCCTGAAGTCATAGAAAGGGAGAAAGGCTGCAGATCTCTGTCACACAGAAAGGACACTATCATCGTACTCAAGGAGCTGTGACAGAAGGAGAATCTCATGCAACACCCACCTTCTCCAGCTGGAAGACCTGACCCTACTCAAGGACAAACCCACCACATGGCGCAGTCTGCAGACATGCATGTATTATTTATGATGTTTAGAGTACCAAGCAAGGGCACATATTGTGATTTAAGCAAAAAGAAATGTCAATACTCTGTCAGCGAGGAAGGAATTTAGTACTTTTAATGCAGAAGAGTAGCAGTCAGTTCTAGTATATTGGGTAATTTGAAACAAACTTTGTTATAGAAAGAAAAATAGGTAGAAAAGATAACATAATTAGTCCAAGAGTTTAGCACACATGAAAAAATAAATCTGGATTGGAAACAAAACAAAGAAATCAACCAAAAGAGAAGAACAGGGTAGAACCAGGATGTATCTACAGGTTTTGAGACTGGAGAGAATGAACAGACGAGACCAGGGGACCTGGGGGTAGATCAGAGAGGCATAAGGATGGCGGTGAACATGGGTAGGGAGCTGACAGACCAAATAGAATGGGAACAACTGCAGCTGCAGGAAGTGCATCTTCCAGGGCTACACAAACCAGCAAAATGATAGAATGGAGAAAGAAGGGAGATCAGATTTCAAAATACAGTTCACATATAGTGATAGACAGGATATACGTATTACAGGCACCAACTAGTGGAATCCACTGTTGCAGGAAGCCCTGTCTGAGAAAAGATTGTGAAAGGGGATGAAAAAGTGCCATAATTATTCACAGAGAAAGTATCTCATTATTTCAAGGTTTTGATAATGATAATCAGGCCTCATGCTGCAGTGGATGAAGTGGAGGAGAGGCAGGTCAGGCTGGTAGGATTATTTTCTTTCCATGTCTTAGCGTAATTGAATCAGTTGCATTACAGGCTGGTTTTGTTCTCTTCTGAGCCGTGAGGAACCAGTCTCTGTATGAGGCAGGATACCTGATTATATGGACCAATGGTCTGATCCAGCATGGCAAATGTTACGATCTTAAGAGGAGCAAAATCAATCTTTGCAGAAAATCCTGTGTGTGAAAGACTTTGAAATTTAGATGCTTCCAAAATCCACGCAGAGTGAAAGAAAAACATGGCTCTTTTAGCCTGTGCTTTTGCCACTTCCCCATTCTTATTTTCCGTGCCTGAGGAGTTCATGATTAGACTAGGAGCTTCATCAAAGGGCAATTTTCAGCTGCCAAATAGATTTGTACAATAAATCCACACGGGGCCAGATTAACAAGCAAGAGAGACATCAGAAATCAAAAAGCTAGCTGCTGTAATTCCACAGAAAACTTGAAAGGATGATGTGCAATGATATTTGAACTTCTAAAGGGACACCATTGAAATACTGCAGTTAGTTTTCATTAGGAATGGTGCTTTTCTATCCCTTATCCTCCCCAAGAGTTTTTTTTCTTTAGCAGACTGCAATCCCAAGGGCATTCAAGGTCATGACATTCAGGATTGCTTAGTGGCTTCAGATAGAACAGGAACATTTCAGCCAGAAAAATCACATACATGTGTGTGACTGCAATTTCTGTCACTGCTATAATATTTATAATAGAAAATTTAAAATAATCTTTAAACATCTAGTTTGCTTCACTTCTGTAGTTTTCTGTTTGCTCTAATAATTTGTACTGTGAATGTCGCTAAGGCTCTAACAAATCCACATCTGAAGTCAAACCAGGTCCTCAGATATCCCCATAAACTGAATAAACACAATTCAGAGATTAGCCTGACCACAAATTGCTAGTCATTTTCAGCCTTCTGGCACTACAAAAGACAGTTTGACTTCTGAGTGTGGCAGCATTGATTTTAATAATAGGAGAGTTTGTTCCTCCTTACAGCACATGGAAGGACCCATTCCCTCTGTCACAAGGTGACAGGGTTTGTTGTTTTTATGTCTCTGCATGAGTACACTGGGTTTGTTCATTTTCAAATGGGGCCACAATAACAGTATCTTGCCAACAGGGTGAAAATATGGAGGTCAGCCATTGATTCATGTCTTGTTCCCTCACAAAATGCAATCTCTTCTCCATGCAACCTCAAGTGCAATTGCAAATGTATTTTGTTGCTTCAAGCATCTAGGTTGCCCAGATCTGTAATGTCAAAACCTGGGATTCTTCCATCTAATCCTGCTCTCTCAAATTCTAGAAGGGCTATGACAGGATACTTGCATTTCTGATTCCTTTTGTAGGGAAACAGTTTGATAACCCCCTCTAAGTCAGTACCTGTCACCTTCTTTTCTCCCGTACAGCATTGGAATATGGAACCAGGTTGCAACCAAATATCTAAGGAAGCAGAAAAGAAGCTAAGGGAAAGATCCCATAAACAAAGCAAAAATATCAGTTGTTTATAACACACAGGGGAAAAAAGAAATCTAGAGGAACATCAGCCTTCAAGACAGGAAAGAATCAAGATAATCCCACTGGTTTCCCACTTATCAGCCCCAAGGAGTTTGCAATGTCCCTCGGTTTAATAAAAAGCAAACCACCAACTAGAATTGTTAAGAGCATTAGCAAGTGAAAGGAATGTAGGAGATTGCAAGGATTTGTTGGGAACTGAGTCCCTAACAGAAGGGTAAACAGCAGAGCTAAGACAACTGGTTCCAGTATATGATGGTGGAAAAGAGTGGGCCAAGAAGGAGGTACATGATTGCTCTGCTTCGCTATTCTGCACTCCAGCCATGTCCTTTGAACCTCAACAGAACTGGATACCTCCCAGCTTTGCACAGTCAGATCCATTATGATCTCACCCCGTCGTCATTTTTTATTGTGCCGTAATTTAACCACATGGCATGGGACCTATTCTCCAGTTACGCAGCCAGTCAGCACCCAATAATCTATCAACAGTAGAGACAAAAGAGTTGATTTAGGATACTACTTCTGCCAAAGGGCTGAAGATTGAGCCAGGCTGTCTGCTTAGGAGCTGGAGAAGCAGACATCCCTTTAGCGTCAACTTTAAAATTGGTTCCAAAAGGCAGAGAAGCTAGCAAATTTTTCACTTCTTTGTGGTTCAGAACCATATTTTTCTCCTTCTGTAACAGGTTTTTACCAACAAAATCTGGGTTAGGATATAGCACCTATATTTTCTGCCAAGCTCTGATTTGCATTCTATTTCTTAGCCTGAATAACTAAGTAGGAGAGAAAGTGAAACGTGATTTGCATGACTCTGAGGTCCTAAAATGGGACCTAAGTTCCCTTGTTCTTCTATCTACAGTCTTCTGTCTGTTCCATTTTATGCTGTTATCTTCAGCACTCCTGTTTCTGCAGCTTCTGCAGTGTCTTTACATTGAAGGAGAAGGAATCTAGAGAAATATCGTGCACATGAAATGGCATGAGGACGCCACTCTTGAGCCCTAAGTTATCTGCTAGGACTGCTCCATGGCAGCCTGCAACTTCATCCTGGGATGTCCATGGACCAACTCATTTGTCTTAATATAGCATAACAGGATAAGAAAGCACGGGTTATCTGGATACAAACCAAAAGAATGTAATTTTATTCTAAACACTATGTTGTTCTGGCAATTAAATTTCATAAACCACACATTTTGGAAACATTAACAGGTCTGCCCATTTCCATATTGGGAAGATTCATCACTCCTGTGCGAATATGCTATGTTAAAAGCTACGACTGGGACTGAAATATCTGGAAATGCCAGAGATCAGTACTAACCTCACTGTACTAACCTTGGTACACAAGTACTAACCTTGGTGGGAAAGTTCAGAACAGAATCACGCAGCAAGCTTAAAAGACTAGAGCTGTGGGAGTAGGCTGTGATTTCACTTCCCTGTGGCTCATTCTCACTAGAGGTGCCTCAAACTCAGTTTGAGGTGTGTTAAAAGCACCACAGTGACAGCCCTTCCATACAGACTTTCCCATTTTCTCTATTCAAAGGTCTGCAGTTAGAATAACTTACCGACCAGTACATGACTAAGGATAAAATCTAGTGCTGCTCCTGGCTTTTACGAGCAACAGAGCTGGCAGAGACACTCTTGTTTCCTTCCAGACAGGGTCTAAGAGGGAGGGAGCACATTCACAAGCTATTCCCACTACATTGATAACTGCATTGATTCTCTCTTCCAAGAATGTCAAGGTCTCTGGAACATCTCTTCAAAGCCAATTATCCAAATCTACCCTGATACACCACCACTGAACTTAGCAAGTCAGGGATACAGCTGGCTCAACATCAGAGGGGAAGCAATTAAAACAAAACATAACAATTTAAATTATTATCTTTATCTGTGATCCAGCTAGCATCAGTGATCATCTTTTGTAATATATATAAAAAATTTTCAATATCATTCTTCAGGTACACATCAATAACGAGAAAGACTAAAATACTGTTGCCTAGTGCACCCTGACAATTCTTGTGTTGGTTTTTAGTGTTTCCTGAGTGCTTTGGGGACAGGGAGGCTGAAAAATGTATGAGTCCATTCTTCTCCATTAAGTGTCATTCTCTGCTGTTTCTAGTAACCATGTGAGTTCAAACACAATGGAAGGTCCCTCAGTCCCCTAACACTTGAATCTTTCAACCTGGGAACAGGAAAGCAGATGGCCCGAGTGACAGCTGAAATCCACTGCAGCAGGT
Organism: Tringa tobata; assembly: GCA_033628505.1. Taxonomy (NCBI): domain Eukaryota; kingdom Metazoa; phylum Chordata; class Aves; order Charadriiformes; family Scolopacidae; genus Tringa; species Tringa tobata. The sequence continues at coordinate 4,431,071 of JAHREE010000194.1, read as the reverse complement.
GCCAGGGAGGACTTCTTCCAAAATCTGTTTCATGGCAGCATTCATGGGATACCTCAACAGATGGACTAGCGCACAGTGTTTAGTAGGCAACCACCCCTATACTAACTTCTTGAAAGCAGTAAGGAATTATTCAGTTGCCTTGAGAAAACTGTTGCTGCTTGTATAGCAGCAAACTCGGTCTATGGGATTAAGAGACCATTGCCTTTCCAGAGTCATTCACAAAACACCTACATTTGGCAAACACTGGAAGGGGGGAAAAATACTTCGAGGAGTCACACTAGTGCCAGAAATTGATCTTGTCCTACACAGGGTTAAAAATAAAAACCAAACCAGTTCCCCTGCCCCCAGAAATCCCAAACAAAGAAGAAATAAGCCTTCTCTGGAAACAGATGACAAGTAAAATGACCCTAGTCAACTACTGAGCTCTTTCAAAACTACAAGTTTAAACTGACTGTGGGGTGGGGATCAGGAAATGGGAAGACAAAGCATGGAGGCCTGAATTCCCCTCTTGTAAAATTTACAGACTTTTAAATGCCCATAAATGGCCCTCCCATAGGACAATATTGAGCACCTTCAACAAAATACAACAGCAATAACACCCATGATTTTTGGGAACAGAGGTGATATTTACAACTCGTGATTTTAATTGCACTTGCCTTAATATAACTGTCTTATTACCCATCAAGAAAAATGAGATCAGCCAGGACAATCTTAGTGACAAACTCCAGTTTTCTTGGAGATGTAAGGCCCAAAGAATCCCTACAAAGTTCCCCCAGTTCTGTGATTTGCCTTTCCAAACAATCTGAGGGTGCCAAAGCCAGCACAACTTCTAACTCCTATTGTTTAATGTGGCACAAACCAAACAGATTGGAGCATAATTAAGTATGTGATTTCTTAGTTGGCATTATTAATTAAATAATGAGAAACAAACAAAAAACCCCAATAAAAACACTAATGAGGAAAAACCCTGCAGCAGTTCATATAAGAATCTACAAGTCTCTAAGGAATACAAGCCTCCACCCTCTGATTTCTTTCCTCGGAAACCCTTTCTCTTCTCTTTCCCCACTTCCTAAATACCATTAACCCTTACATAGTTCTATGAAGTGAAACCCACAAGCCTAAAAGGTACAATTAGAAAATCTTACAAATCGCATCATCAATCAATTTTTGCGAGGGGTTGGCAGAAATAAAAGCAGCAGGAAAATAAAGCAAATAGGATGCAAACTTTTGCCTTGGGTAACAACTTAAGGAAACTGAACAAAACCCTTAATTTGAACCTTCAGTCCTTAGATTACTATTAGATAACTATTTTTTTCTGTACTTTACTTGCTATTACAGCTGCTTCCAATTTGAGCCACTTTGGACCAGAACTGGAAGCAGAACTATCAGAAAGAAAATCATTCTTTCTTATTCTCAGCATCTGCTTTTGAATGAGATCCCCAGAGCACAGAGGGTCAGCTAAACACACATCTTAGAGATGATTTTTTGAAAAGAAACTTTTGAATGCTTTTGAGACTTACCCATACTTAGGAAAAGTGTAAGCTCTGGGGGACAGAAGAAATCAGAAATGAGGAAAAGCCTGTCAGACTTGCAAAGATGATGTAAACATTTTACAGAAATGTACACCAGAAAGGATAGAATATATCTTATTTCTTTACTTTTTCTTTCTGCAAATACCTATCAAATATGCTTTTATGGCAAGAATATTACTGAAACCATTTTTGTTGGTGGCTGAATGCTGGCAAGAGGCCAAATTAAAAATATTTGTTAAGTTTGTGCACCAGACTTCCAATTACCAGAACAATATACATCTTACTGGAGAACAGAAGCAATATCATGTGACCTGCAAACTCCATCAAAACAACTCAATTTCTGACCATTAACTGTAATAAATCGTTTATGAGTATAGCATGCATAAAAATGCCTCACAGAAATTTGGTAAATAATCTTCAATAGTAAGGAAGATGAAAAAAGTATTTCATTGCCTAAAGATAACTATAAAAAAAATAGAGCTGTAATTTAATGGACAAATCATACATTGATAACAATTTAGCTAATTTGGGCAGAAACAGGTCAAACCAGATAAATCCACTTCTGAAGAGGTAGAAAGAGGAAAGACTTTCATCTCAGCATGTTGCTTAAGTTCAGCCACACTTCCACGGTAAATCACTGGTTCATCACTCCTTTTAAATAATTCAGCCCATGCTAGCAAGGTTAGAGGGGATGGATAATATCAGGTTTTCCAATTTATTAGACTAACTATCACCACTTTTGTCCAACAAAGAGATTTTGAACCACTATCAATAAGTCTTACGAAGTACGGCCTCGCACCTTGATGCTGCTCTCTCTGCTCCAGCATCTCTGCAAAAGGATGGATTTTCCCTCTAATCAAGTCCGATGAGAAAATTTGGGGTATTCAATTCCTCTGACTTAGAAGCTTTAGACTGGATGGAAAAAAATATTTTTTTTTCTCAGCTCTCCCAAGGCTTTCTTCAAAGAGGGACACATATCACTAGTGAAATCTCCTTCAAAGGGCACTGTCAAGATATCTGCAATAATTTTAAAACTCATTTGTTACTACTTGTTGTTTATAATCCCTTTGAAGCAAGGAGCTAAAGTCTATTTCTGTCAGTACTACCTCTCCTCCAGCAGGCATAACATGCCAAGGAAAATCCTTTAACAACATAGCACAAAGCATGAAGCTGAATTTTTTTATATTTGCTATATTACCAAGACATGCAGTTTGAAACTCAGCTATATACCATGGCACAAAAGACATTAACTTGTAGGATGATAGATGTAGTAATGAACAGAACAGCACAGTCCAATATGCTATAGATGGGTCTTAATTAGTAGACCAGGTAACAAGAAATCAAGAAGAACGGTGAAACAGTGTAATACGATAAAATGTAGTAGAGCAAAGAGATATGGAAGTTGAAAAATTAATCACACATGAAACTCAGGAAAACGTCAATATGTGTCACTGGAGAGTCGATTCATTTGGGGCCATACTGTACCTATGCTCAGCAGAACTTCTTACAGTACATCCCTGCTTTCAGTCTTTTAAAAATCAAAGATGAGAAGGGGCTCAACATCCCACAAAAGGGAGGCAGCAATAAAATCTCAGGGTGAGCTGGAGGGGTAAAGGCCTTCACACAAGAAAAGAAATGATAAGCAAGTTTTTTTGGTGTGGGTTTGTTTGGTTGTTGTTTTTTTTAAAAATTGTTTTCTGTTTTGACCATAGGGTTGTAAACTGGCAGAAGCAGAAAGGAGTATTCCCTGTGGAAATTGGCTGCTTTGGTTTTAGCAACTTTCAAACAGAGACAGTGCTCCTCTGAAGACTGAATTGGGCAATCCAGACAAAATGAAAAAGAGTTTGGATATTTTTTCCCCTTCTTTTCTTCTTCCTTAGGTTGAACAAAACCTTAGATAAGATCAATAGTTTCTTTAGTTTTATGCTTCGCTTCCTTAAGGGTAGTTGGCTTATTGTGTTTCCATTGATCACACAGACAGGGAGATTCGACAGAGACAAACCATCTTTTTTCTCCTCTCATTTCCGCCCTCCTCTCCATTTGAAATCAAATGACTTTTAAACGAGGCTGGGGTCACTATTCTTTCTCATTTACATATCAATAGTACCAAATTCCTGCCTTATCTTTCAGTCACTAAACTATTTTAAAAATGAAGGCTACATTTCAATTCAAGAGAGGACACACATGTTCCTTGAAAAAAACTCTAGCAGCAGCTTTTCTGGACTCTCTATTGGGAAAAACTAAGTCCTGGTTTGCCTCAGCCCTTCCTCGACATCTGGTGAGAGGGAGCACACTTGCCAGCCTTGTGCGACTGATATTTTAACCTCTTGCAGCCTCTATAGGGCTTTCTTGCTCTTCTCAAATCCTTTGCACAGATGTCCCTGTGCAGCTCCAAGCACTGTATTTCCGTGCTCACAGCCAGCGAAGCGTCTACTTGAATGAATCACTTTCATCACTTACAAGCAGGAAAAAAGCTAAGGACCAGGATCCAGGTCTACTGCACTCTGTTAGAAGTTTGACCACTGATTCACTGAGTGACGCTGGGCTTGAGAGCCTCTGCTGCATATAATGAGATGTTTTAAATCCTAGCTGCTGTTTGTGCTGTACTTCAAGGTGTAAAAGTATCAAAAACATAAGGGCGTGCTTGTCCAGGGGAGATTCGAGATACATCCCTACAGGAAGATCGATCCTATACAATTAAGAAACTGATTCACAGTTAAACACAAATCTACTAACCCAAATACCAGAAAGTTCTAAATATAGGATGCTGACATCTCCTGCCTTAGTGTTAGTCGCAGTCTACTGTTTACACACACATCAGCTTGAGGGTCCAAGAGCAAAGAACTAAGGCAGGAGGGTCTAGAAAAACTTGACCTCTTATGTGATAAATTTCCAGTTTGCAGGAATAATTTCAAGGCTTCCAGATACTAATGAAGTAATTTTGGCTTGATAGATGGCAGCTGAGTATTTAATGGTATTATGCAATGCAATCTTCAGGTCAGCCTGTCAAGTCCATACCCTAAGTTACCCACTTGTAAGAACAAGGAAACAAGCAAGCAAGAACCACGTCTAAAGACTGCTAAAAGGGAGAGCTTGTTAATATCAATTTTTTTAAAGAGATAGTTTAGGTACTTATATGCAGTTCCAGCATAAATGTCAATGTAAGAAATTACATTCCATTTTGATACCAACAATTTAGGTACTTAGCATACTTGGAAAAAAAATAGTGGAAATACTGTAAAGCTTCCTGAATCAGAGAAACTGCAAGTGTTTGTAATATCATTATGATGAATAAATGGGGAAGAAATGCCCCCTGATGGGAATATCTATGTATCCTCCATCTTTGAGATGCATGATAATCCTAAACCAAGGAAAAAAAAAAAAGGGGGGATATGTAGCCTCCTAAAAAATAACCCAATGATCCAAGTGGGACTCAACTTTTCAGGGTGTTCTGAATAGAAATTTTAGAACTGCTTTCAGCTTACAGACTTTCTTATGGGCCATGAGAACACTGGATTCTGTCACCAGTCACATACCCTCATATGTCAACTTGCTCTTGTCCTCAGTGGCTGCCTGTGGTCTGGGATTAGCGACAAAAAAGAGGACAAGAAAGAATGTAGAAAATAATTTCACATATTTTAAAGGATTACTTCATAAAAAGAATCCAGAACCATCTGCATTAAGTCTTTCTGCTTATTTTTCGTGCCTCTCCTACATCATACAGGGCCCTTGTGGATGGCACAGTGCTTAAGTGCAACATCTGAATGTGGCATTTAATGTTCTTTTTCTACTATTACAGCATATAATGCCACCAATTAGGCAAATTTGGGTTAGAGACCTCACAGATGTTGAAGGAGAAGAAGAACAAGAAGTCATTAGATATTGATACAGTCTGATGTGTCGCTGGTTTTAGGTCTTACTGTGGTTATCTAGGAAATCAGTGAAACCTTCCTCTACAGAGATCACTAGGAATTTTGTCATTGACTTCAGTCAAGGTAGATTTTTCCCCACTGTCTAAAAAAGATTCAAAACCACTGTCTTGACCTGTGGTGCCTATTAAAAAACCATTAGCACTTCTCAGGAGTAGGGAGTGTTAGATGTAATGCCCAGGGCAATTATATTCTCTTTCTTTAAACTGTCTGCTGTTTTTTATTTCTGCCTTTCCTGTCTTGGAAAGGATGTGCATATAGTAGGGCATGGTTAAAACAGCAGCTGAGTACTTCCTGGCTGCATTCTACAGAGAGGTAAAAGGATTAGTATAGAGCTTCAAAAGATAATCATTTGAATGTCTTATTAATTAATTGTTATTTGTAATAATGGCTCCTTCCTTAAGGGTCTTTTAGGATCTTTAACTGCTTATTAGTGCTGTATAGATAAGGATTGCTCCCTAGCGGGAGAAATGAGGTGGAATATGGAAGCCTTTCAATGAAAGCAACAGGTTTGGGGAGGAACAAGAGAAAGAATACACCATTTGAGTGAATGGAGAATTATGATCACTCAAATGCAATTACCAGAGTTCATCCTGTGTACTTAAAAGGTGCCAAGAGATCTCACAGACCAATGTCTCTGATGCATTCAGTACAAGTACAGCCTTTCCTACCAAGCCTGGAACTTCATTTGTTGTAGAGTTCAGGTCTGTCTAGATCACAGTCACAGTCATTGCTTAAGCTTGAGTTTATGGACAGCTGTCAAAACTAGCCTTAGATTAGCAACCTTTGGCTGTCAGTAACAGGCAACTCCAAATGCAGGATTCTCAGTGAAAGCTCTTAAATTTAGCCAAGTGAATGCTCAGGTAACTAGCCCATACCAAAGCGTGTGGTGCCACTAGTATTCAAGCTAATTACCTTAAAACTAGGCTCAAAGATGTCCATATGACCTGCCAACACATTTTTTACAACACTATGAATGCCCTTATAAGGATAGGTGCTCTGTATCATCTCAAAAACACTCATTCCTTCAGCTCAATGCTTTTGGCTCTAGACATGGGTCCGGAAAGAACAGACAATGCTAAGCATAATCTCCTCCACTTTGCCTTTCCAAACTCATGAGAAGTGCGTTAGGACAGTGGCGGCACAGGGTTCTTTGAAAGATTTACTCACTTTGTAGAGTCCGTGGTTGCAGCCGCAGTACGTGCTCTCCATGGTGTAGCTCCTCAGCACACCTATTTCCTTCCACACCACCACCCGGGCCGTCGACTCCCGGGACTTCTCCACCAGGAAGCTGCAGCTGTTCATGACAAATGCAGGGGCCACCTTATCCAGGATTTTAGGAAGAGTCTATGAGAAAATATCAGCAGCAATGAGAAATGAATTGAACAGATGTGCATGTGTTTATATCATACACACATATACAGAGACCTGTGGTTTTTAACGTGTACATCATCAAATCTATCTGTAGTAACTGTTACTGAGAGCTCCAACCAGTACATTATGTCCCTCCCGTGTGAAATGCTCAGATTCTTATATTTGTTTCATCCCAAATACTGAAATGCAAAATATCCAGTACGCTTGGTATATCTCATTCAAAAGTCAAACATTTTCACACCCACTAGTCTGGGACTACTGAAGTCACAGAGTTTTGTTTTCAAGATGCTTCAACATTACAGAATCACAGAATGATATGGGGTTGGAAGGGACCTCTGGAGATCATCTAGTCCAACCCCCCTGCCAAAGCAGGTCCTCCTAGAGCAGGTTACACAAGAACTAGTCCAGGCAAGTTTTGAACGTCTCCAGAGATGGAGACTCCACCACCTCTCTGGGCAGCCTGTTCCAGTGCTCTGCCACCCTCAAAGTGAAGAAGTTCCTCCTTATGTTTAGATGGAACTTCCATTACCCTACGCCTTCCCGTTGTGCTGCTAAGAGGGTTCTAGTCATAGTTCAGTACCTGATATTCCCATTCTCCCCTCTCCACCTATTCTATATCTCCTCCCATCATCCATCAGCTATGGAAGGAGTTTTGTCTGAACCTAGTACAGAGCAGAAAAAGGGGTTGTGTATTCTCATGGAAGGTTGCACATAATTATATGAAAATAGAGCTCAACAGTTAACTAACTTGTATTGTGAAACAAACAAAAATATTCTCAGTTGAGCTCCAATGATATATTTTATACACCTCATTTAGAGAAGCACAATAGAAAATAATCCAGGAAAAAAAAAGTAAAAATTACATCCTAACCCTGACTGATTTTCTTATTCTATAAATTGTATTTCCCAACAAAGTCTATATACACTAATACGCTGCAGTATCAAATATTTCCACCAGTGCAGAGGCAACACTTACTTAGTCATTACACAATGCTAAATGTGTTACTTTTACACTCTATAAAAACATATACTAGATACATTAACAGTCTGTGTAGAAACTGGACCTTTATGTACACATACACACAGGCCTGTGTGTATGACATGAGTACGTGTAAATTGTAGTGCTGGTGTACTAATCACAGCATGCTCCAAAAGACCATTTGATCCATCTAGAGAAGAGCGAGCACAATGAGGACATTCATTATTTCTTTGATGACAGCTTTCTTAAGCATCTGAACTGAATGGAATCATGTAGAAGGAGTTCCTGCTTATTGCTAATGGCATTTACCCTTGAATTTCATTCAGTTTGAGCGGTGAAAGCCAAACAGCTAATTTTGCTTTCCAATAACAATCAGTTTCACTGACTGATTCTGAGCAATTGTAGTTCTGTTCTGTTGAGCTTTACTTCATAGGACTATATGGGAATATTTGGTTTCATTGAAAGTGAAACCACTTCTTTTCCTAAAACACATTTGATGTGAATGATAAATCTTTGACCTAAACTATTTTGCAATATTTCCTGCAAAAGTGCTTAACTCTACACGTCTCTGTAACAAAAAGGCAATTTTCATTTTTCAGCGTATTCTGGCTACAGCTTTCAATGAACTTTACCAGTTCTATAAGGTATAGATATAAAGATCTATAAGGTCTATTTTTCAAATAAAAAAAAATGGAACAAAGTAAGAGATTCCATTTTAAATGTGATACCGCTGTGAGCGTAACTCTTAAGGCAAGATCTCCAGTGCGCTCCCTTTCCTGTGGGCACACTGAACAGAGGAATCTTTAAGATTGACTGCTTGCTGTAGACTAAGCATCCAACATTTCTGGGTTGCTTTCAGAGTGCTATTTGCTGCATGGGGATGACAAAATAGCATGCTTTCATGCAGTGCTTCTAGGCTTTCCTGAATTTGGGTTGAACAGGAATTAAAAACTGCAGCAGAGCCATATCATCCTGATGTTTATAAGCCTCAGCACAATCATGAGATTGAGTTAAACTGTATGTGAAGGTTCAGATAGTTTTCATTTTGCCCTTATCTGAACCAACACATAGATTTTTTGTAAATATATACTATCAAATACAATAATCAGATCCCTAATCTGGTTTAGCTTTTTAAAACAATTGAAATTATATGCATAATCAATCTTTTACATTTAATTAAATAAAAACGCTGGCAGGTAACAGTAATGTCTCTGTACACAGGGCTCATTTAGGAGCATTAGCAAACCTGAATTTAGTATTCTTTTCATTTTAGCAGCGTTCACTGGATTTTGCACTAATGGTTCTTTCTTCTCTACTTATTCTTCTCATTAATTATCTTTCAACAGTGTATTTTGAAAGAGTGAAAACACCCTTTTTAAGGATGTTTTTATGCTAATGCAGCAGTGTGACTGTGCTCCCTTTCTCACGCACAGCTGGATTTAGCACGTACAGCAGCAAAGGGAGCTACTCCCCTCACACAGGATCCTGTCCATAAAGCTCCAATCCCATCAGATGAGAACAGAATTATATTTCTTTACTGATGTCCCTGCAAAGATTGCTGTCAAAGGTGCCTGGAATGACTATCAAAAGGACAAATCTTCAAGCTGGGCTTTGTGATGCCAATGCTGTGCAAGTCACTCAAGGCCACCAAACATTAGAAGGTAAGGAAGGCTCTTACCCCTGTATATTGCCAAAGCTACAGCTGAATCTATGACCTATGAGGCAAAGGCTGTTCCAAAAACATTTTGTTGAGGTATTTGCTTCCTGTTCCTGCTGAGAAAAATCAATCATGGAGGCCAGATTAATCCTCAACTACTTGCAGAAGGCGGGAGAGAAACCTGCGCAAACAGTGGAAGGAAGCAGGTCTGAGACAGGCCTGATTTTCTGCTGCAGTTTGCAATTGCAGATGTGCTCTTCTGTATACACATTTTCCACTGCCTAAGAAGGACGAAGGTGACCCATAGGTAGGAACTGCAGCAGGCACTCATCTCCCTTTTTGTGCAAAAGAGAGGATTTGAAGCACAAAATCTTTCTTATAGATGGCTGTCAAGTATTCTTGGACAGCCTCGGAGCTTGGCTCCTGCTTTCTTTGTGGGAGATGCAAGACAGGCCCCAGATGCCGAAAGCAGTGTTTGAATTCCATTTGTGTGACAGCAAACCATCCTCAGCCTTTTCAAACCCTTTGAATTCAAACACAGCAAAAGATGTCCTGACTTTAAGTACCTTCCCTGCTTTCTTTGTGAAACAAAGTGTTTGCCATGGGGATCCGTCATGTTCAGTATGCTGTGTACGATGCCATGAGAAGAACGTGGAAGATGTGGCATCCTTATGGGAGGATAATTAGTATTTGTGCTGAAGTAGCAAAAATTATACAGAGACGTAAACTGAAAAAGACTTTTCAACCTCCTTCAGGTTGGAGTGAACCAAGCTATAATTCTATAATCAGTTTAAGGCCACAATTAATGTTTTGTGAAATTAACCTCTTTTAAAACTATAATTAGAGCGTATAAGATTCTTATTTCTCCACAGAAATTTGTCATTTAAGAGGAAGATATCTTCTAAACGGACAGAAAAAAAAGGAAAAGGTAGGAAATCAGAGTATGGTGAATGATATATTCACATGAAGTAGAAATAAAACAGATTTTAGTACAGATTTACAGAAATAAAACAGATTTTTGTTCTTTCTAATTTCAGAAAAATCTGCCTCACTATGACACCAAACACTTGCTGTGGAGATAAGTCCACTACATTAGATCCATTTGACACCCCTTGAATTCTCTGGTGTTTTCAGTGGGACCAGGAGCATGATGAAGATGAAGCAATTCAACTGAGTAAGACAGTGGCACGTTGTCATTTCCTCAGTTGCCATTACATAATTCCTATTTATTTTCTTAGTATGGCGGAGAGAGGGGACAAAAGTGTATGCATATTTAGAAATTATAAAACACAAAAAAATACATTTGTCCTATTGGTCTGTAGCCAAAGAATATAACACCGCATCTTACTAAAATGAGAAAAATAGGGACCCATTATTATTACTCTTTCCAATATCTGCTGCATGAAGGTATTATGAATGATTTGAAACTCTCCAGATTGTTACTCCTCTGGAGAAAGCAAAACTTGCACCTATCTCCACAATTTGTGAGCTGGCCTTATCTTAACGAGCTGCATACATGCCCATACACATTGGTAATTGTAGAAAGGAACAAAGCAAACCTACCCTGTAGCCAACATCTTCTGTGATAACTGCTGTGTCAACCGTGCAGCCCGCTTGCCACAAGGTCTCCTTGATGCTACAGCCATAAAGAAACACGTTCTTTCTCTGGGAGTGTCCATGGTAGTCACAGAATACCTAGGGAGAGGGATAAAAAAAAAAAAAAGAAAAAAAAAAGAGGGAAAATCTTGAAGACTGAAAAAGTTTCCTGGTTATTCATAATAACCACTATAAGACTATAATGGGGGGGCTAATGTTTTTTTCAGGTCTCTACAGAGGAGCTTAGACTGTGTCATGCCTATAACCTGTGTCAAACTTTGTTAGTCAATTGTGTCTTGCTTTATCTATTCAATCTGACATGATCTCAGGGATCCGGAGTCAAGACTGGTGCATTTTCATCTGCAGCAGAAATAAACATGACACCTGTGCAAGAATCCATGGCAACTCAGGAACATAAGAGTTCATGGTAACTCATGATACAACAACAGAGCAATTTGTCAGGCTTTTTCTACTTCTAAACTCCTGAACTCCAGTATTATCCTCATGAGATTTGAAATCTGTGCTTTCCTAAACTATTAATCACCACTTGGGCTTCTTTAAATTCAAAACCTATGCTACATCATTTTTTAGGAAAATATAATCATGCAATTGTATTGCACAACGCTATCAGATCTTTGCATGAATTCCTGGAAGCCAAGCACAAAACGTGATCTTATCTTCATAGCAAATAATCTCATTCCACATAGTCTAATCTAGCTGTCTCTCTCATCTGTCTCTCTTATGTCAGCTGTCATATGAACTAGGCACAAGGCACATTCCCAGTTTTAGCGGAAGTTTTGATTGCCTTTATAGGCAGATATCGACTCCTATAGAAACAAAAATCACAATTTAATGACCCAAGAGGTAAATATTGACCCAAGTCTTAAAGAATAATCAATCTCAGTGCCCTCTGAGATATTAAGTCGATATACACACTGCTGTTACATATATTCTCCATGTCTTTATCAGGAATATTCAGAAATCTGTCAATGAAAAGACAAGAATCTCTGAAGAGAAGGAATTGATTAATTTTAAACCAATATTCACCACTGAGTAAAACAGAGCTTTAAGATTTCATTGAAACAGTTTTCCAGGGCTAATGTTGGAGACAAAAGAATGGGTGTAGGAAGGTAGGGAAGAATTGTGGATCAATATAAAGAGAGACAGGGAAGAAATATCAGGTAAAAAATATACATATTCTTACATAAATACATATACAAGAAGGGAGAAACAGATGGAATAGATGAACTTCTTCTACCAACTGCTAGGGCAAGATTTAACCTAATATGTTTTTTTTCCAGCTATACAGTAACCAAGTTTAGCTGCAGCAAGTCAGAGAGTTTAATTATCTAGGAATTGAGCGTGTACAGTCTTTCAGCTCCTCCGACAAACAGTAGGCCATCATACTGGAGAGGCTAAGGCATACATACATAAAGAACCATCTCACTGCTCCTAATTAGCTGGACAATTATGCATCTCAAAGATTATACCCTGCTCCTCCTTTTGGTTTCTGACCTGTCAACATCCCTTCCTGCACCACTGCTCACCTCCCGCTCTCTTTGCAGGGCTCTGGGTCTGCACATCCCTGTCCTGACACCATGCACTTTCCACACGTGAAGCGCATGAACAGTGACCCATCCAGCAACAACCTCTCCTGCCTTACTGCCACTCTCACTGCCTGGCACAGACAGAAAAGGAAGGACAGAGAAGCCTGAGAGCTGCTCATTGGTGCAAACCTACAACTGGCATCATTCCTAAAGAAAAAAAAAAAAAAAAAAAAGCCTATATTGCACAGACCCCAGAAACTCAGCCCCCTCAGGCTGTGTAAATATTTTGCAGGGTTTATGCAACCCCTGCACTTGAAGTAACTCTGTTTAAGCCACGTGCAATTATCCTGTAATGTCTCCTTCCAAAGAGCTGCTTTTATTGGCACTCTTAATGACAGACATTTTTCCACCTAGTATTTCATCTAAGCTATCAGCAACACACAGTCATAGTTTAGGTTAACCACAGGTACCACCTAGAATTTATTCCTATGAATATCAAAGAGGATTTTATAGCTTTCGTCTTATTTCAAGCCAGAGAACCCAGCTCAATTGGGTATCAATTACCTGCCAATTTACAGAATTACCAACACACAAAAGACACAATATATTATCTGCCTAAAATATTACTTTACATATCAGAAACCACAGAAGGATGATCAGATAGTCAGATAGATGGGCTGCCTGATAAGTAGCAGGTCTATAATTCTGTACCTCAAGAAACATGCAGATGAGTCTTTAGTGACAGGTCTGGGAAGAGATTATTGGTAAAGGGTTATCAAAGCCAGTTTCTGTAATACTGCTGCTACTTAAGGCCACAGTGAAAGGCAACTTTCACTGATTGTCACTGGCTTCCACAGCAGAGTCAGTGCTACTGGAAATAATTTCATTCTGCTTGTAAGTTGCATAGAGCTACATTTTAATTACGTTTTCTGGATAATGCAGTCACTCGCAATGTCTATAATCAATTGTTCTTTATAATACATTCTTCTGCCTCATTTTTACTCTACAGGGGAGGTTATGCCTCACCATTCAGCCAAAGCTAAGCTATATTTTGTAGTTAGAGCTGCAGTTTGATTCTTCCTGGGATGTGTCCAGGGAAACACTAATCAAACTTGGGACCTACCAGTCCTTTTTCTCCAGCCTCTCCTTCCATATGGCTGGGACACTAACACACACAAGCCAGTCAAACCCCCGAGGCTTGCATTCACTGGGATATGACTCAAGACACACAAGCAATTTTTTATCTATTTAAAGCTCTTTGCCAAGCACTGATCATCCTAAAGGTAAGAACTGCTTTCTAACTCAAAAACAACCCTCCTCATGAGTCACAGAACCAGGCAACTTTTAAAATAAAGGAAAGGCAAAATAGAAAGCAAGAAAATCTGTTGGAAAACAGAACATTTTTAAGTTGGGGATTTTTTTGTTGCGTAAAGTCTCATTTTTATCCTTAATAGCATTGTGACAGGGCTTTGAATCTCAGAGTTTTGAGGTAGACATGTCTAGGGCTCTTTTCCTCACAATGAGCCACATCCTTGCAGGCAGATTCTTGTTTCCAAGCTCAATATAACGCCTTTGAACAGCAGCAAACCTTGCTCAATGTCTTCTGGTCCCTAGAAAGTTCTTTCTGTCCCCACCATCCTGCTCTTCACTGCACCTCAGACTCTCTGTACAAGTTGCAGGTTCCCCGTCGTGTGCTGCAGCTGCATTGTCAACCATAACCTTTAAACCATGGCAAGTTTCTCACCACAAACGCTCAAGGAGTGAGCAAATTCTCTCTCCCTATCAGACCTGGCTGCTCCCAGACAGAAGGCCTCCCATACTCCCACTTTCCTGCTCTCAGTCGAAAGATCCCATGCCACAAAGAGCAGCAATGCCACAGTGCAACCAGTCCTTGTCCTACTAGTGTTCCCAGAGCCAACAAGTTAAAAAAAAGAAAACAAACAAAAAAAGAAGCATTTAGCAGACTGTTGTCTGTAGAAGTTGCCAATTAAAATGGCTTTGGTTTGAAAGACTGTTAACTTTAAAGTTCTTTCCTTCTTTCCTCCTTTAAAGTTCTATCCCCAGGATAAATGAAACTAAATCATTTCACAGACATCATTTGGCTATCACTGAACTTGGCTTCATGGGATCTTGGAGGGAAAAAAAAAAAAAAAAGAGAAAAGAAGAAGAAACCAAGCTCTCTTCTGGAGGAGGGAAAAGGCATTTCTGAGCACATATAAGCTAAAATCAATGTACTCTTCAAAGGCAAAGAAAAATCAGTTTACCAAGTCTGACATGCAGCCTGCAAGTGAGGGAGACGATAGGATCAATAGTCTCCCTTCACTCAGCGATGATGAAAACTTGCACTGAGTGCACGTTCAACTTTACGCACCGGGATATGACAAGGAGATTGTGTATTAAAAAAGGCCAGAGAGCAAACAGCAGGGTAAAATGAGACTGAACCTACACCACTCCAAACCAAAGGAAAAGGTTGGCGAGCAAATTCACAACTGTGAGTTGAGTTTCCATAATATTCCTGGGATTGCAGAGTTGAACTTCAGGGCTGTTGCCTTAGTCAAAAACCACATTCCCACAAGAATTCACTTAAAGAAGCTCACAGACATTTTCACCTTCCCTGGAGCTTTACTCATCACATCCAGAAGGAATTTGGTGTCTTTGGATGTTTCCTGCCTGACTGTAGTTACCAGCGGCCAACCTGCCAGTCTGTGCATCCACATCTGTTTATTAACATTTGAACCTCCCTATGTTTTTTCTCCTGAGGTCTCAGAACTACCTTTTCATTCTGCTGGGCATCAAGATTGAGAAGATGGGATGGATCCCAGCCCTATCCCAGTTACAGCTTTGAGACAAGACCCAATTCTCACACATTTCTAGTACTCCTCAAACCCGGCTGTTTTCTTCCCATCACTAAAGCAGTACCATCCCAGAACCAAATTTCAGACAATTTGAGGGCTGCTCCCTGTGTTTTTGTGAAGGCATGGGTTATTCCAACATGGGCTTTTGCACAGTCCATTCACACTAAATCTTTGTGGAATTTCTCCTATCACTGCCATGAAGATAACAATAACGTACTCATAATATTTATCTCAGTTTAAGTACTTTGAGTCTATTACAGAGCTTTAAGGTATTCATTTTCTCATTTATATTCCAGGTGTGCAGATTCTGAAATTTGGAATTGTTGCTTAAAAGATTCAGTAAGTAATAAATACGCAAGACTTTCAAAACACTTCTCTAAGATGAAAGCGTAACAACACATGATGCTTTCCAAATCTCTCTAGCTCTAAAACAAAAGTGTTCACACAACTACAGTATGCAAGCCATAGGCAGTAACTCACAAAAGATCCTGGAAAAGACTTACCAGAGGAGCTCGGCCAATGCTGCGCAGGTAATAGAGAAGACCTTTGGCGTGATAAATAGTTGGATGGAGCTGGGAATTGGGTGTCAACCACTGTCTGTTCAGATCATCCCCACTCAGTGAACAGCGATGGCTGAAATCAGAAAGCAACACATAACAAACTAGCAAAGCAACAGCTGATTCCAAACAGTTTCTGGTTCTGGCAAGCTCTGGCACAAGGACAGGGAATGTCAATTACAACACAGATATAAGGGTTGTTAACATTTGGCTGAAATGAACCAGTGGTCCTTATTATATTTCAAAGGTGTTTGTAGTATATGAATTTTATAACTTTTTTTCCTTCCAAGGTTCATATAATTGCAGTCCTGAAAATAAATGCAGTTTTTCCTTCACCTAAGTATGTACAAATCAAATGACTACTTACAAACAAAAAGTCTTCTGAAATGTTCTAAATTCTGTGCTATCTATGAAATCCAACCAGCTTACATCGAGCACAGGCTTCTCAAAACCTCCACAGCAAACAAGTACATCCAACTCCTACTCATTTCTAATTGAAGACAGGCACTTGAATCTCTTCGACCAGTCTGAAATATGAATGCACTTAAATGAGATGAGCTAGATATCTCATTTAAGCTTCTCCACTCACAAGAAATGCCGCTATCTAAAGCGCATCAAGAAGATCTTGATGCATGCTGCATCATTATGTAGAACAATTACCTAGCTTCACTAAAAAGGCTGAATAAAAAGCTAAATAAGGATCCCAGAATTGCACTGCGAAGATGTTTCCCTTAGTTGGCTTCAGCATATTCTGTTACCGACTCAGTGATCGGTGGAAGATTGTGCAGGATACTGGACCGTATGGAGCAGTATATCACTGTAGAATTTTGCAAAATCCAACTAATGTCCCTTGTTAGCGATTGTGTAGATCAGAGTCTCCTCACCCTCCTCAAAGAATTTGCTCTAATTTGATTCATAATTTTTAAATCACGGTGTGCAGATGAAATTTAGGAATCAACCCTCCATAATGTGAGATATTATGGTAGGTCCTCATCATCTCCATACTACCCAGTTCAGCATTAGAATGCTTGTAGGGGTATTGTAAACTAAGGCTGGTTTGTGCTTCAAAAAAAAAAAGAAAAAAAAAAAGAGTACCCAGAAAACCCTAATTGTTGGGTGAATTTCTAACTATGGAGGTGCATCCAGCTTTGTTGTTCTGGCCTCCTAGAACAAAATAAAGTACAAATGTATTCCTGAGGAGGTGGTCTGTTGTTGTACCGGCAGAGCCTCATACTGCAGCTTGGGTGTGTTGCCTGGAGCATCTTTAGCATTATCAATGCCTTGCAAATGATGCTTGAAGAAAAAGGGTGTTAAAGCAGGAGTGCTTTAAAAATAAAAATAAAAAATATAAACAACAGAGAACTGGTTAAGAACGGAAGACAAAGAAATAATAAGAGTCACTAAGAGTATTTCATACATTTTTAATGTAGAAAAACAAGGTCTCTGATGCCATCTTGGGGTTTCTGGCAACATCACAAGATCCATTCCAAGTTTACTCCGGTTTCTCTGTTAGTTGAATTCCCTTCTTTCCTTGTAATCCATAATTCCCACGTTACTCATTCGGCAAATCGGAAAACATTAGCAATAGCTAACACATGGGAAGTTGGCAAATGCTGCATGATGCTTCTGCCAAAAATTCTACATGAAACATGACAACTTCTGTTATGTTTCTTAAAGGCTCTTCAGATAAAGTTACCTTTAGGCTCACCTCTCCTGATCTTCAGGACAACAGCTGCTCAACTGAGATTAGCAGCTGTATTTCTGCCAAGAACTTGTGTTTCCTTTCAATAGGTACAACTTCACATAAAAAGTCATTGGTTTGCACTCAGAAACTCATCTTTCTCCAGAGTGACTAGTAAAAAATAAGACCCAAACACTTCTATGACTTAAATATGTGATGTCTTCCTGCACCATAGTTATATCAAGGAATACAAGTAATTGAAAAATAACAACAGAATTTCCATTCTGTGGGAAAGAATGATAGCTGGATTTTCATTATCGTGCTTCAATTTAACATTGGGGGGTGGAGGGGAGAAGGAATGTCTTGCTATTTCAGATCTACAGAAATAGTTTTTCAACATTGTCATTGCTCACAAAAAAAAATGACAAACCAACCTCCTTCCTCCACCTTGCCTGTTGGTATTGACACTTGTTTATATCTACCCAGATCATCCACCCATGTTCCTCTGCTGAAATGCTTGGTAAACGCTGCAAGAGTCCAACATACAATGCCAAATATGCAGGAGAGTAGAAACATGACAACTGAAAACTACTCCTAAAAGGATTCAGTAAATGCAGAGATTAATGTCAAACCAACCCCAAGCTCAATTTTTATTTCACTATTTCTTAGACTGAACTAAAAGCTTCTGTAAAAATTTCCTTATTCTGCAGAACATATAAAGAAATCCCATTATCTGTTAGAAAAGCATGTAAGAAAAATTCCAAATCGAGTCTATTAACAAACATCAAAGCCAAGTAGACGGTGTGACAAGGCACTGGTGATTCCTACTGCAGCATCTCCTTCCCCCATGGGCCATGCACTGCTATGCATTACTCACACATATGCACAGGTTCCAAAACATGCCAACATCTCTGCTCTGCACAGCACCCTCACTCTTCAGGCAGGTTTCACTCTGTCCATAATAAAATTTACCAACTCGGTTGCTCTGATGCAAATTGTGAGTTTTCGTAGAGGTGACCCTATGACAAGGCAATCCATCCCCTGCAGTTCACAGATGCTGCTGGTTGCTTAGCATTAGTTTAGTAAGTGTAATCCAACTCTAAAACAATCATTTGAAAGCTCTTATTGACTGCAGGGAAAGGAGACAACATCTCTGCACGTAGGCAAGAGCTGGGAGACAAAGTTCAGCTTTGTCCCTTCAACGATTAACATCTCTGCTCATTTAAATGACCTTTAAATATTAGCCCTCAGCCTGGCAGCTTGTATCCACAACTCTTAAGGAGATGCAGAAATTTAATTAAATTATGAGAGGCTGATTTTTCCCATCCTGCTCCCTCCTCTCATCATACTGTTAAAGTCTGTTTACTTTTGCAGATACCAGCTCCCTGCCAGCCCTGTTCCCCCTTGTTCCTTCCTTTCTTCTCTTTCTTAATAGCGATGACATTCGCAGATAATGGTTTTGTCCGTTATGCTCTGCAACCAAGGGTGAAGGTAAAATATTAAGCTGATCTCAAGTACTGATAGCAAATAAAGGGACTGAGAAGCTGAGATTGGCTTTGAATGTTTGGCAGGATTTAATGAAATTCACTGCTCAAATCAAAGGCATTTCTTACAACACAGTTCCAAGGTATTATATTTGCTTTAAACATTTTATGTGTCTTTTCTGCTTTGCAGCATTAGCAAGACTACCTGCCACCTTGGACGGGACTAGTAGCAGCTCAAAGGAAATTATGAAAACATTTGCCAAAAATAATTCCAGTAAGTAAATAAAACCCCACCTCTGTGCCTCTATATAGACTACCTGTAATTCTATTTGTTATATATCTTCAACCCAGACACATTATCCAGCTATATTCAAAACAAACTGCATTTCTCTTGTTCACAAGCTTGAAACCTTTGTTACAGCCCTGCCTCCTCTTCCACCTGTAAACAGCCAGGACATTCTTTGATGTGCCTCAGCCTATGGAACAGCTATTAGTGGTCTCCAGGGCAGTGCATAGCTACCAGGTGGAGCACAGCAAAAAGAGATCAAACCAACCCTTTTGACTTTCTCCAAGCAGACCCTAGTAGTATTTCTGTAGGTATCTGTAGAATGGCTCAAGAGAAGCTATGGAGCTGGTGGAAGGAAATTCTCTGATCCTTACCAACTTTTCCAAATGGATGTGGCCAGAAAGATAAAGGGCAAGGTGTTCAGCACTCACTGTTGCCCAGGGAAAGAAACAATTAGGCAGCCTGTCCTTCAGATATATTCCAATAGTGCCAGATACTCCAGTAAGATGAATAAAACCAAAGCATTCAAGCCATGCATTCCCTGGAGAAAACATAACTCATATGACTGGTTCCAAGTAGAGTAAATTCATCCTTAGATGAATTTGTTGGTCAGTGCTAGCTTCAAATATCATCATTATATGCCACCAAGAATATTCCTATTTCTATGCAATCCTCAGCTCTAAAGATGTATAAGTGCAGGTAGCCATGTAGGAGAGCTACTCTATGAAAACTGGAACCCTGGCATATCAAGTTGCTACACCACAGAGAGAAAGCTCAGGTTGATATTCTGCTTCTGAACCCGTAGGACACAACCGTGCTTCTAACTGAAGCATTAGACTCTTGCCCTGAAGGCAGGGACACCTCACAGGGAGTTAATGAGAAAGGTTAAGTAGCTAAAGAACAGACTCATTCGGTTTAAGATAGAATTGTATTTTAAATCTGTTTTCACTTGTAAGACCCTGCTTTTAATCTTGTACCTCAAAGCCTGACATTAAGTTTTACTAAAGATGTGTTTTCTTTGTTGCCTTACTCTTAAGCCTGCTTGGCTTTGAGGGCAAAACTGCACTTAACTGCACTGAATTCCACACGAGCTGTGTGTATGGATGGAGAGATTCCATCTGGTCCTAACCTAAGGCTTGATTTGGTCAGTGGAAGCTTTCAGTTAATTGCAACAAGCCTGGACCAGTGCCCTGCACAGGTACAGAAGTGTGTGTGTGGGGCGGGGGGAGGTAGAGTTAAAAAGGTAAATACACAGGAAAAACAAAACAAGAGAAAACAGGAGGTGGAGAACAAAGAGATTGGGGGATAAATATAATGCACAAGATATTAGACAAGGAAGAATACAAGAAATGGAGAAAGTCCCTTTTTAACAAAAAGATGTTGCTGTGCTTGGAAGATAAAATGATTCAAAGTCTCCTGTCCATTACAGATAAATGGAAAGACAGAGCCCATCATATCGAATGAATGATGTCAGAACTGATAATAACTGCACCTGGGGCACAGGGAACTATAAAATCTAAAGGGATGCATTGTGTTTGATATGTAGAGAGCAGCATTACCATTCACTGCGCATCTTAAAAGCAGACAGCAGTACTAGCATAGGATAAGAATATCTATATAAAAGGAAGTAGGCACAAGTAAACATCAGGGCGCAACTGAGCAGCATGGGGCAGACTCAACCAGACACAGCATGCTGGACTTTGTAAATAACTGCTGCCTAGGATGGGAGTAGGAATATTTGCATTAATGTGTTTTGGTCTTGCCATTCAGAAAACTCAGAGCAATCTGGTAAAAAATAAAGATGGTGTGTGGGGGGGAAATCCTTAATTTCTCTTGATTTTAAATCTTTTCAGAGAGCAAAACTCAGTGATGTGATGAAGAAGCAGCACCAACAAAGCCCTCTCTTGTAATTTAAAGGAAGATGTCAGAAATATAACCATTATTTTGTGACTTTGACTCTGGTTTTGTTCAAGCCCACGTGCTGAAACCAATACTATATTAATCATATATTCATTCCACAGAGTTGCTCATCCAGTGCCATCCAGGCTTTGCATCGTGGTATTGCCCTGTGATGCCAATAATCATTCTAGAAACAGAATATTACCAGAACAATGCAAATATTGGAGGCTTTACACTGAGAGCAATCCAATGAAACAGTATGCTTATGTGATATAAAACAGTCTGGATTTTCAATGCTTGGATATTTTTCAGAAACTTCAGAATGACAGCTAACTGGTCTTCCATCCTCTGAAATTTCTGTGAGAAAATGCAAAGTGTTGAGGACCTCTTTGTAGAGCTCTTCATTTAACCTATTTCATTTTATAGCCTTATATAAAGCTTTGCACTACAGCCAGAGTCAAAGATGGGGGATTAGAGGGCAAGGTATTTTTCCTACTGTGCTCTGGAGTACACCATTAATTTCATGGCAGAATATCTTTCCCACCACGAAAGTGGGCCACTTAATGGGGATGTCTCCCTCTGGAACATCTCATTTTTGCATCTTGGCAAGCCCCAGGGTTTCCCTGCAGTGAGGGGATCCCCTCACTTGGTTACTCCAAGGAGTGAAAAAGGGATGTTCTTCCTTTGTTCAGGGTGTGAAGTTATTAGATTTTTCCCTTGTTTACAGTGAAATACAGGTGAATAGCTACAAGGCATATACACAGACACTGATGAATTAAACAGTTCCCATCGGCATTACTGCAGCTAACAATTCACTACTGATCATTCTCTCTTTCATTCTGACTGCGAGCAGCACAAATGCTCAGATGCCTGTATAGAACCACGTTCAAGAGGAGGTTGTCTTCCCAGCATAACCAAAGCAGCTGGAAGTTCAAGAGCCCTATTCCATATCTCTTTCTTCAAGCGTGCATCTCGTTCCTAAATTATATTTACACTCCTCTTCCCCAACTATGACCTACTGCAATGTTAATTGCTCTCAAGCCTCATTTGCACCATGTCTTACTATCACATCAGCTTTCATCATGAGTAAAAGCCACAGTTAGTATTAGAGCACCAAGGCAGGCATGCACTGTTTAACTAGATGACAAAAGCCAAGGCCAGAAAGTCAACTTTTCTCCTAAGAGATCCCCGTAAAGTACCAAGCAATGGTGATTTTTCAATTGCACTGTGAACTCTTACTGCCTGGTTTATTTCATCTCTAGGCCTTTAAGAGGAAATTTTTTTTTTACTACTTTCTTCTGGTTTTTTGTTGCACTTTACACACACACACAATACCAAACTTAGCACATGTCATTCAGGAGATATCTGGATGCCAACCAATTTAAGGATGCCATTGAAAGAATCTGTATCGTTTTGGACCGTGGCTGCTGTACAACTCTTCCCTTCCGGCACTAACGAATCCATAATGCATAACGCTTCCTCTTGGGCAAACGCTATCCTAAAGTATCACTCTGCCAGTCTCTTCTTGCTTCCCTACAGCTGAGCACTGATACTAATTAGTGTAATGAGCCTTCAGTGTTTCACTTGCTACATCTGACTGATTTTGTCACAACGGACAACCCTTGCTTCCCAAGATAAATGATGCAGCCTGTGCTCTTCCTGTTCGGTGCATGGAACTGTCTCTACCCTTGCTCAGCTCCCTCTGCTCTAAGGCTTCCTTTTCTCTCTGTGGACACGTTTCATTAAGCCACAATTGGTCACAAACCAGTTAGAGAGGCAGAATGAGATCTGCTTCACCCCAGCTAATGCTGTCAATGTCATAATGAAATAAGACAAGAAGTTCACACGATTTACTGAAAAGGTGAGTTAACAGCATTGTCACAGATAAGATGAACTCCCTTCCTCCCAGTTCCACATCAAAGGATGCCCATCAGATTTCTATTTTTTCTAGTTGTAACAACAGTAACTATGAAATACCAGATAATTCATTCACCTGCAGCTGCCCACACTTTGCACAGTCATTTATGAGAAAAATGCAAGTAATATCGCTTTGTACTATTATATGAAGGAGCAATTAAGGATGCAGGGAGCAAATAAAAACCGGGTTCTCAGTTTCTTGACATTGTCCATGAGATGGAGTCATCCCAAGAGTCTCTTCTCCGTATCTTCAAACGTTTTCTATGTCATTGATAAGAAAGCCTTAAAACAGCATTTTTAAGCACTGGTTTTAGATGGAATAGTCAATTTTCAGCTCAAGAAGTTTCTTATAACAAGTATCTACTTTCTGCAGGGTGTCAACTTTTCCTCACCAATCAAACACCTTATTTCCCTCAAAACATTTGACTTTTCAGTCACAACTCCAAATTGCGCCATCTAAAACATCAGAGAGATGTCTCAGCATATGTTAGAAAACATGCATTTGAGGTTCTTAGGCACCCATCCCTCTCTGTCAGAGGGTCTCTTTGGATGGGCCACATGTCCCCTAGTGCAACATCAAGACTCCATAACAGCAACTCAGTAAGGTACAGAATTATGCTGCCACATGGGAGTTGTAGTTTGGCTGAAGGAGCCAGGACAACAGGGAAGCCAAACAGCTCCCAAATGGCACCACAATGACACTTCCAAATGGAAATACTGTTTTTATATGGGAAGATTTGGCTCGAGTTCTGGCTATTCATTATTCATAGAAAAGCTTAAGCTTTCCATAGGGGGGGAAAACACATTTTCCCAAACAGCCCTGCTTGCATCCTCCTACAAGCGATGTCAGCAAATCCTAATTTTGCAGGCAGGGATATTGAGAAGTGAAGCCACTCATGCAGCAAAGCAGTAAATCAGTGAAAAACTAGGAATATAAACTAAGATTTGATGAAAGCAGATCAAATTAAATAAAACTTTACTTTTAAATTTATGTCCTTTAGCCTGTTTCTAATTCCTGTACTTGACTTTCTTATTTTAAATGTGGCTTATATCCATGAAGAAGATTCTTAACTGACTTAAGCTAATTGCTCACATATGGGTTGCATCAAATTAACTAAGTTGATTTAAAAATCTGTTAGTTAAATCAGTGCAATCTCTGCATATAAATGAGCACTAAGAATTGCAATTTGCAGATGATTGTTCTGAAACTTAAACCAAAATAAATAATGCAGAAGGGCAAAGCGTAGCATCATAGATTAACAGCAAGAATCACAAGCAGAGGGGTGTGTAGAAGCCTAGGAAAAAAAATTAAAAAAGTGTAGCGATGACTTCAGATCTCTATTAGCTTTTTCTAGAAACCCTATTTACCCCAGTAGTCCAGGAGGTATGACTCCTTCTTGCTGTCCTCTACTCCTGTAGAACTTAGGATGTAAATAGAATGGAAGGAAAAAACTCCCAGAGCAGTTGCTCTGAATCAGAAAATTCACATTCCTCCAAATGTTTTGCTAATAAATTACAGAATAATTGGACCAATACAACATTATTGCCAGTAAATAGCAAAGAACTCTTGTACTTGATTTTTAACAAGACAAGCCTTGCACGTGCTTGTGCTCCTTGCACAAGCAAGGAACATGCTCCAAGATATGGCTCCTTCCTGGACCATCACTAGATCATCCTGGCCTAACCCTGTCCAATATCATCTATAAGGCTTAGTCCTGTCCAGGATTCATGGACTTGACATTGATTAGGGCATCATTCCCCTGTCCCAGAAGACAACTCTGCTTGGAAACCTGAAGTCTCTTTTCCAGTCTGGGGCCTGCAAAGCTTTGTGTGGGAATCAGACTTTCAGCAAGCTAACACCACAGAGCAAAGCAGAACAGCGACCTGCCAGGTGACAGTGAAGACAGAAAAAAAGGAGAAAAGAGAGAAAGAGGCCAAGAAGAAGGAAACAAAGGTGAGGAACACTGAAATCCCTCCTCCCAAGCTGAGGTGCATTATGTCCCCATTCTCCATCACCTCAGCCACCTTCCTCAATAAAAACAAGCAGCAGGGATAAGTCTCTGCGAGTCACACCTGCATGACAATGAGGCAGTGGTATTCCAAAATAAGATGCTTTTGAGCACATATATTTTCAGCCCCGTAGGAGGCTAGAATGTCGTTCTGCCAAATTTGTTCTGTTGTTTTCTGTAAAGAAGTTAATAATAAACTCTAAAAAACAAAATAAAATAAAGAAGCTGCTCTAGATTAGGCAGAGTTGGTTTTCCCCCTGTAACACTGAGTACATTCACACATTCATCCTTCAGTATTAATTCCCATTTTTCCAAAAAAAATGCTGTTTTTCTTCTTTAAAAAAGAGCTGGCACAGGGCAGGTTTATTTTGTCATCAAGTTGCTCAGCTCAGCGTAGAAGCACAAAAAAGGGCCTCGCTGTACATGAGGCTGTGGTGTGATTTATAGTGGAGCTGGCCACAGGCTGACATATACAAAGATACACTATACTTCCTCCATTAGTAAATTATAGTTCTGACAAAGCAGCATTAACTGAAATATGCTGAGTGGTAGCTTACAAAATAACACAAAACCAAGTACATAGTTTGCCAACTCCTTAGCACAGCAGACACAGGCTAGCTATGGAAAGTAACACTAGATTGTGTTAGTTGCTCACGCTATAAGGGTTTCTTCTTTCACCCCACCATCTCCATCTCACCCTTTTTTATCAAGCCATCTTGTAAACCAAATATGATTATGAAGATATTACTGCTAATATCTACAACATTGCTGGAAATTCCCACTATAGTGGGCTACAGCATTTTGGGACGACCTCTAGTAACTTCACAGGCTGCTTGCATGGCAAATATAAGCTCTCTGCAATAAAATCCTTACAGATTACTCAGCAATGACCCATATGAATCCAGGCTTGTTATATTTCTCCTTTCTGACATGGGATTTCTAACTCTGCCTGTGAATTCCACTGAGGAGTCAGGAGTTCCTATAAAACACTGTTTGCTTTCTTTGCAATAAATGTTCCCTTCTGTGGAGATTAACAGTATTTACAGATCAGATCTGTTTGCAATACAGCTTCCAAGTCAAGCCAGAAACAAAAAAACTTCCACAACACCACCACACCACCACCACAGAAAACCAAATCAAAACCAAACCCCCACAAAAACCACCTTCTCTTATTTTCTTGTTATACATTCTACCCCGCTTTGAAGGGAAGTGGCTATTTTCCGTTTAACCAGACATGTATTCCTGCATTCTTTCTTTGCCAGCACATGGTATGTTCCTCCTAGATGTTCTACCCCTACATGATACTTTTCTCCAGTGCTGTGAACTGGCTAACATTTGCATGATTCCCCCATGTATTCAGAGAGACCGTTAAGACTATGGAAGACTTGAGCAGTGAGTTAGAAATACCATCCCTATGTGAGAACCCGACAGAAAAATAGGATGTCACAAAGCTTGCTTGACCTGACACCCTGCCACTAACTGGATATGGCTTTGTGCAATAGCTAGTAACTGAGAGCAAATACTTTGGTAAGTCATTCCACTTACTGAAAAAAATAAAAATATCCCAGAATGCCACTCTCTCTCCTCTAGACCATCCCTGCTCACAAAGGTGTGTACCATCTGCCTTACTACATCCTTTCTGTAAGAGTCTCAGGTTTAGAAGAGAAGAAAAATCGAATTCTTCTGGTGCCCGGGCCAGAGAAATATGTGTCTTAGACCAACGCACAAATGATTAATTTGAATTGTACTTGTATGAGACCCAGCAACTGCTATGAAGGCCACATCCAGCCTGTAGACAACAAAACTTTACCAATAAAGCATCCGTTCACCAGAATGGGAACATCAAACAGTAATAATTAAATAATGATAAAGGAGAAGGGAAAGAGGGGGGAGGGGGGCCGCACGTGGAGAGAGTCAACACTTTTGCACCCTGCAGCTCTCAGCAAAGCAAAATCAGCTCTCTGCTCACATGAAGATAATCCTTCAGTGTGTCCTCAACGCTCAGGCAACAGCCACGCCAGTGTTGCCAGAAGGTCATTTGGGGGACTGATCTGCCAGTGAGTAGAGCAAGCAGTCACGGAGAAGGAAAGCAGTTTGGGGTTACGTCCGTAGATGCGCTAAGCTCTTTTTCATTTGTTTACTTTCCCCCATGCACATGCACTATGAGCCTTCAAATCTCAGCTGAATGCTAATTCTGATACTAAAAAACTAAAACAAATTGCACTTACATAACTGCTCATCCAAGCACAGTGTCTCTGGGCACTTCACAATAGTAAAGTTAAACGAAGCATTCAATACACACTTATTAAAATAAAGTATCCACTAGAGAAACCTGATGGGCTTGCAGAACTCTGCAAAACATTCAGAAAAAAAAATAATACACTTATAACAAGCAGTAACAGACAGAGTTACTGTAAAACCAAAAAACGGAACAAAATTCTCCAGAGAGCTCACAAACCCTGGCAAGACTTGGCCAAAGGTTTAAGAGAGTTCATTTAAGTGCCAAGAAAAGCTAGCACTGAAAATTCAGGATCCACAGAGAGATTTAAGATTCCTAAGAGGTGCTATCAGAATCTCAGGGGAGCTGAAAGACTTGCAATATGTACCATGGCAAACACAAGAACTGTAGAAGTCTTGCTGGAAGTTTCTAGTAAAGAAAAAACTAGGCCACAAGACGGGAAGAAATGTATGAAAGCGATTCATATATACTTGTGTGAGCAAAAAATCTAAGCTGTTTTTTGCATAGCAATTGACATATTTTAATTGGGGACTAGTACGATCAAAAAATTCCCTCTTGAAACAGATTTGTAAAGTGAAGTTGCTTGAATACTGAAATAAATGGCCTGATTTTACAAAATATGGAGCTACTCATCACTGTCTATTGAAGTTCAATAGAGTTGCAAGCACTCAGCATCTTCCAAAGTCAGGATATTCTTAACTAGCTTCCTAAAAATAAATAAATAAATAAATTGTATTGGGGCAATTAATTTATGGACCTTACAGTTCATTTTTAACTCTGTTCTTAAATTGAAACAGGAAGCCTGAAGCATCAGAAGATATCAGCCATATTCCAGAATGGGGAATACAGTGCTTTATCCAAACACATGGGGCTTTTTTTTCCCCTTAGTTCTCTCCCCACCCCCCCACCCCCCAACTTGTTTTTAATGTAACATAACAGAAGATTAACCTCTTAAAGAAGAATGAATTGTGAATATTTTGGGATTAATGGATGTGAAGACACCCATAAAGAAAATCAATGATCAACATCCAATCTTAGTAGGAAAGTGTTTAAAAATCTTTCAGATAAGAGGCATTGTCCTTTTCCAGTGAGTTAAGAATATCAGATCCTGAACAAAAGTTGAAATATTTCATAGGAAAGTAGATGACAAAGTACCAGGCTGACAGAGACCCTTATTTAGACATGAAGAAAAGGAGAAAAGAAGAGAGCTCTAATATAACCTCTCCATCACTTATTGTAAGACATATAGAAGGGTAATTTACAGCTATAGCTCTTCCACTTAGAAGGCCCATGGGTAAAAATTGATACAGTGCCACTGAAAGCAATTTATACCTGCTAGTGAATCTAACTCAGCACACTCAGATGCTACCCAAAGAATAGGGCCATGCGGTCTATCTTTACAGAAATCAACAACCGAGGGCTACGGTTTTTCCCTGTCTAGTCAGCAAACTTTTTTTAACATCCTCATGGGGAAAGAAAAGTTTTCATATCTATATAATAGAGCTGAACATGTTTTAATTGTTAATATATTTTCAAAGTCAACAGGTAAATGACATAGTGCATCATACACGCAAATATGAGTTTGCCCCTAAGGGGAAGCTTCTGGGTTCCAACATTGAACCAAGATGTTTTCAAAAGTATTTTCCAAAGAGGAGACGAATATTCTGACACTGCTGAGAAACAACAACAGATGCAACTTCCAAGCATTGTTTTCAGTGGAGGTGCACTGATAGTGTCTCTCTCAGTAAAATGACATGGAAAGAAAGCACGGAGGAATAAAATTTTCTCCATTCCAAGATGAATTTGAAAGACAAACAAGCATAGTCTTTGCTTAGAATCCTAATAAAAGGCGAGGGGTGGGAAGTAAAAGTCTGTAGAGTACTTCCAATGATCATAGAATAGTTTGAGTTGGAAGGGACGTTTACAGGTCATCTAGTCCAACCCCCCTGCAATGAGCAGGGACTTCTTCAACTAACTCAGGTTGCTCAGAGCCCCATCCAACCTGACATTGAATGTTTCCAGGGATGGGGCATCTACCACCTCTCTGGGCAACCTGGACCAGTGTTTCACCACCTTCATCGTAAGAAATTTCTTCCATCTATCTAGTCTGAATCTACCCTCTTTTAGTTTAAAACCATTACCCCATTGCCTATCACAACAGGCCTCTCTAAAAGATCTGTTCCCATCTTTTTTTTAAGCCTCCTTTAAGTACTGAAAGGCCACAATGAGGTCTCACGGGAGCCTTTTCTTCTCCAGGCTGAACAACCCCAACTCTCTCAGCCTGTCCTCATAGGAAAGGGGCTCCAGCCCTCTGATCATTTCTGTGGCATCCTCTGGACCTGGACTAACAGGTCCATGTCCTTCTTACATTGGGGGCTCCAGAGCTGGATGCAGTACTCCAGGTGGGGTCTCACCAGAGCAGAGGGGCAGACTCACCTCCCTTGACCTGCTGGCCACACTTCTATTGATGCAGCCCAGAATAGAGTTGATAACCAGGTATGATACCCAATGGTGTTTTTCCTTTTTGAATTTCTTCAGGACACCTTGTTGTTTGAGCTACCTCACCACTCACTGACCCAAGAGAGATTAAAGGTTCAGTTGCATAACATTTAGTCAATATACATAAGCTCACAGAAATATCCCCTACAAAAATCAATGTGCAAATTCAAGTAGGCCATTCTGATCAATGGGAATAAAGGTTGCACAAGGTTGCCAATTATTTTGACCAAGACTGTGAAAACAGTAAGAAATAAACAATAGCATAAGAAACACCTTAAGATCTAAGTTGTCTTCCTCCTACATACAGGCAACATAGTTCAGTTGTCATGGGTTATATTTAGCTAAATTAATGCTTTCTCAGCTTGATAGCTTCTTTTATATTTTTGGAATATTTATAGGCAAGTGAAGTTACTTACTGCCCACAGGATAGAATCTAGTGAAAACTTCAACCAAAGAGCCTTCTACCCTTCTTGACCAGCTTCATTCCAATAGCGCTGTGTAATTAATAATGTTACATAGTGCTGTAAAATGCTTAATATTTGTAACCTTTGTTAAGATACAACAATGTTTACAACCACCCTCCAAAAAAGTCAGAAATATACAGTACTTTCCAGAAAGGTGATATTTTTATTTTTTTTTCTGATTTTCTGGCCACCTGGCAAGTTTGACCACCAAAACTTTCCAGTGAGTTAAGCAAAAAAAGGATACCATATCAGTCATACCTGTTACCATTTTCTGATGTGCAAAATAAAGATCTAATTTTTATTTTATAAGTAATCATCCCCTCCCTCTCTCAGAGTATGGCAACTGTACTTTTAACATGAAATGTCCATTTCATAGGACCACCTTTCTTCAAATAAACACTTAGACGTTTCAAACAATTATATTATCATTAACTTAAGCCCAAAGAGCTTCTTTAATGTATTAGTGCCATCACTGTATAGATGGGTAAAGTAACTACAAAACAGATTAATGACTTGTCTGAGACTACATGGTAAACATTTGATAAAGGTGAGAAAAAGATGATTCAAAGAGAGCAAACCATTCATAATGTATTTTTCATTTTTTTAATAAAGCTGTTCATGGCCAGGAAAGCAATTACTTAGTGGTCCTCAAAGGTTGATGCCATGAAGGATGTCTATCTCTATTCCTGAGCAATGAAAACTACCAGCAGCAGAGAGCAAAAAGGCACTGCAGCCAGGAAAAGGAAAAAAAAAAAAAATAAGGAAGAATTAGGTCTATAGAGCTCATTTCTCTTCAGTTCACAAGGCAAATCTGTTGGCCTCAAAAGCATGCTCACTGAATTGCAGCATTGATTGTATTTCTCATGGTGTGACTCCACAGCTGCAAAATCCCAGCTGCAATTAGGCAACTGTAGGGCTGGATATTTTATCATTTTTATACATGCAGGCACTCCAGCGGTGGCTGTGGCAGGCTGCAGCTGGCCTGCCATCAGCCCCCAGCTGCTGTCTACCAGAAAGGCAGTAACTGCAATTGCCTGTAAACATTAGTAAAACACAAATTTTGTGGGTGTTGAAACAGGTTGAAATTGCTTAGCACTGTTTCGGTCTAGCACTTCCCAGCTCTATCAAGGTGGAATGTGACTTGCTTGGATGAAATCATAGAACATGGTTTTACACCATCAGACAGCAAGAGGTCATTAGGTGACTTCCTAAGCATTAAGTCTTCAAACAGCCAAAGAATTGCCAAGTTTCAAAGTAGAAGAATTTTAGAGGTAACATAAAACCTTCACGATTCCAGCTGTGAGCTGTTCTCCAATGATTAAAGATTAGGATAGTGCCTTTTCCTCATATTTGTCTGTGAGGAGGATTCTTGTGTTTTCTGTAGCACACAGTGCTGGTTGCTGTCCACAAGTAATACTTCATTGGATGGCCCACAGATGCTAAGATGAATTAACAGCATGGTGGTTTACATCCCAAACCACAAATTCATGGCTTCCTATATATTAAAGCTACACCCTACATTGTCTATGCTGGTGAATGCTTCTGAATACATCCTCTGGAGGGTACAGGCACAGCTCTCCTTTAGCTTCTATAAGATAATATCAGAAGACACTGACAAAGTTGGAAGGACTTAGTGCTTAACATACATTCAAATAATCACATATTTGATAGTTTTCCTTCCCCTGTGGCATCTGGCTATCCTATCTGTCCCTTCTTTGATCCCCCAGTCAAGCACATCTGATGTTTAGATGCATTCACATCAGTAATGCAATCCATGAACTCACAGTGAGTACCACTGAATATATATAAATGAATATTCAATTACTAACTGAATATATATGAATGAATATTCCAATTACTTATCTCTCGTGCTAAGTCCCGTCAGCTGCAAAGTTTCTCGTGACCAATAAGTTCAGGAGTTGCACAGAAAAGCAAAAAATATTTTAAACAGTGTAGAAATAGTCCGCTGCAGAAAAGAACAAGATATTGAGACAAAATGGATCTCATCATCAACAGAAATTCAACACAGCATATATCCCCACTGCAGTGTTTCCTTCTGAGCTTCTAATGCTGCTCAGGAATTTCACATTTCATTGTTATGTAGAGAAGACCATCTCTCCACTACCTCAAGAATTAAGCAAGTCTTAAGAAAAGCTGAAAGCTGTCACAACATCAAAGACAAGACAAAAAAAAGTCTACCAACCATCCTTCAGTTTGTTCAAAGCGTAAAGCTCCATTAGAAGATCAGCCTGCTCTGCTGTAAACCATTGTCCAAGTAACTTAAAGACAGTAAACAGGCCAAGAAGCATTTTGTGGATAAAGGTAAGAGTATGTGAGGAGATGAATGTTCCCTTTCTACCTCTTGTTTGTCTGTTGCTTTACCTGTCTATCAGTAAAACACTAAGGAAGAGTTCCACTTGGAAAGAATTTTAATGTTACCACACACTGTTGGCACACCAGTTACAAGATGTACTGCCTCCTGCTGCAACAGTTGGAGAAACAATGCCAAGCCATTATGAGCAGACTGTTTATCATTGACACCACAGAGTTGCTGGAATGGGACGATTTGGGCCCAGTGCTGCCAAAATGGATGTTTGGCCTGGCAATGAGAAGAGAATAGGATGCCACAGGGCTGTCCTAACTTATGTTACTGGCTCTACCCTTTGGGTAGAGCTCACTATCTTGAATTGGCAGAAAGATGTTAGAGTTCAGCTCCATTCTCCACAGGCAGCCTTTCAGCCTATCACAAAGAACAACCAATATAGATACTGAAAAAAAAATAGGTGATTTCCCCCCCCTCCCATGCTAGGGTGATCCGCTGATATACAGTTTAAACGTTCTCTTTGCAGGAGGTAGAGTACAAGCAGAAATTAACTTAAAGATCTCTGCTATTGTCCTACAAATGGAACAGGATGAGTCAGTAGTCAGTGACTGATTTGCTGTCACCATTTATTCCAAGATCCCCGTTTACTCTAATAAAGCCTCATGCTATTGCCTTACTCCAGAGGACAAACAATCACCACGTCTTATTCATCTAACAGGATCAGTAAGATACATGCGCAAAGCCCCTCAGCCTCACAGACAGCAACAGTTTTGGACTTCCATGGTATTCCTTCACAGCTACTTCACATTCTATGGGGTCCTCCAGGGATGATTTGTCATGGTCCATAGCAAGTTGCCTAACAGTTTCTCGCGTAATTCAGTGACAGGTTACATCATTGTTTCAGCTGGAGTGCCCCAGGGGGTCCCCTCTTTCTTATTCTTCCTTTTGCTAACTTCCACTCACAACTACCATCTCAGCAGGAATGTTATCTGAAGCAATGACAGTGCTTTGGAGCAAGTTCCAAGGTAAATTAGTTTGCATCCATCACAAATTCTGTTATAAACTATACTTGTATCTCACAAAAAAATCTCTAGGATAGAAAACTTCTAAAGACAGCGAAGGCTCAATGCAGATCCCAGTGATTGTTATTGACATGATCTCTCCCTTAAGAAGCAAAAGGAATCTTGCTGGAGCAGCAGTTTGGGAGATGCCACTTGAACAAGTGGAATCAAATCAGTCAAATCATATTTCTTACAGGTTAGTAAATCCTCCTGAAGCAGAGAAAGTGTCAAGAATAAAGCTTAGGACAGACATATGGACATATTTTTTATTTCCATTTGTGTAAAGTAACTTGAGAGACTTGAAGGAAAAAAAACACTTCCCTGGGTAACCTGACTCAGTGAGCTGAGTTGAAGTTCATTCCAAAATATGTTTCCCATCATTGCAAAGGGACATTTGAGTCAACTATATTCTCAAAGTATTATTTACATCCGCTTTGCAGGATTTCATCAAATGCAAAGCGGCTACACTGATTGAATGGACACAGCCCCTTAATCGCATTCAGAGAAGAGAGCTGCTGGAATTTTATTTATTTATTTACTTACTGATTTATTTTCATTATTTAGCTCTCTGCTTGCAACTGCAAATATGCCTTCGCTGCTCCATTAACCTGACTGCTTATCTATGTTTCAAACTCAGCCCAGAATGGCCACACAGGAAATAACTATGCAACATTTGGAGAAACTGCGCCTTGCATTTATGGCTGAGATTGTGGGTTACATTTTTAATGAATACCTATCCAGGTTTGCTGCACGGTAAATATATATTCTGTAAGAGAGCATGCGTGTACATATACACATCCTAGCAAGAGTTGCAATGGCAAGGAAGTACCAGTACACATCTTCCTTTTGCTGTTCCCCAAAAAAATGGAGTTTCCTTGACATCACAACCCTACACGGTGTTTGGCACCTGTTGGGAAAGAGGCAAATCGCACTTTCTGCCGTCAGACATTTTAGCCAGATGTTTCAGTGCCAGATTCTGATTGGTTGACAGATTAAGTTGACAGTTAGTTCTTAAGACAGGAGGATAAATAAGAAAACAGGAACAATTTACACATCACAGTTGGGTTATGCTTCCAGTTATACTGTCAGACTGCAAAGTGACTTCACTTACTCCATCAGAGCAATTGTGAATCTACAGTGGGATGTAGGAAACACAATCCAGCCATAAGTCAAGGTCCCTACGTTCACCAATGTGCCCTTCAAGCTAAAGGCTGCAGAAATTCTTCACACAATGCTACTCAGAAGGCCATCTAGACATCTACTTACCATTTCCTGAAACAAAGGAAACAAGAAAATTAATCAAACTGCTGTTTGCCTATTTTGTATGATTAGCCAGAAGAATACACATTTTCAGGACATTCATAGGCTCAAATTCTCATGCCAAAGACATCACTGTTAGCATTCCGTGCATTATTCTACATATTTTAAAAAAAGTAATTTCTATTCATAACAGGAACTCATGAAAATAAACTCTTCAGAATGAAGTCATAATGATTCTTATTCCTTCTGCTCCTGGGCATAAGATTACCTCAGCAAACAGATCAAAAAAAGTCTTTCCTTACCACTACTATTATAACGGCATGCTCAAAACTCAGTATTGCCATTTGGTGTCACCTACTGAATTTGATGATGACAAGTGTAAGGTTTTGTCCCATTGGACCAGGATTGCCATGTGATACCTGTCAATTCTTTACTATGCTCCTTCCTTTTAACTTCTTCTACTTTGCACATTATGAAAGAAAAGATATATATATAAATCTTTGTTACACTTCAAAGTTGCAGTGGTGAAATGGATTACAATTGGTGAAAAACATTGCTCAAAAAAAGAAAAAAAAAAGAGGAAAAAACCCAAGCCTTATCTTTAGTGGGTTGATGACCTTCGTACACACAGTTGCACCACAGATCATTCTAAGTATATAAGATGATCTAAAATGTACCCACTAGCAAGCCTGTGGCAGAATATACACACACACAAAAAAAATAATTCCAGAAATTATATATGAATACTTCTTTTCTCTTCCCTACTGGACACACCTATCTTTTTCACCTTCAGGTATGACAGTATACAAAAGCAACTCCCTTCCCAAATACCTACTGGAAGCAACAGGAACATTACATTACAATCAGCTCCACACAGGCAAATGTTTTATTCATATCACAGAACTAAAAAACCACATACAAGTTAATTTTATCTAAATGAAAAACACAACGTGGCTTTTAAACAATTTCAAGTCCTTTTCCTACCCTGCTGAGTTACATTTCACCTATTTGGGATGAGTGGCAACAAATGCAGATACTGAGTGCAAAACCCCAGAGATGTTTACACAGTAAGTCATGGAATCCAGAGGCCCTTCCATGAATCCTGCAGATAAATGGATTATTACTAACATGGTTTCTAAAACAAGTGATCAAGCCCAATCCCACTTCACCTAGCCAAATGAGCTTTAAGGAGGAGAAACAAAGAAATCTGCTGCCATTTTCAAGGTTGATAGTTGCTCTTCTCTTCTAATTCTTCCCCCCACCTCCTGTTTTGCACAATATGTCATCAATACTGTAATCCCTGAATTTTTAGCCAGAAAATTTACAAGCACGGCTTGTTATTTCTTGGTGGTAAAGGGAAATTGCCATAGAAATGAAAGCTATGGTTTGGAAGATATAAACCCAGGAATCTTTTTAATGGGATTTGAGTTTGCTCCAGATCTGAGGAGAGTTTAGGCTCCACTAAAGATTTCTGAATGCTAATAATGAGACCATTTAACACTCGCTATTATTTAATATAAAAGAGTTCTACATAAGTAATAGGGAATAATATTGTAATAGCACAGGCCAACAGGGAGCAAAGCTACTTAAGGAATATAATATTGCACATTTTATTGAATAGGAAAGGAAGAATTATTTTACAATTGCAGGAGAACTGCTAGGTCAGAGTTTCCTCAGAGGGCAGCACGGACAGATTCCACAGTGACACAACTGTGTCCACAGGTCAATATTGGAGTATACTGGCAAAGCAACAGCAAGGGAGGACAGAAAGAGAATCAAGACGTATTGGCAGGTCAGAATATGGTATGCTGAAGATAACTAACACTAAGAACACACCTTTTCAATCAGCACTACATCTCCTAAAACTCATAATATCCTAAATAACTCCTAGGATCTTTGATACCAAATCTATATAATAATCTGTCTACCTGAGAACAGCTAAAGAAATTTATAAACTCTTCTATCTGCTGTGTCAAAACTGGCTTTTATAAATTACAGTATTTTGTGATGTCCTTCTTTGAAATCATCTGACAAAATCAACTATTTTCAAACAGTCTCTCTACTAACAGGAAACAACAGTAAACAGAGCTCTGAGTGGTCCCCACCAATAATGACACAGGGCAATTTGGAGCTTCCTTGGTCCACATCATGCTAAACAGGAGCTTCATATAATTCCAGTGAATTACCAAAACAAACAAAAAAATAAAAAAGAAGAGTGGGAGAGAAGCAGACAAAAAACAGTAGCAGAACTGCATGGGGAAAGAAAGACATGCACAGAGAAAGAAATGGCAAAAGTGAAAGACGAAGAGACACAGATTGTGAACTGAAAAGAAATTAGGATCTAACTCCCTATGGGGATAAAGCAAGGAAAAAAACCACTATATCTTGAGATACAGAAAACAACAAAATTATTTACATTTCTATTCACATAACTGAAAAGGTATAAAGCATAAGAAAAAACCCCAACTTGGTCCTCAGGGGATTTCTCAGTGTTGTTTTGTTTACACAGAGACCCAGAACTTTGCTTACAGCATCTTCCATTAGCCCTACTGCAGAGAATTACAAATGAAGAATCAGTCATTCACTGGAAAAGATGCTAATATCAGTTTCCTATGGCTAAGAAGCTGCTGCAGTGTGGTGGTTCTGGCTGAAAGTTCATGATGCAAATCCAAGTAGCACTGGGTGAACATCTGATTGCAGTCCTGGAAAAAATGCCAAAGTCTTGCTCACATAAAAACCCAGAAAAATGAGAAAAACAGCACTCTCTCATCATTTGACAATGTTGGTTTTTTTTTCCCTTCAGCAAAGTGACACAAATACTGAAAAAATCTCATTTTTTAATACACTCCTTGTTACCAAAAATCCTAACACAATTTATGGACTACAACTATAAACCAGATAGTGAAACATAAAGGAACTGAAGACAACGCTATTCTCAAATCCAGGACTAACAACACAACGTTATCAGTCCCAAAAAACCAATTACAGCCTACAGGATCTTTAAGCCAGAAAAAACTGAAAATCAAAGACAAAAGAAGATATAGGCAGGGCCTCAGTATCCAGCCTGAGATGCCAGCCCATCATTTGTGACTGCTCCACCAGGTTACAAGACACTGGCGTCATTTATCTATTGCTGAAGTGCAGTTAAAATACTCAAATATGATAAAGCGATACCTCCACATCATGATGGAAAATAAGCAAGGAGCACAGTTATCAACTGAAACTAACACTCCAAGGGAGGGAACAGCACAAGTGTTTGACACATTATCAGGGATTACTGCCTTATTTAACAAGATTTCTCTGGCTATAGGTAACAACTGCAAACAGCGATAGCTGGTAGCCTGGACTATAAATTCTGAAGACCAAAGCAGGTGCCACGCAGCCATCCTGCACATCCTTTCTTCTGAACACAGTACAGGGGGGCTCAAAACTTGGACTCTTTTCTGAGTCTAGAGAGAATTCAACAGTCAGAACAGAAAAACACAACAGATGCCATAACTGGAGTAAACATTAACCTTTATAACATCTGAAGAGACATTTTCCTGTCAGGGCTGCTTTGGATTTTATTTAATCTTTTTTAAAACCCATTTTATCTTAAGCATGCACAGTAAAAACAGAATACAATGCTAGTGTGCTAGCATATATTAGAGTAAGAAAGCTAAAGGAGCATGGAGAGATGCATGGAGGGTGTAGAGATGCTTTATTTCACTCCACTGACTGATTCTCATGACTTCTTGTATTAAATCTGAAACTGGAATTTAGAATTTCTCCCTGCTTTGCTTGTTCATCTTTTCTCCCAGCTTGACTTTTCTTTTTTAGCCTTACCCTTAGGATTTCTTACCCCTAGCTCTGTCATTCCAAGCACTTCTTTTCTCTGTACTCAGCCGGGTCTCCCTCACTGTGACTTCAGCTGTAGGCGTTAGCAAAATTGGCTGCTTTGATTAGAAATGTGTGAGTGGAAGGCAGATAATAGCCTGGTTCTCTACACCTGATCTCCCAGTGAGGGGTCATTGATAGGGGTCAACAGCTGAAATAAGTGTCTCATCACATGAAGAGTTTGTGAAGGAAAAGCTGTACTGTCAAATAAAGTGGAGCACAGCAGCACTGGGATTTGCAGGGGGCTGAGTTATCTATATATTTAGGTTGGCTTGTGTTTAGCAAATTTTGTTCTGGGCAGGAGCTTCCAGATCAACAGCCATGGAACCTGAAGTCCTGTATTTAACTACAGAACAGATGCACCTGAGGAGTCCATCCTCCCAGAAATTAGTTTGTTAGAGGGGCTACAGAAGTTGTAGCCACATGAAATAAGGCTGCAGTAGGAATGTAGAAGCAATGGGATTTTTTTAAGCCAGTTCACTGATGGGCTCTGATTAAATTATCTCCGGGGTAATCCATTTGTTGATTGACACTTGTAACATGAACACCATCCCAGATCATTTGACACTGGCCACTGGTGAATCATCAAGTTAAAGCCTTTACTTTAAATGCTACTGTTATGAATGAAATGTCAAGTAGTGACATTTGATATTCTGCACCAATTACTACCGTGCATGTGGGCACATAAACACCACTTAAGCAGAGTCAGAATCAGGCTTTTAGGAGTTCAGGGATCAAAAGAGACAGACTACTTGTCTTGTCTAGGTTTATAGACTACATAGCTATTGAGGGTCCATTAATCAAGTAGGGGAGAAAAACAGCCATTAAGGCTGATGGAAAAAAAAAACAGATGGACTATAGGAGGTTGAAATGGACAGGTGCCTATGTTATGCCACACATCCCTTCCTCCTCTTGAACATGGTGCATGCGTCAATCTGAAATGAATTTAAAAAAAATAAAGAGGCACTGGTGGGTTAAAAGATGACAGAGAGAAGAAACCTGAGACCAAAAGCCAACAAACTTTCCAAGAGTGGAAGGCACAGAGTTGAGAAAGCCCCATTACTTCTCGATCAACAATAGTAGGAAGTATCCTACAGAGGATATTCCTGTATCTGGCATGTTGAGAGCCAAGGCTCTGTTCCTTCCCTCAAAAGTATTCTCTATCCCTTACATTTATAACTGCAACTGTAACACATGCCTACTATATTTGCCTGTCTTTCCCATAACCCTCATATATATAGGAAAGTGTAGATCATGACTTTCCCTCCACTACATTTCAGACTCAAACTACCCAAGAAGCAAGTGAATGGAAGGAAGAAGGAAAGTCTGGGGATCTACCAGGGGACAGAACCTTGCTTTCAATCCAAAACTTCATGCTCAACAGCCTTTCTTTAGGGAAAGCTTAGCTGTTCATCACTGAGAACCTCGGGAGTTTTGAAACCTTTTGATTGAACAACTTTTGAGACAACTTCTGTTGAAGATAAGGTTCATTCTTGATAAAGATGTAAAACCATGGTACCTCAGATGTCTAAACGAAAATTGACTTTAAAATTCTGAATTCAAAACTCAGAGGTTATTAATTCCCACATGAAAATGTACTTTCCAGCTTTCTTATTTTCTCTTTCGAACACACCATTGACCCTACCTATAGCATCCCCCAGCCTTTTGTGTACCTACTTCTCTTTTCAGTGAGAGCGTGTTCAGAGGAAGCCAGCATGATGGATAACAGAAGTTCTTTGACATACTGTGTCATTTATCACATAACAGCCTCAATCCTGCTAAGAGGGCCTTCTCCATATGTCACTGTCAGCTTCTGTGCCACTCCAATGCATCAAAAAGAAAAGTTTGAATATGAAACACTGCAATTCCTAAGTCACAGCTCATTGCAGCTTTCCAGACATGAAGAACCATTCTATCTGCCAGCTTGTTTGTTTAATTTTCACCCTGTCTCACTTACGTGAGAAATTAAGTCTTCATTGTAGAAGAAAACCAGAAAAAAGTCAAAGGTCTAACAGAGGGAAGGAAGATAAAAATCTCTAATTCCATCAGGAATCCAATGTGACATTTTGAAGTGGAAAAAGAAAAGGCAGCCTACGAGCATGAGGTATTAGAGAATTACTAAGGGTCCCATCTCCTTCTCAGTCTGGGAAAGAGGCTCCCTAATGGGCTGATGTGAAGCAAACCAGCTTAAAGCAATGCAGATAAGCTCCTGAACTTGGCTGCCTAATGGAGACATATCTCATCTCTTCAACCCCTTCAAGCATACAAAATGGAGTGAAGGCCTCTTGAGATTATCCAGCAGGTTCTGCTTTGGGCTACCTAAAGTAATCAGAAATCTCTCGCTAATGCAAAATTTCAGCAAGTCAGTTCCCAGGTGACACCTGAAAACACAAACAAGAGGAGATGGGAGCCACTGCTTGGGCCTCTGTTACCCTAACACAAATCCACGAGTCTCTGTGCTGTCTCCTGAGTGTTAGCACAGATGGCCATCTAACCATGATTCATCCAGGCTCTTTTGCCATTAGCCTGCAGGAATGTAGCCTGACCACGGTAGTGGCTCAGATTAATTGATTGTATTACCATGTTTGGGCTGCCTGAGCACAGACAGAAGCAGCCTGTAGTACCTCTTTCTTTGCTTACTGCATCCTGAATTACCTTCCCCCCTCCAGTGTGAAATGGCCAAGGCCATGACTCTCCACCCAAACCTCTAGTCTCCCAAACATTCATATGCAACAGGGTTAGATCCCCTTTCTCAGCTTGCTCTGACAAACTTCATCATGCCCCACTCAGAACCCAGTCTCTGCAGAGCACCCCCAGCACTACCTGGGCATCCATGACTCCCCAGAGGAGCCAGAACTGGCTCTTTTTAGTCCAAGTGTCCTTAAAGCATCCATGGTTGAGCACAGCTCCCGCATTTAACCAGGCAAATCGTCCTACCGTGCACCCTGTTTGTCTACAAATCATCATTTAGAAAGTCAAAATTATAACCTTCCTTTTTGTGTTCTTTTAGCAATTTACAAAGCTTCCCACCATCATTCCTGGCTCAAACTTTTATGAACCATTTCATAGATCCATCTTGTACTTGTTAGCATTTCCCAGGTTACACAAACTTCCATCTTACTTTGAATGATTTGCAGGCTCGCCCAGTGTGAACAGTAGTAAATTCCAAGAATTGAGATGCTGGTTTGGATCACAATAAGTGATTTAAAAATACTGTTCGCCACTTCATTAGGTCATTGCTATGCAGTCTCTGTATCTTTCCATTTCATAAAAACACCATTTTCATTCAAAAGAATCACAGGCAAATTACAGTTTGAAAATTAATCAATAAACCTTTATTACGCTAACCCTTAATAGGATTATTAACATGAAGGAACTTAAAAATTATTTTATGACAAAACTTCATACTTCTGTGGCATTCACATTGGCACTGTCCTTTCCTGATGCCTACTCAAAGGAGAATCACAGAAAGTATATTAAACAATCTTCTTAACAAGTGTTATTTCCATAAGTCAACTGACTCAAAGGTTCCCAATTTTGATGCAAATTTCAGTGTACTGAGGGTCTTTGAGCAGCAGCTTCACATCAGCCCAAATAGTCTTCCAGTCCCAAGCAACTAGATCTCTTATTCTTCTCAATTATTTTGCATTTCTATGTAGAAATATTAAAGACATGACAGAATACACCCTGGTGACCCTCCAGGAATCCAATGGGCCAAGACACTAAGAAGCCCTTCACAGGCCTTCATACCCCTATAAGCATTTCTCTCCCTGAAGCTGCCAGGATGGAGCTCTGAATCAATAATACCGTTTCTGCTTTCCTTTGTGTTTCAGAGCTTGGCATAAAGACAGACTTGTTTATGTGTATGAAGGGAAAGTAAGAAGCAAAAGAACAATAATTCAGCTAGGGGCAAGCCTTGGTCATTATTTGGACCACTAGGCAACAGGGTTGAATTATGGCTTGCCGTGACAGTACCCTAAATAACTGTTAGCTGGAAATATTAGCTTACATTACAGAAACAATTACGAGAGTTAGCCATTTGGAAAAGGAAAACATGTCGCTGAAGAACTGCTGTTCAGCCACCGCAGTTCACATTCCTCAGATTAGAATAGAAATTTCAAGAGGAAAAAAAGATAAATCAATCCAAGTTTACATCCAAGTAAGGCAACATGTTTTCAGGATAGCACACAACAAAACATATGCATATTTGTGTGCCTAATTTGCACAAATCCATTCCCGCAGGATGAACATAGTAATTGAAAATGGGAGCACAAATGGCCACTTAAATGCCTAAACCCCAACTTGAGTAATTGTGCATGCAAACACATATGTATTTTTCAAGCACAACTGCATCCTTTCATTCCAGACAATCTGGATCAAAATGGTTTCTATTACCACGATTATATATGCGTTTATACTCATAGAATACTGTATCATTTGGACCACAGAGTTTTTGGCAAACCTCAAAGCTCATTATTTAGGCTCAGGTTTAAACAAAAATTAGAAATGACAGAATCATACACGCACCCCCAGCTAGTTTGTGGAGAATTCGTGCTTGCTAGATATACACTCTTCAGGGAACAACCATCCCATTTGAGACTGTGCAAGCAAAATTATGGTTACAGAGCTGCCACATGTGTTTCTCAAAGATTAATAAAACGCCTAGGGAAAAAACACGAAACAGAAGGGGTTTGATTGCACCTAGGCGATTTCTTTCCAAATCACTCTGTAGTTTGCAACATCTGCTGCAGACCTAGTTGCCACAACTTCTGCCCAATAGCTTAAAACAAGCAACTCCCAGCAGTGTTCAGAGGCACTGAGTTCAGAGGTTACAAAAGAGCTACTTTCCACCAGTCCAAAGGTGGTACAGTAAGAAATGCCTGAAAGTAACGTAGGTATTGTGTTGTGGCACTTAGAGACCATTTGGGACAAAAGATATAACAAATAAATTGCTGTTGTCAGTGCACACAATCAGAACAGATACACACCAGTTAGAAAAAGGAGAGGTATGAATAATGGCAAAGCCAGTTCATTCTAAATACCAGCCCTGAGCTGGGCTTTTGTTTAGGTAAGAAACTCTTTAATGGAAAGATATACTTGATTTGGATTACTTCTGCTGTTTACAGCAACAGAGGCTTTTTCTCAATATTCTCCTTTTTATTTACATTCCCAGCTGTATTAGTGTTATGGGTCTGAAAGCTCAAATCCATTGATATGGACATTATTTG
Organism: Tringa tobata; assembly: GCA_033628505.1. NCBI lineage: Eukaryota > Metazoa > Chordata > Aves > Charadriiformes > Scolopacidae > Tringa > Tringa tobata. The sequence continues at coordinate 4,386,819 of JAHREE010000194.1, read as the reverse complement.
AGTTTGAACAGACTGCATGCTAGATGGAATTACGCAGTTCAAATCTCTCTAAAGATAGATAGGGAAGTTACACAGTTCAAGGGTGCCCTCACCTGCATGTCAGGGAAAGAGACAGAAATTACTGACTTTAAACATGTAGCTCTTCTCCACTTGAAAACTAGCTTGTGCACAAGACCAGACAACATATTCCCCAAACATGAAGTTATTCCAAAGGAAACTCTCTTTATGTAACATGCATGTTCTGGAGGGGGAAACCCAACCATTCTACCACTGCCTTCACTCTTGGGATTTCCATGTTCAACCTTTATGTGTGTTTCTAGTGAGACACTAGACAGATAAACCAGCAGCAAGTTTGGCTTTCCCTTACAGAGGATTCAACCTGCAAAGTGTCAGCTGCCTTTCCAGAGATTTCATTCTAACCCTAAAGATGTTATTCTTGTCACCTAAAAACATCCAAGTAAAATGTATCTTAGTCTTAATCTCCCAAAGCTCCTTCTACTTCACTCTCAGACCTGGCATTACTGCTCTGCTGTTACAGGTATAATCCGGATCTGCTCTGCCTAACGTTATATCCACCTAAGAACAGAATTCACGGCGGTATTAGAGATTTCTATGATATAGACCAAAATCTGTTAGAGACTTGGATGAGACCACCGTTTTTTTTTCATGTCACTGGAGCAAGGATTTAAAACCAACGTAGTGCTCTGTACAAGTGACTGATTAGTGCAATAAACTGCATTGCTATGTAAGCCTCTTCCCCTGCTTCTTCTCATTTCCAAATGGTATTAAAATAGTTTACGAGTGTTCAGCTGCTCTGCACTTTACATCCTCTTATGTGCCATAACCATTATGGGAAAGACAGAAAAATCATCACTTTTTTAATCTTTGCCTTTTGTTTTTATGTTAATGACCTTTTGTTAGCTAACAGACAATGAATACAGGAAACATTCCTCAAGAAATAAGTTTTCATTAGTGTTATTAATGTTACTGCTGGTAAAAAACACCACAGACCAGAGCTAGAACTGGGAACCAAATTTCTGCTTCAGGTCGTGCTCAGTGTAAGGAGATCTGGTACTTCCTTCTTCAAAAGCTGAGATTATCAACATTGCGGAAGAAAAATGGGGGAACATAGGAGACAGAGAAAGAAACTCTATTACTAGAGATGCTGTTACTGGATGTACATTGAAGGAATCCTTGCACTCACACCTTGTTATTGCCTTGTAGCTTTACAGGAGGAGGAAGACTCAGGAAGCTTTACAGAAGGCTTTCAGGAGAGGGTCAGAAACAAACAAACAAACAAAAATAATCAAAGGCAACTAAAACCAGCACCACATGAAGATACTGACCTGATAATGGATTGCTATGTGTACATATTTAGAAATAAATCCTATTTATTTTCTATAATATATATAGTAGAATATAGCAGTTCTCCTCCAACTATTATAATAATTATGCCTTTAGTTCTCGTCATTTGTGGCAGACAAATAAAAGCAATCCAAAAGGTGAACTGGAATCTAGACTATGTTGTTCACTACGATTTCTTCTCTGTGTTCTGCTTCCGCAGACATGAAAGAGCCCCATGGGATACAATGGAGCCATCTTATAGGACACATCTTGTGAAATTCAACAAGCCAGTTCTAAAAGGCCATGGAAAAGTTGCTCAGCTCTACACAATTCTGAAAGTAGCGTAATTCCTATAGAATATTACAGCATAAATCGTCAGTATTCCCATGCAGTAAAATATCACTGCAGTTACCTGAGAGTCCCTTTCTGAGCTACAATACCATTGAGCTGGGGTGTGTGCAACTACTAACCTCAAAGTTTTGCAGTAAGCGCAGACCCAGGTGCGCTGCTACTGGAACTCTCTCCCCTGCCAGTCTCACCCCCTGCTGTGTTTATTTTTCCCTTCCTCAACTCAAAGCTGGACTATTTGACTTCAAAATCTCTTCAGATTTTCTAGCCCTTCAAGACTCAGAGCTTCTTTGCAGCATTAAAGCTGTGTTGCACTTTCCGCGCCACCCCCCGACTCCCAGCAGTGCTGCCTGTTTGGTTGCAGAAGAGGTTTTGATTTCTCGCTCTTTGTCATTTCAACATTGACTCAATTTTCTGATTTTCATTTTCTTGATGCTTCTGTGGGACATTCAGCTGGATTTCTAAATTTGGGTGGCAATTTACTGAAATCACTGGAGTAAGATTTGCCCACATAATTACCCCAATTGCATGTGCAATCATGTGAACCATGTGCGCAGGTGAACAATTCAACTTCAGCTGGTCCTCTGTAGGTGCATTTTTGCACAAGCAATTTTGGAAACATAAGCTTTCAAATGAAGCTTATTTTCGTGGATAAGCCTCTTCATCCCATTTCTACAAATACCACTTTCAATTGCCTGTCCATTTCTCCAACCCAAGGCCATTAGTATCTCTGCTCCTATCACAGTACTTTGTCAGCTTTTATTGTTACATTTGGATAACAGATTCCAAGAGGGGAGAGTAAGAGAGAAATACAGAAATAAATAAAAACATTAAAAAACAAAGAACAACATTAGAGAAAATACGGAGCTAATCCAAACCAGAAATTTTTAGAGAAAAATCATGGAAAAGCCGCTTTATACTTGCATTACTAAGCTTCAGATTTTTTTTTATTCATAGGCTTTAAAATAAGAACTTCTATGCATATTTCACAAAAAATTGATGTGTTTTAATACTTAAAAGGGACTGAATGGTCATATAAAACGTGAAATGTCACTTGGAACTCCAGGGATGTCCAGTTTCAGGGCAAAAGAAATACTACCTGATTTATTACACAGTGTAATATATGAAGGTATATTACAAGAGACAATAACCTTCATTCCCAGGCAATTTCAGCTTTCCAGGTAGTGTGGATATTGCAGTAAAGTATTGGACATTCTTCACTGCATCTATAAAAGTGAAGTTTTTACAATTTCATTTTGTGGACTCCTCTTTTCCCATCCTATGAATAACAACTCCGGCTCTGAATCTGGAGCTTCCAATAGGGGTTAACTCGGATAAGCAGACCTGATCTTGAGATGGGTGACCAAAACAACCCCTTTACACATGACATTAGCTCACCTCCAAAATATTCAATTTTTATATCAGTATTTGATGCCTACCACAATCAAGTTAGAAGCAAAATCCAAGTTCAGCAGTAAATATACTATTTCTTAATGTAGGTTTACCTATGCGGCCAGGTTTGCAGGTACTTCCAGCAAATTCCAAGGTAGTCTAAAGAGATTTCTAATACAACTCTTCAATTCCTGCGTTGATAATACTGAGGTATCCTTTACAACAGTTTATCAGGTTGTTGTAGATGTCATTGCAGCAGGATGCTTTCCCCATCCCAGGATGTAATTCTGAAGGAGAGCTGTAACTACAAAACTCACACTCCATGAAGTGCATCATTGTGGCCAGGGCTGATGAGATGGACCAGGCTGCACGAGAGCCAACAGCTCAGCATCCTTTCCATTCCCACCAATCCTAATGCACAGGCTGTGCCACTAATGCATCAGCTCCTAACAAGGGACCAGCTGCTCCTTGCCTGTCTCTATACAGAGCTAAGCACAGGCACAATTGTTATGGGAATAATATACCACAAAGGGGACTCAAATAAGCATAATAACAAACAAAAGGGATAATGATACACAATCAAGCTAACAAGAATAATAATATAATTCAATCATCTCATTAACTTTACTAAAAGCTAGCTTTGTACGCCAGTCTCCTGGCTCCTGGAAATGTCTTCAAAGGAGTGCACACATCTGATTATGAACTCCCATCGTCAGTCAGGAAAATAGACACGAATGCAGAACAAAATTATTCCTTTCTGAGCCTGTGGAACATCATGTTCATATCTAATATTCATGCTAATTTGAAAATATAAGGTAGTAGCTATCTAAAATGAAATAATTTCCAAGGCTAAAAGCTTAAGTGTTTAGTAGTCCAAGACAGTAATATCACTAAGCCCACATCAAGTGATTTTTGTAGTGAAATTCCCAGGCAACCTCGCATCACCAGCATAAATTTGGTATGGAAGAGACAAGGGAGGTTCACGCAACTCATGGGGTACATTTACTGTTTCAGAGCTTTTATAGAGACTGTACATGCTTTTGCAATTGGAAGACTAATGAAACAAGGGACAATGCATTAAATCCATCCAGTTCTTAATACGACCATTAACTAATTACTTTTCATGACCATTTAGAAGACTGACGGTTCTGTAATATCCATTCTACTGACAAGCAGCAATATGGTACTTTCATAAGAAACCTGCAAGCAGGACAATGAGGTCCAAGACTTTAGAGTTTAATAAACCCTACACCTTGTCCATAACAGACTTTCTACTGCTAGATCTTTTTTGTCCTCTAGCAAGACACGCAGACAGTTATGCAGTTCTCTGGGCAATTTGTTAAAAAATAGCAGTTTTGTTGGTCTGTTACTAGGCTGGATACTAGGACAAGCAGTTACAATGCAATAGATTGAGTGTACTCTCCTGCTTAAACTCCTGGAAGCACATGGGATACGCTGGAAGATAAAAGGAATGGCAGCAAAACACCTAAAACCTCAGCTATTCATCTTCCAGGAGAAAAAAAGCACCAAACAAAGCCAAGCACTGACACAAGGCTGGTGCTGAGTCCCACAGACAATGTTAGCAGACAGGATCCTGTTTTAGAGACTCAGCCACACAATGAATTAGGTGAGGGTGTTGGAACAACAGCTGGCTGCTAATTAGTCACAGCCCCCCTCAGCAGGGTATCAACAAAGTGGCAGAGAACATCTCAAGTAAATTAAATTTTAAAAAATCCTACTGCAATCACTCCCCCGACAGACCCTTCCTTCATCTCCCCTCTAGGCTTTTTATTTATTGTAATTACTTTAGTAATAAGATTTGTTTCCTTGTTATTATATATATTACCATGCAGAGCAACAACAACAACAACAAAAAATAATAGCTGGGAAGAGTTATGTAGCTTATTTATCTCCTTGGCTGTTATTGGGCCACTGGGTGGAGAGAGAGATGAGGAGGTGGGGGCTTGGGAAAAGCAGTAAATAGAAGAGAAAGCATATTCCTCAGAAGCGGAGACGTATGGGGGCATATTTACGAAGGAGGAAATACTGACAATGAGTGAATAGAGCTAATAACTCAGGGGGCCCAGCAGCTCCGTCTGATAAAGGAAGGAATAAACAACACTGCATCGGAAGCACTGTCAGAAGGGAGAGTCCTTCTGAGGGGCGCAGCCGTCTGCAGAAGGATGCTCACCGCAGAAGGAAAGCTAAGGATGGGCTATCACATCAACACAGGGCAAAGAGCCTTGGTGAAAACTGGGGCACCTCCCACAGCACAGAGAGGTACTCTGAGAAAACCACCATGCAAGGCCAGACCCCACTTCTGGCTCCACCAAGGAAATGCTTGCAGAGATGAAGTGAGAAATACCACAGCCCACATTTTATCTCATGTTGTGCATGCACAAGCCATATTTGCTACCCTAAGCTCCCTGCTGAGGAGAATACCAAGCTGCCCAACAAGAAGTGCTCATTTGTCCTCTCTACTTCCCCACCAGAGTAGGATCACCACCCTCATAGTGGAGGGCAACTTAGGCAACGTCTGACGCAACAGAGCAGCAAATAGCTGAGAAACTTTCCTCAAGCAGAGCAGAAGCTAAGCCCACAGTTCATATGCTCTTCCCAGAGCTATACACAAGCCAGTACAGATGTTCCCACAACTGGCATTTTCATCCTCTCTGAAGTCCTGAGGAAAGTATCAGTGCACATAAATATGTCACCTTATAATGTGCAACTCTGAGCACCACCATTATAAACGAGTAAGGATTGTATCTTTTACAAAATTCTTTTATCCAAGTATACCTTGGCTTTCACATATGTCTACCCAATTACTTTCTCATGATGGTACCAATTTAGACATGGGATTTCTGAAGTCACCATGGGGGACAGACCCATAGAGGGTCTGCCAAAGAACAGCAGCACACTAATCCTGTTGTACCTCTCTCTCCTAGAGACAAATTCTCCCACTCCATTAATTAATGACAGTTTGAAAACACAACTTTCCCAGCCTTCCCACATCACCGCACTATCCTTAGAAAAACACACACATCGTAGATCAACTACTTGGAGGGACCCTTTGCAGTGTGTTTGTAGAGACCCTTTGCAGTGTGTTTGCAGAGTGCACAGCCAGTTCAGTTATGCACAGCTAAATTCTTAGAATTAAACTCCTCTTCAATCCTCTGACCACAGAGAAGCAATTTAGAAAAGGAGGGATCTCTGCAGTCGTACAGCTTTGTGTGACATCACCTCAAGATTTAATCCTTGTGGATGCAGTTCTGGATCATAAACTGACTCCTTCGACTGGCCACTCGTTTTTGTTTTTTTCCTCTGTCTCTTATTGTCTGGAGAACACAATGTCTCAATGCAGGAAAGCAAACACTAATATAGGAGAGAAAAGAAGCCATATATACAAATAGTGTGGTTTGGGTATAGAGACAAATGTGCTTCTGATCCTTCTCTTAAGATTAGTGTCATTCAAAAAACAAAGGACCAGATTCCAAAGAATAGGTGGAAGTATGGTCATTTTCCCCTTTGTAAATTCTGAGAGTGTGCAGAGGAAATCTGTTCTAGAAGGAATCTTAGTGGACATTTCCATCTGAATTTCAGTAATTGTCAAAGAAGTAAAGCTTTTTTCTGCGAGATGTGAGGAGGTAATGAACAAAGCCTCTTAAGTAAAACAGGGTGGAATAAACAACCTAAATAAAATAAGAATGAGTATCAATGGAGAGACAAGAAACCCAGCACCTCACCTGCCTCACCTTTGAGCAGTAGAAAAGCTCCCTCAGCCTGTGTTGTGGGAGGGCAGGTGCAGGAGGGAAAAGGGCATTTTTAAACCAGATAAAGAATAGTCCATGGCTATAATCCAAAATGCAAATCAGGATTTCCTCTTCCTAACTGCTACTATGGTTACCCCATGGCTTTGAAAAAATCATGCTGTTTCCAAAAAAATCATCCCTTTACCAAAAAAAAAAGACTCACCAGCTCCCTTCTCCACTGATTGGTTCAATTCATTTATAAAATGCATCAAGTTCTTTTCATTGAAAAGCTTCTTTGATTCAATAGGAAGGAGGAGAGAGGGAGAAAAGGGCAGACGGAAGAGAAGAAAGAGGAAACATTAAAAAGAGTAAAGAAAGAGGAAAAAGGTGGCAACATAGGAGTGAGACATGAACTCAACAGGGAACTGAGACATTGGCCAGTTAAGGATATGTCAGTGGGAAGAGAATTTCTGAATACACAAAACACATAGACATGCTGTGAGCAGTCTGCACGTGAAATATTTTTTAACAACAAAATCACTTCCCCAGGAGCTTCCACTTCTTGCTTGATCAATGATCTTGCAAGGCCGATCATTTTTAATTTAACACTTCTGGGAACTGGACGGGGTGGGGGGAAGTCCTCATCAAACAGGCACAGTTGGCAAGCATCAAGTCTTAGCATTTGGCATCGTTTATTACTGCTGTTTATGGTGATATAAATTAGGTTATACTGATATAATTAATAATCCTTAATTTAGGTGTAATAAATAGCAATATTTATCTAGAACTGCAGTGTCTGGAGAAGTCCAGCCAAACCCACAAAATGTTGACTACCATGTTGTGACTGTGCCCACGCATGGGAGTGCCAGGCATGTGTGTGGCTGGCGCGCAGGTTTGAGCAGATGCTGGGGACAGCTGTGACAGCAGGCTGCTGATGGGAGGACGCACAGCAGCTGCACACCGGAGCCAGCGCGCGAACGCATGACCGGTTCATATGCAACTGCACAGGCATCCCTGAGCACACACACAACTCGACGCTCAGATGCGTGATAATGAGTTTATGTGGAACAGCGTGAACAGCAAGCAGTGTTGTGTTACCTTATAAAGCCCTCTTTTTGTGCTGCCACAATTAAGGTTCCCTTACCGAACCCTGCTTTCAGCATTTTACATAACTGTGACTATAATAGATCTAATTTCAGGGTACAAAGATTTCACTTGAACAGAGGAATTTTTTTTTTGAAGCAATCCAAAAAGTTTCACTAAAGGCTTCTCTGCACAATTCCTGATAAACATAGAGTTTTATGAGAACAACGTTTTCAACATTTGACCAGTTAAAATAAGCTTACTAGCTAAAACAGTAGTAGATCTAGATTGAAGAAAAAAGTGTTCCCAACATGCATACTTCAGTCTTCATTTCAAATGTCTCAAAGGTTACAGTATGTCATTATTGCATTCTTTAAGGAAGACAACTTGACCAAAAGGAGGGACAATGATCAAGTTCTCATAGTCCCTCAGTAGCAAAGCCAGGAAAAAAGCACAGATCTCTCACTCATTCACTGCTTTTTATATCACTTTCCTAATGAAAGCAGTACTCTTCTTCATGGATTCTCCAACACTCAATAGAGATAAATTTCTTTTAAAGCTTTCCTATTTTACTCTGACTTAGTTTAAAAAGAGGATAGAGGTATGGGTGAAGGTAGTGAGCCATGAGAGCAAACAACACTTACTACTTTTAATTCTCACAGAGCAACTTGAAAGTCAGGCTGCCAGGACACCTTCTGTGAGGTAGTTTAATATGGCTATGGCTTCAGACTGACTTATACTATTGGTGTTGAAGATTAAGACTATTTTTTTTCCCTTGCAATTTATATCAAAATAAACACAATTAAAACATACGAATAACCATATCAGGTCAGATAACAGGTCTACATGAGGCAGCATCCCATTGTTATCAGTGGTCAAAAGCCAGCGTCTGGTAGAAAGTGCAAGATCAACTTTATGAAAAGCAGTGTCTTATTTAATTTAAAATATATAGCCATTATCAGATCAGCTGAATGTTAGCTGACAAACCCTACACCTGACTGCTGTTCAGGATGGAGCAAAACACTCAGCCACATGCAGCAACACAGTTCACCAATTCTCTCCAGGTTGAACAGTCAAATTAACTGCAGTATTTGGGAGTGATCTATATTTTTAATGTGATGGCAACCCTACTTGTACATGCACACTTGCATCACTGTGACCTTCATTTAACACCAGTGACAGAGCTGCAAGTCTCTCCATTGCTGACAGACAGGAGCAGATTCTCAGAGCACCAACTGAAGGGAAAGGGTGAAGAGCTGCTTCCCAGCTCAGCCCCACACAGCCAGAACATAATCGCATTGCTGCGGTCCTGTCTGTGTTAGAGGAACGTTCTCCATGTGTAACTTTCAGATCACATTAACCAAAGCAAATACCAAGGCCCTGATCGTCTCATTGCTACCGAAGGCTCCCAAGAGCATGGTGGTGTGGTGCCCGGCTGGGATAAGGACTCTTCCCCTGAGCTGCACCAGCATCAGGGAGCCAGCTGGGGAAGGGGCACAGCTAGGCTGCTGGAAGAAATCCTTTGTAACCAGGCACTGGCATCTGTCTCTGGGATGGGCAGGGAAGCAGTGTGGTCACCCCGCAACACAAGGCTGGGGAGGAGGCAGTAAGGAGATTCAAAGAACTGCCAACAAAAAAGAATCCAACTCTTTTTTAAATAAAGAAAGACACTGAGATACCAAGACAAAACCAACAGAGGCACTGAAGCCGCAGAGATCCTTGTTGTGATTGCTGGTTACCCCATGTAATTACCAGTGTCCAGCACAGAGCCAAGATACTTACTGGCCTGGATAGTGGATTTGATGCATTCAATATGTCCATTCCTCACAGGGGGAAGGTGTGACAGCATGGGAACTTGTACAACTAGAAAAGAAAAGCAGGCTGGGATGTTGGCAGAGGGACAGCCTGGCACTCGAGCAGAATATACTCAAGCAGGTTGAGGTATACCTGGTGGGACTTCCATAAAAGGGATTCTGAATCCCAGGGCAAACAAGTTGCTTCATGAAACGGGTTGCAAAATGGGTTTCAGAGATGTAAAAACTATTTAGCAAGTATCTTCTTACAAGTACTATGGCCAATGACACATTATAGACCAGCTTCCACAGAAAACAATTTCCCACTTAACAAAGATAACAGAATTTACTGGAGCATTTAAACCTGGACAAGATGGAACATCAAGTAGCCAAATAAATCTGCATGTGCACATATAGACATTAAGGGCCTGAAAGATATTTGCCTTTTCCAATACACATGGTTATCTCCAGCAGATCACAAGTAAACTTGAGGTCCAGAACAGAAGCATTTCTTTAAATGTAGGAGGACGCCAGACTACTAAAAAACCGCATGGGAAAAAACAAGAATAATATCAGGGCCACAGGAGGCTTCATGGCATAAAAGTATTGAAATTAAAGCATAAAGGAATGCTTCTTTCCCTTCCCAGGCCTCACGATCAGGAACAAAGCCATGGCTAAGTCCCTATTCCTCTGCTCCTATACCACATGCAAGGCTTACCAAACTTTTTCATTCATCATCAGATTTAACTAGAGTTTAAGCTCATCTGCACCAGGGAAGGCAAAACACATTCCTGTGTGACACAAGGCCAGGCAGTACATTTCACCCAGGTGTCACTGAGAGCCATGTCCTCCCTCCTGAGGATCCTTTCTCTAGTACGCTCACTCCTGGCAGCTGGAGAAAAAAAGGTCAGACATTCCCTCCAGTCTTCCATCTGCTGGAAGCCTTAATTAAGTGCAGTGAAAGGAGAAAGAGAAAGGGGGAAAAAAAAGTCACAACCTTTCTTTTTTGCCTCTGCTGTCTGGAAGGATCAAGGAAGCATTTTGTGCCAGCAGAGGCTTTGAATACTCTGGGGCAGTATCCAGCTTCTCTGCAGAGTGCTCCCAGACCACTGATACGCTCAAGTCCCAGGGAGCGCAGCAGCACAACAGCTATCACTGTTCATAGTCACAGACTAGAGACTACCAGAGAACCCCAGGCTGCTGCTCTCTGCTGGACCCCTTACCCCAAACCAACAGGAATTAGTTTAGAACCAGACAGACTCAACTCAGTTGTTGCTCAGAATTCTTCTTCTGTTTCTGCAGCACTCGATCTGCACAGCCTGACCCAAAAGCAGACGGGAAAACATAGCTTAAGAAGAGTTGTTCCTCTACACTTTGCTATGGTTTCAGTACTTGTCTAAGCTGATCTTTCAGCTTTGAGATTTGTCGTGTGTTCCACCACCACAAGCTGAGGGAACACAGTTGTGACCAAAACCTGCAAGACCTTATGACCAGGTCGAAACAGACAACTCCCCAGCTACTGGTGGAATGTGATCATCATCATGTCCTGCCCCTGCATCAGAGACAGGACTGAGAGTTACTGACTTGCAGCCACTTCACAAACACCCAATGAAGTGAACAAAATCCACTCTCTGACGAGACACTAGAGACTTTTTTCCAAAGAAGTGCAAGCCTACCTTAGCTTAGTGCATTCTTCTTCAAAGGAAATTCATCTTTCACTTGCAGCAGAGCAATATCTATTTCATGTTAACATACTAAGAGCAGAGTTGTACCTTTTCCACTCATGTACATGGAGAGGGAAGGGAAGTTAGCGTGAGTGGGAAGGGATGGTATAAAGGTAAAGAATACAAAAAGGAATCAGTATTTTCCTAGCTCAGATTCAGTATCTCTTAGGAAACATGTGGGAGGGAAGATTGAAAAGGAGGTGGGAAAAGGAGGGAGCTTCACTATATGGAAACATTTCCATGAAAATGTGAAAATTTAATAGATCCTTACTCATCTTCCCCCCACCAGGCTATACAAAGCATTAATTAAAGCCAGTTATTCCCAAGCATATCTGTCTTGCAGGTGAAGGCTGCCCTGCTGTTTTAGCAGAATAGACAACTCTCCATTTATCAAAAAAGATCCTGTTTTTCTAGCACCACTAATAGTCCATCCGGACAACTGAGAGATGTTATGGCCACATACACTACAGAATCACGTATATCTGACAAATGCAAGACAGCACACCGTGCCATATCTCAGATTCACATTTTCCATATGGGATTGATAACAGGAAGAATAAAACATGAGGCAAAGGGAATTCTTCTGACCCAAAACATTGCAGATGAGACCTGCTATATGCACAGGGGTAAAAAGCCTGCAGACAAACCCCCAGAATAAGCACGTCACAACTCACCTGCCATTGATGACTCCATCAGGATTAAGCATGGGGACAATCTTGAAAATGAAACATTTCCGCAGGAGATCAGCAATGGGATCACTGCTCACAAGGAACTCCAGGGTCCCCTTCATTACCCAACTGGCATTGCTTTCACCAGGGTGAACACGGGCCATTAGAAACACATAAGGACGATTGTCTGTAAAACAAAGCAAAAGCAAAATAAAAAACTAGACAGGAGTTCTCTTTAGATAATATCTTTACAAGTGGGTTTTATTCCTTTTTAATTGAGGTAACATGACATATCTTATGGAAAATGCATCCCTAAATAGTCTAGACATTTCCTGAGTGTGCTATTTGCCAACTAATGCCAGGTTTGGCCCTCAGAACCAGGTAGTTTCATCCCTATTCTTTTGTTTGTTTATTCTATGACACCTTGCAGACATTTACATGTTCCAATTACTGCCTCTCAAAATGGCACCACATACTTTCTGGCAATTCTTGAAAGTTGGACTCTATCAAATTTCACTAAAGTTTAAAATGCAGCTAGAAATAAATTTAATTGTCTGAGGTCCTGCTCCACTTTTAGTATTTCACCAGTAACAGTTGAGAACTTTCCAAATCTCTACCCTGTCTGATAAGGGTAGATCTGTCTACCCTTAAGGGCTCGAAGGACATGGAAGCTGTCTGATCTCTGACAGTAATCCATATTGTAGGGTCAAAATCATAACTAATCAAGTTAAAGTGATATAATTCTAGAAAATACATGAATATGTTAACTAGATAGACTGCAGAGGTAGAGTACTCAAACTAACCATCATTTCATGTCCATCCAACAAAAGATAGAAATAATGCACATAACTAAGGCAGCCGGTTACTTTTGGTGGGAAAACAGTTTTCACTTTTATATAATATAGACACACACTCAGATTTACAAAGCTGTTTTTCAGAAGTCACAACTAGAAGAGTTCAGCTGTTTCTAGCAATACATTTGGCATGGGAGACACAAGCTGAGGGAATTTGGAGTAGGGGAGAGGGTTTAGTGGGTCGCTTTAAAAAAAAATAATCAGTCTTACTAAATAGTTCATTGATAGGATCTCCACTGAACCTGTTTCAAAGTAGACTTGCAACTTGACAGTGAAAGTTTCCTTGTTATCAGATATGTTGTTTGCTGTTCCTGTGAAAAAGCACCCACATTTCGGCTAGTTCTAAGTCTCCAAAAACTCCCAGTATACATATGCTTAGAAAAGACCAAGTTTGACAGCAGATTCTTTGAAGATCCCATCTGTGCTAAGCACACTCCCCGCATGGGCCAAGGAAACAAGAGAAGGCAGGAGGAGACACCTGCCAGGCACCAAAAATAAAAGGAAAAGACAAAGCAATTATCTGTCTTAAAATGATCCTTTTGTGAGCATTCACAATCTCGGGGGTTGGCACAAGTCAACTTGACAGATTTACTTTAGTGGAAACCATTATCTGTCAGGGCATCACAACGATGCCAGGATAGGTTTGTCCCGCTCTATCAGGAACCGTCAGAGCTCAGGCTCCGTTCCCTTGTGCGAATTGAGGGACCGCAACTGACAAGCTTGGGAGTGGTAACAGGACAGAAAACAAAACCAAATGCATCAGCTCAGTGCCCTTGTAAACAAATGCTGAATTAGCAAGTTATACGCTTTTGTCCTTAGCTCACAAAGCTGTCCTTCGGTTTCCACGGGCTTTACAAATCATTAATCAATTAACGCAAAACAGGAAGGTAGAATGGCATGCTGAAAAATATAGATGTTATTAAAAAGCTGTTTAGCAATTTGTCCAACAAAGCAAAGGCTGTGTCAGAGCTGAGAATACAAGTGAAATTTCTCGTTTCGCAGTCAAACAAGGAATAAGCACTAATTTTTCTCCTTAACTGTACCTTCTGCACAGTTCTGCTCAATACGTACATAACAGTACAATTTGTTATACCTTTCAGTGATGCACTCAGACTTGGAAATAATCCCCCCTCCACATGTCCCCATTTCCATGCCTTCCTCTTAAGCAGTTAGTGGGCACTAGAAGAGTGAACTGCGCTCAGTTCAAAGAGCTCATACACAGCAATCATAGTCTGGTCCAGTAAAGCAACTGGAACTCTGTTTCTCAATAGCCATAGATTAGTCTTTTATCATTCTTACACCTTACCTTACTGTGAGGTTAGTATATTTTGAGCAATGTGTATACATAAGTCCCTAGGGCACTCAGGGACTGCAAAAGATTCCTTTAGCTCCTTCAGAACTACTAGTCATTCCGATATTTTTTTCCCCCCATAGAGCACACAATGTCTATTCTGCTCCAGTTAATTGTCCATTACAGTCTACCTTAGTAATGCTTTAAAATAGCAACAAGCAAAAACTAGCTTTCATGAAGACATCACCTGCATTTTGCCATTTCCAAACATTTTCCTCTTTCTCCCATCACCATGATTTAGTGCTGTTTTGCAGGCTCATTGCTGAGCTAAACTTATGGGACTGTGCTGTTTGTTGTAGCTGAGAACGAGGCTCTTGAGGACTCCTAATGGACAACAGCTGTAAATAGCACAAAGCAAAATGCGTTCTCTTTTGCAATTGATGAACACACCTTTAATTCTTATCTCTTCTGTATATTGGAAGAGAGCACAGCATCTTAATTTAGAGGTTTTTTCCCCAGTCAAAATAAGGCCGGGGAGGGAAAGGGGGGAAAAAAACTCTAAACAAGGGCTCTCTCATCTCAGAAACCATATTTCTACTAATTGCAAATAGCATGGGAATGGCAGAAACCTGAGTTCTGTTCTTCCTCTCAAGGCTGATCAAAGTCAAGCTTGTCTTAGATTCACTGTCAGAAAAGCTTCTAGAGTTTCCAGATCTTAAAACCCAGGAAATGGGGGAAAAGAGGCCAGACAGAAATACATTGTTTCCCTGTGGGTGACAACTGAGGGGCCCACAGCCTATAGGTTCAGCCAAGGAAACCTCTCTATTCCAGTTAAAGCTTCCTTTAAAAGCTCCCCTCCTGACAAGCACATCCGCAGCTCCCACATCCCATCCACCAGAGAGTCATAACCAAGGTATGTACCAGCCAGGAAACCGCAGGGCTCGTTAACTGCCTCTTTCTTTCACGGAAGCCATCACAGCCAAATCCCGTATCCAAACGCTGCCCTCCCCCAGCTTGCACCCAGCGTGAAGGCTAACGAAGCAGCAAATAGAGCAAAGAGCTGACGACATGCTCATAAAACGTGCTACCCTTGAAACACCTGGGAAACAAAGATTTAACCCTGTGGAAGGCAGGAGTTGCTCAATCCTGTTTTTACAGCATACCCAGTTCCTTATCTTGCCTTGAAATTATCATGATAACTGTAATAAACACTCACAACAGCGGCAGCACTGGCCAGCAGTGTACTCAGCACTATGACTGAGAGGTACCAACTATGGTTCTTGTATGTCAGGTCAGCTGCTTTCCTTCATTCCTGACTTCCAACATCCCCATGACATCCCCAGTCCTGACAAGACCACCTCAGCACTACCCAGCATAGATTACTGGTTTACACTGGTGCCCAGCTGCCCTTCCTCTGTGGTATTTCAAAACACCTTGTGACTACGTCTTGTGCCCCACCAAATCTATCTTCAGGACACACAACCACCAGTTCTTTCAGATACCTCCTTCCAAGCCCAGAAACATACTCAAGTCTTCAAAATCCTCAAGCCAACAGTTTGGCAAAATCATCCCCAAGTTGTGGGGAAGCAGCCAGAAACTCAGGTTAGCCATTTATCTCTGCAAAGCCCACACAACACATAACCTTCTCTGGGAATGTAAATAACAAAAACAGAAAGCAGAAGAACCTTTTCATGCTACATAAAGCCTTATCCAACAGATCATGTCTCGTTACACTGTGTTGTTACATTTCGACATGCCCAGAATATAACGTGCCACCAACGATACCCGAGGTGAGAGATTAAAGCGTCACTGGTTCCTCTTGCAAAACTCTGAGCAAAAACCCTTTGAATAATAATTCTACTAACGTATCACCTACTTCCCATCTCTCCTTCTCCTCATTCATTTTGACTGCAGATATATGCATGAAAATAAGAGCTTTGTTCTTCCAGAACTGCTAACTTGCTGCTTAATCTCCTGCATGTTATAAAAATCTTCCTCTAGTCATGTCATCACAAGGTTTGCCAAGAGGTGACTTTGATGTCACTAATCGTGACATCAGTTGGGGAAAGAGCAGCCTGAAAGAAATGAACAAAACCCCATTAACACAGCAGTGTCCCTCATCAAGAAGAGCGCAGAAAGGAAATGAAATGCAGTTCCAGATGCCCTGACCTGGGCTGATATTCTAAATTATTTCAAGCTGAGATTTGAGCCATGCCATTTGTAAAGGGACAGGGCATTGAAACAACACAGGGCTAAGATTTTATAAGGAGTCAAAGGGAATTATATACACAGCATGTGAGAAATTCAACCTAGATCCAGATCTTGGCTGGAATTTTTCTGGCTAGGCTTCTGCATCTCTCTCTTCCCTTTACCCCAAGCCCAGGAGCATTAAAACACAAAATTATTTTTTTTCCCTTATGCCTAAATACAGCATGATTTTATCATAAGCATTACACAAATCAAAGGGTCAAGTTTGCTCCAGAACATAGTAGACCAAAAAAAAAACAAAACAAAAAAAAAACACGCTAAACTCTCCTTTCCAACTCAATTAGCTGTGGCCGCTACAGGGTATTCTGCGAGTCAAAGGATGGATAAACAGGAGCATCATCACATAGCTCTTCCATGCATGTCACGGCTGCAGCCTGCCCTGGATGCATCTGATATGCCCAAGGCTGCAGAGTTACACAAAGCCAGAGAGAAGACAGGATATGGTGTGATGTACGATGAATATATTAAAGTACGTTTGTAAAAAGCATCAAATACTGAGATTACGGAAAACATGAGACTGATCTTAGGCACAATCTGCGTCAAACACTTTATTCCCCTCCTAAAACTTTTCGATTAGTTGTCAGTCTTTCACTTGCCTTAGGATAGACTAATTCTTCTCTCCCCACCTCCCCCTGCCCCAACATCTCTGTTTCCTTGCTGACCCTGCTTTTGGCTAAATACTCCAAAAGCAGACACTTCTTAAGACAGAAGCAACATACAGTCTGGCAGGACCAGCTGTTGTTTTCTAGAATTATCAATAAGCTATTCCTTTCTTAAATAGGTCTATATTATATGTATTATTACTGTTACCTGTGGCAAAGAAGTGAACACTATAAATTGCCTCTTGCTCCCTGTTCTCTACCTTCATAGCTTGGTGGGGGAGTTTCAGACTCCAAGTTGCTTGGCAACCTCCTTTTGTGCATGTGTTTTATGAATTCATTCACCTCTGAATCAGAGATGATCAGGGAGCTGAATATGGGTACGACTGCCCAGATTTGGTGCAGCTTGACATCCTACTACTGCTGTTTTTTAACTCCAGGAAATTGGTAAGCAAGTTGTCAAGTCTTTTTTTGGGGCAGACTCCAAAATCCCAAGTGCTGAAAGCAGCAGGAACCACTACTGTTATTTAGCATGACCTTCTGTATGACCGAAGCTAAAAGAAATCCATGTGAAATAATTCCTCCTCAAATTAAAGCGTACCTCTTGCAGAAGACTGAGGAACAACGGAATGTTATTTTCAGAACTTGCACCCATGGAAAACCTGCTATAACCCTTTGCAGCTTGGTTCAGTTTATAACCAACATCCCCATCTTAAGTGTGTGCATCTGAATTAACCTACCTGAAATTTCCAACCACTGCATTACAATCCATTTTTGGACATGCCAACTCAACGTTCACTGGCATATCCTAACTCACTCTGCACACCCTCTGAACTGCTCAGATAACATCAAACTTCAAATCTAAAACCATGTGGCTGTTACAGTGCAGCTGCCTTATGAGACTGATGGCAAGCAAGCTGCCTTGCATTTACCTCCTCCCAGAGCTCTATCACTAAGATGAGGAGTTCCTCTATCTGGCCATAACTCCCACAGGTATAGTCTCTCCACTTCCTACAGCCAGAGTCCAAGGAAATAAAATCACGATGCGGGACAGCTGGTTCAGAAGAAGTACCACCAAGAAGGATCAGGGGATTCTAGTGGATGAGTTAGTGATGCAATGCAGTTCCAAAAATGGCAGCTTTCCTGAGACGTAATAACAGGCAACGTCACAGCTAAGATGAGGAACGCTTTTGCTCTCCTCAACCCAGTGAATAAAAACAACTAGCTGGAGGGCTGTGCCCACTGCTGGCCACCATAGTTTAAAAATGAATTCAATCAAAACTGCAGAAGAGGTCATTAAGGATGATAAAAGTTTCAGAAGTCATAACTTACAAAGATAAATTGGAGACAATGGGTTTTAAACTCAGAAAGGAAAGATGAACAGAGAGGGAAGAGATGACCTTTAAATTGCAAAAGGCTGCTATAAAAAGAGATAGCAATCAGTTGTTCTCACTGTCCACTGGGACTAGGTTGCATAAAAAGAAATGCAAGTTATTGTCTATCAGCTAAGCCTTTCTGTAGTGTAGAAGCCTTTCCTTCATTGGCATGCCCATATATTTACACTACCTTCTACTATGTCCTTATTTATGAAGTTTTGCATCTACTCCAGTTCTCAGAACAGTGGCAGCATGAGGGCTACAGCCACTAGGGCATTCTAGCTACCCCTTTAGAAATTTGGTCCAAGATTCCGCTCTAGTCCTCTGAAATTACCTCTGTGTTCTGAGTGCTGCTGGAATCACTATTCCAGTCCACAGACATCTCCTTTGATCTCTTTGATACAAAGTATCCACTTAATACTTGTTAGCTACTTTAAAATATGTTACATGTTAGCCACTAGTTAGTGACTAATCAAAAATATTTCATCATCATGATATTTTGACATTGCTTGGGCCTCTTCCCACATACAGATAAAAATATTTATGGAAATTTCTGTCTTGCCTGCTCTGTTGGTGACAGTGCTATCACTTTAAGATTGTAGTAATATAATTGCTAGGATTCCTTTTATTAGTAATTATCTTTCCAATCCACTTTATTCTCCTTAAATCTAGTGGTTCTCAGCTTCTCGTATGCACTCTTTGAAAGGGGTGAGAAGCAAACGCTAAGATCAGCTCCAAGAGTCCTCCCAAGAGATTACCCAGCTGGTTGATGTAGGGAGTTCCAGATTACCTGTCAACAGCAGGCAAGGATCTATCATCTCCTGCTTCTATAACATGCACATTACAGCTTTAATTTGCTCTATGGCAGCAGGCAATTTCAGATACTCAAGTGTTTTGTACTGCCACAGCCTGACCATCAATCCCTATGCTTTTCAGCCAGCATGTGAAAAACGTAGATTGCCTCGTAGAAACGCAATACCTCAGACACGGCGAGTAGAAAAAAGAAGTATCTTCAAGTTCAGTACATGTATGACTCTTCCACCTTCTGGCTTATTTGTATGAAGGTAACAACAACAGCCTGAGAGAAGAACTGGTCAGTGAATGTTCAGAAGAGTGGAAGATGCTGGACCAGATATACATCAAAACTAACTATACAGTGTTCTCATTTGGTATGATTAGAGAAGCGGCAGCATCACCCCAAAGCATCCCTTGCCTAAAAGAAGGTGCAGGCAGGAGGTAAGTGCAGCAGAGACCTGCAGAATAACTGCTGCACAGGCAGAGTGCAGAGATCCATACAGCTCTGAAATCCGTGGGCTCTTTTCCGAGAGAGGGATTTCATCTGAAATGAAATCAGGCAGGAGGAGCAGACTGAAAGCGCTTCCATTGTCATAAAAATATCTCCCTGGGTAATCCACAGTGATGGAAAAAGGAAACTCTGATAATTTATGTGACAGTTTAATGGGATTTTGGTGACACATGATACTTTAGAAAGAATTTGCCCAAATAGGACAGACAGGACTTTAATAAGGCTTCAGCTCCAAAACAGCAATATTTTCACCCCATACTTTTACATTTCATTCTATATATCCACTACTCACTCACAGCCCATCTATCTCATTTGCAAGGCACATTACAACACTGCAAGAGCAACAACTCTACACTTTCTAGTTACATCCCCAGCCAGAGAGACCTCTGAGTATCTGATCCCTAAAGGGATCAAACTGACTTTGCACCTAAAGGGCAGAGCATCACTGAGCTGTGAATTCTGAGGCACGAGCTGTCCTCCGGCCACGTCCCCAGCTCTGCGGATGGCATTAATAGCTTCTCAGCAGAAACGAAGGGCAGCAGATGGACAGTCTGCAGCAGGAATCGCTTACAGAGGGCACACCCCCAGAGCACACCCCCGGAGTAAATGGCTTTCACGCTGCGAGTGATGCCTTAAGCCATGCCTCCTGCTTATGAGAGACACAGCGTTTACCCCAGTGTAACACCCTGTGCCCTTCACTGATGGTGTTCTGAGAACAGGCACAGCAGCAAGAGGAATTGCTTAGAGTTCTAAACTAGGGTGAAGCCAGGGTTAATGGGATGAAACTTCGCAAAGGAACATTTAGGCTGAGTATCAGTGAGTTATATTGAAGAGCCTCCCCTGTGGAGAGGTAGAAGTTAACATTAAAACCACATTGCCCAGAGCACAAGAAGCCATTCTGTACACAACAATCTCGCAGTAGCTGGGGACAGAAATAACCCAACAGGCATTTGTTTTCTTTACTGATTTTGATGGATCCAGTTCCGAAGTTCTCATTTTTTCTGATAAGTCTCCTTCTGGGAATCTAGGCAGGAGAGCAATGGTAAAAAGCCGTGTGAAGATCTCAGTATTTTGTCCAGCCTTTCTGTGACCACAGCAGATTAAGATCAACTTAGGACCTGCACTGGGGCACATTAACCCTAAAATAAGCATGGAAAATGGAGCACCTGTCAGTGTTTCTTTCACCACTTGGAATAATAGCCAATTTAACAGGAAAATAAGTTATCTGCTTTGTATTCCTTTACAAAGGACAGATTCTGTAATAAAGAGCTTTTTACCCATAAACTTTCTATACAGAACAGACATTTAAACCCACCTAATGCCACCTTCAGCATAAAGCAATGTTTATTCTTAAAAATGTGTTGTGCCTTTAAGAGGCACAGATCCATCTCTGCCTCTGACTTGAGGTCTTCCTTAGGGAATGACTTGTAAGAAATAAAATATATTAAAAGAAAGTGCAATCAGACCCTCTCATTATCAAAGGATAAAATATCAATTTTTGTCAAGATAAAAAGCATCACAGATTGGCTGTGATGGGAAAAATTTCATTCTTGGTCTTCACTTGATTTTGTATTTATCACTCCGTTTCTCCAGAAATATCCTGGCAGGGAATTTTTCTTTAAAATATTATCCCTTATTTCTCCTGCAGTGAGCAAGATATGAGACTTTTTAACTTGTGTGTTTTGCTTCATATGAAAAACTCAGAGAGGAAAGGGAAAGAAAATAGACAAGTCTACAAAAGGTATACCTTCTAACACTTCACTATGTCAACAGCTTCACAGAAAAGGACCTTCTGCAGGTTCACCTCATTTGTGGCATCACTAAATTGACTGTTGCATCACTGCTGCCCAAATCCATCCTAAATTTTAGAACTGTATTGCTCAGAGCTGATCCCAAAGGAAATTCTGGCTTTCCCCAGACAGAGATTGATAAGGTAAAACTGTCTCCCAATTCTGAATAATGAATCTTGTCTTGATGGCAAGTTCTTAGATGAACTCCCCAAACAATTGAGCAAGAGAATGCAAATAAGGGAGCAACATAAAAGGTCTCTCAATCAGATCATCATGACAGCAAGACTGGTGGTGTACCATGATATAAGCAGCACAATTTTTCATTTTCTAGACTACATGACATGTTGTGTAACAGACACAAACCAGAGTTTGACTGAATGGAAGTATTTATCACCAGAATGATGCAGAAATATCCTTAAACTATCAGTTTATTGAAACAGTTTACTAAAACAGTAGGATAGTGGCTATCCTACTGTCCATCACTGAATGCTACAGCTCCTTGCTTACTTTAGCCTTGATGAGAAACCTACTTCTATGTATAAAGTTTTATCTTGATAAAGACCAAAGTGGGGGGCAGTAGCACTTTTTATCTGAAATACGATAAATCTTGTGGTGTTTTTTTCCTCTTCTGAAAATTTTAGGAGAACTCATTCCAGTAGCAGATCTAATATTAGTGGCCAGTCCTAATCTCTATTGGCCTACTGCCCTCCAGCATCCTAGAAATAACAGTGTTTTAACATTTTGTGTTGAAACCTCAAAGAACTCACATTAGTTGTTTAGGCCATAAGCAGAACATAACTTTTCCAAGGAAGATAATAGAGATGAACATTAACGTTCATAAGCAAGTTCATATTATATTATTTTCAAGCAGTTCTACTACTGAAATACTCCAAGGATGAAGAAAGAATCAGGATCATATAGCACAATCAGTATCCCAGAATACTTGACAGAAAGACAGGTGGAACAAAATTTGCCACTGCGTAAAACAGATAACATGCAGAAATTTCAAACAGTATGTGGTAAGATGCTAAGCAGTCACTGTCTAAGGTCAGCAAGAACTTCCCTTCAGATGCTAGTGAAACGATTTCTAATGAACGATGGCTTCCTACATCAATGACTACAGGGAGTGGAATGTCAAGTTGGGAAGACTACTAGTCTGAGAAATTTTTTTCTTCTTAGGAATAAGATGATAACAAAGCTAGGGAAAAGAAAACTGTTCTTTTATTTCCCCACAAATTGCTGCAAAGCACAGAAAAAGGTACTCGTGTCAGGCTGCAAAACAGTCTCGGCAGTCCCAAAAGGAACACAAGTAGAAGTGGAACATGTAATATCCTTCCTCACCACTCCACATAGCATTGCAAAAGTGGGAGTTTTCACAAAAGAGAGGGTTTTGCTCTTTATTTCATACTTTCCTAAGTGATAGTCAATTCGTTAAAAAAAAAAAAAAAGTCTTCTCCAGAAGGTTCTTTTTGGCAAATAATTTAACAGCATGAGTGATGGTTGCTGATCAGTTTAAATTTCTGATGTGTAGTACAGAGACACACTTCATAAAGCTGATACTGTGACACGTTTCCTCAATCCCAGTGCCTTCCTGAATTTTCACCCCAGCATTTCTGCAACAGAACTTTGAACTTTTCCAATTAACACTGCCACAGAATCTTTCCATCATAGCTCAGCCAATCTTTACAGCGTGTACAATCCGCAGCATGAGCTGCTCTATCTTACTTGCTATAAGAAGCACTCATATGGAAACCATTATATTTCAGAGCATTCACTACCACTTCATCTTCCACTCTGTAAACTATCAGAATGCTTTTAAAAGAAACACTTACTTAAATAAAAGAAAATCCCTGTAAATCATGGCCATGACAGGCTAATGGCTAGCATTGCAAAGATGATTTATCTTCCTGCTATACCAACAAAGCTTCTTATGCTAATACCTTGTTTTCAAAATATGAAGAGACTTCTAACTGACATTTTCTAACTGCAAGAAAATACAAGTAATGAAAAACACCTAACATTAAAAAAATAACCTTCACTTGCCATCCAACATCCCCATCAACTCTCAAAATCAAAAGATCTCTTTAAATTATCTTTGCTTTCTGTATTATTTAGTGTGCTTCCTTCATGGATGAAGAAACCGACTACTCAATCTCACTGTTTGTAATCCAAATTCATTTTAGAGTTTGCATGCATTAGCTGCATGCTTTAATTTGATTTATTTTATTTGATTTCTGTCTATTAAATTACATTTGAGGCAGGTTAGACGGCCTCATGGGGAGCATCTCACCAGGACTACCCTTTGTGCAAACAGCAATTATTTTATCTGGGCTGAGCCTAATTTCAAGTCACATCTTGATAGGCTGACAAATAAGGTCATGGTATCTGCATTGCAAGTGATATCCTAACTGGTGGGAAAGACCTTTGACAAGCTAGAAGGTGTGTCCTCGAAGTGTTGTGATTAAAAGAGTATGATACAGGGTATTAAATTAAGCAGAGAGTCATCACTTACGAGCAGGAGCATTGTTTCAAGTTTATCTACAGACATTCTGCGTAGCTCGCAGGCCCATCACCTATGTCAGCACAGAGACTGTAAGTGTGTCGCTACATTTTTTATTGCTCATTCATGGTTAGTAAGTGCTAAACACAGGGAGAATAGGAATTGCAGGGGCACTGCGGCCACTGAGACCCCAGAGTCCTTCATCTGTCTCTTGCTTATTATTTTGCCTCTGGCCAGTTGCTCTTTGTGAGGAGCAATTCCCATGTGTTGAGTTGTGCTTCACGGTGACCCCCTGGCTGTTGTTTTTGTGCCCTTTCAAAACGCTTGACAAAATTGTCACAGAAGGAGTTTGGCATCTGGAAGCTGCGACAGACACAATACGACTTGATTCATAAAACATAACTAAACAGCTTGGGCTGCCAGAGGCCAGGATTTACAGGACTGCATTTCAAGAACAGCCTTCACCGCCTGCTCTACTAAATGCGCTTTCCCACTCTGCTGCAATACAAATTCCCAAGCTGTGTTAGGGTGACCTGCAACACTCTGAAGTGACAAAGTAGCAGAGACACCAATCTTGTTAGAGCCTTCCCTGTCCATGGCTGATCAGAAAGGGCAAGAAATGACCTTGGCTCTGGCTGCACCTTTTACACCTGGCTACAGGGGTAGGGAGCACTGCAAAAAATAAGACAACATCATTTTTCAGAAATCCCTTCAGCACAGCAAGCACAAAGGAAAAAAAATCAAGCCATAGATCATTTCTGCTGCGTTATCTACTACAGCCTCATTTTTACAATAAAAGCCACCCAGCAGGTGTAACCTGACCCACAAGGAATTTAAGGACTTCCTGCTCTCCTATCCATCTCTTTTCTTCCATCTTGCTTTCCTACCCACCTCTTTTCTTCATCTCCACTTCAATCACTAATTACAATCTTCTGTTAGGTGCTCATCATGGGACCTTAAAGACCTTTGGGAGACCTGTGAAAGTTCCTCTGATGCCAGTAATAATAAATTCCATCTCACTCATCTTCTCTTGAAACACCTCACAGATGGAAGATTACACGTTGCAAGCCTGTTCCAAGTTAAGAAAGCAGGGATTTACAGAAAAATCAAGTAAGTTGCCCAAAGATGAAATACCAGTCAGTTACAGAGTTTGAAGTTCATCATCCATTTCCCAAGTTCCAGTCACGAAGTATCCTGTGCCATTCACATTCACCCAAGAAGTTAATTTCTCCACAACCCATGTCTTCAAAACACTTCCTCCTCTTTTCATTAGTTAAGAAAATGAATTAAGTCCTTCACTTAAACAGCAGCAGCAGAGCCCTCTCTCAGTTATGATAATTGTCCTATACCCTGGTGCTACAACACAGCTGTCATTTTCATTCTGAAATCCACCCACCCTCCCTAAAATTAGCACAGACACACGTATTTGCTATGATATTCCTGCATCCGTCACTATTTCATCACGTTTTCAGACTTGAGGAGGAAGTGAAAGGTGATATGAAAACAGTAAGGGAAGAATGAGGAAAGCCAATGGGATGTGGTAATAGGTCTCTCTGGTTTTCTTGAAAAATAAAGATAAAAAAATAATGAAGTCTAGAACATTTGGGAGACTCAATACAAAACTCTATAATGCCTTTTAATGTTTTCCCCGAGTCGTCCACAAGTCCTTCCTTAGCTGTGGTTCAAGACATACCTGCAACCCCATTCTGACTTTTTCATTTACTTGTCACCTCTGTCCCCATCATGTTTTAATAAAAAAATCAGCCTATTTTATTTAACCTCATCTATTTCAAATGCACAGAAGCAGCACCCAGGCTAAGCCAGAAAATCTTCAAAACAGTTCGTTAAACAAATTCAATGAAGAAAGAAGAGAAAAGTCTTGTAAAAAGAATTACAAAGTGGCAGGGAAAATTACATTTTTTTCCCACAGCTAAGTAGCACGACAATTGCAATTGATAGAGCAAATTAAATTCTAAATGCACTGGTGATTTGATAGATACCATTTTCTGACTGTTACTGAAAAAATGTCTTCTTTGGGAAACAGACTTAAGATCTGGAACAAGTCCTGTTGGTTCTGGGGCCTGATTTGATTATACAAAGTTCATTAACATAAAGTTAAGAAGGAGCAGGGAGAAAAGGCATCGAACTTCTCTAAGATGCCACACACCTTAAGAAAAACTGTCCTGACAAAACTAGCAGAGCAAGTTTACAGATATAATGGATAGCTGGTGAATGCAAAATGTAACTCTGCCCCCCCGGCTTTCTATTCAGAAGGTCAGAAGAGATACAATGATTAGTACTGTTCCTTCTGCTACCTAATCCTGCAAAATTATATATCAAAATGAAGCAGAGAAAAATCAGAGAAAGCCCAAAACGACCTAGTGAGAGAACCAATGCACCTATTTTTCTGTCAGCTGGAAATTTATATTCAACAGCCACATAATAAATGCCCTGAAATGATCCAGAAGTTCAAGTTTAGCTCCCTGCGAACACTGGTGCACTTTGCAGTACCTACCATGTCACTTGTCAACTAGTTGATCTTATCAGCACATTTGCAGTCTGAACATAGCAGCTGTCTCCACTCCTTTATTAGCCATTTCTATTTCTGCATTAGAAACAGGTGGGCAAGCTCAGAGAGCTAACAAGTTTCTCTTTGATGTAGAGATGGACAAATCCTCTCATTAACAGAACAGCATTTAAAAAATCATTATAGGGTATTTTTAGTCCTACTTCATTTTAGTATCGCTGTATAATTGCAGCCCATTAATCACAAATACTTGTTTCTAGAATCTGTCAGTTATAAGCAACAAGAAGTGACAGCCTGTGGTGTCTGCAAACTACTAGTTTCAATATACTGCTCTACTTATTTTACTGGTATAAGACTGGGTGCATCAGTAACATAGCAATGGATCCTGTTCTCCAATTAGCAAAAATTAAATTCAGTTAAACAGGTCAAGCAGAAATCTGCATAGACCCTCCCAGCAAAATCAACTTACAGGTGGGAATTAGAAATAGCAGGTGTTCAGAATTGCAGATACAAAACCCAGAGAAAAACATAGTTACAAAAAAGCCTCCTCACTCACTAACGCTCTCAGGCACATTAATATTAGGATCAGCACAGAGAAATCCCCTTTGCTACGTTTCACAGGAGTATAGACCCACTCCCGTGGATGTGGGCAGAGGAGCTGAACAAACTGTCTGCTCTCAGCTCTGGCAAACATGCAGTAAAGCTGCTCCACACAATTCAAACAACTCCCAATCATTTGTAATACATGACTTGGTAGGTCAGCCTTTATCAAACAAAAACACGTAGCTTGGAGCATTAAATCCAGAAGTCAGAACATTGTTTTGCAGAAAGTTTTCAAAGCCTTGAGGTATCAGGTGAATGACTTTTCATTTTTAAAGTGAGCTGCAATAGACAGTCTCTCCAAACCAGTCAGCCAAGATTTAAAAGCCCCGAGAAACCTCCCAATTTAGAAGGATAAAGGTGAAAAAAACATGAAAGTTATAATGCTACCCACACTATTTCCCAACAGTCTGTTAGTTCTGAGTGTAGAGGAAGGGTTTGCCTGTGCATGGCAGAAGCCTATTGTTAGAGTGAGAAATGCAAGATTCACAGGATCATGAAAAAACACCTCAGATTAACAGGCTTCTCCCGTTAGCAGGATGCACTCTGGTTTCTGTCAAAGCCTAGCAACTCTTTAACACAATCTGTGCAAAATTTGGCCATCTTCCCCTAAACTATCCCCAAACTGAGCTCCTTAACTAAAAGCAATGGTTTGCCAGAGGGGTGGCAGAGCCCACTTTTAGCCCAGTCTTGCTGTCCAGTACAAGTCAAAATATACTTTGTTCCCATGAGATCGTCAGGCAGAAAGCGTTGTGTATCTAGCTCAATCTGTGTATCAACACAGCCTTTCTGTTCCAGAAAGGAAAAAATGCAAAATCAGAGACAAAAACTGCTCTCTGTGATGGCAAGTGCAATTGTTTGGGTCTGACAGCAGCTGGTACACACACAGTCTATGCTTGGTGTGTTTTCTAGCTACAGATTATTCTTTCACTAGGCCAGCCTACCAGCTGTCCTGGCCCTTGCTCCCTGACCACAGCTTAGGAGTCATCAGAAAGGAGGAAAAAACAAGCAGAAAGGATAACAACTAGTCACTGGGACAGCCCCCCAGGTCATCTCCTCTTCTTAGAGTACTTCTTAATTACCTTCCAGAGAATAGACAGGAAAATTAAAAAAAAAAAAAAAAAAAAAAGAAAATAAAGGAAGTCACACATAGACAACATCTCTACTGTTACAAAACTCCCAATTTCTTACCTCACAGCAGGTTTCAAACCCAGGTGCAATGGGGACCTTCTTACTATCCTTTTAGGCCAAGGAGCAAGAGTGATCCACAAGCTGCCACACCATCCACAACTTCAGCTCTACCATCTAGAAGCAACTGATTTAACACAGCTGTTGAGGGACAACTCAACTACCTCCAGGCCAACCCACTTTATATCCTGCATCACCACGTGCTCCAGACCTTGCAATGTGTAAAAAGCAAAAACCTGTGTGGTAAGAGACACAACCAAGTGGGCAACATTGTGAGCAGCTGGAAGAAACCCCCTTCCTGACCTCTGCTTTTACCCTGAGGCATAAGCATTAACTCTTCACCCCTTAGTAAGCCTATTGCTCATAATGATATTCAGTCTCTGCAGTCAAACTGACCCAAAAATTACGTCCTCCCTCACAGAGCCCATCTCTGTCACACTGAGAACAGATTTAACTCAATTCAAATGCTTCTTCGGCTAATTTATACAGTACCACATTGACCTTTTAGCATATGCCCCACAGGACCGTGTGTGACTGGAATTTATGGCCAGGCATGGGAAATGTGCAGCTCACTGAAATACAGGTTTTGGGTTTTTTTCACGCCATGATTTCAAGTTGATAACAGAAACCTAGTAGCAGTTCAATGCTTGTGCACCATTCAAAGGAGTAAAAGCAGCCTGGGGGCTCTGCCGGGCTGTATTTCAATACCTCTTCCAGACACACAGATTGGCCATCAGAAGCACAGCACCTGCAGGTTTTTCCTGAAGTGTTTACACCTAGGGGAGAGAAGAGGAATTTTTTTTCCCCTCTTCTGTTACGGCAAGAATTTGGGCAACCTATCAATCCTACAGAAGCTTTCAGCTCCACTGCAATGAGGCCGAGGCACTGGGGTGCTGTGAGACATGTGTGTTCCAAACAGCTGGCTATAAATTTCCAAAGCAATGTAAGTAACACATACAACCAAACTGTTTTCAGTTTCATTCACAATTTTCAATGCCATATAATAAAAATAAACATAGTAACAAACTCCTGTGAGAAGGCACTTCTGATGCACTTGACAAACCAATCACAAATGAAAATAATTATGCCTAAGATACGTACGGGTTTAGATTTTTGAGATGCTTATTTCATTAGCATAATAGAAAAGTCTCTGATATTCTGGAAGACTGGAGCGTAGCCAGTGCTAAGCACTGCTGATGTTCTAGCCCAAGGCCATACCAACCAAGATGACATTGCTAACTTACTTTCCAGAAAATGCTGCTGTTAATCAGAATATTTCTTCTCTGGAAAGGACATGCAAAGGTTACAAGTCTCTCAGGACAAAGATAAGACTGTTGTAATTTAAAGAAGGAAAGGTAACAGAACAAGTGCTGAATTCTGTAGAATTCTGTAGAAGCAGAAAATTCTGTAGCACTATCCTTTAAGAAGAGGAGGGCTTAGAACAAATCTCCAAGTTTCAGGAGGAAGGTTATTTTTAAAAATACTTAAAACTACAAATGAATGAAGAGCAGCCACTGCAATACAAATTATCTAACTTCAGATGGCTGTGCTGCTAGAGTGCTGCATAAGGCAAAGGGTAGGAGAGAGAGATTAACATTTACTTTTTCCTTTTGCACAAAACACTGCAGTTGCCTATGCTTCAAGGCATTTTTAGCATCCCTGTTCAGTATTTTCTGTGCATTGCTTGCTGCTTTGACTAATTGGATTCATTATATTAATATGCATTTTGCCAAACTCACAGAAGGCCGACCATAGTGTCAAAGCTGTGCTGGCTGAGCCAGTTCCACCAAACGCTGGGATTCAAAGAGCAGTTGATACATCATGGAAAATACTGGCCTCGGTCTGCAGAAGCCATTGTCTGTCTCACAAATTTCACGTTCCGCTCAACCAGCTTCCACCTTTATGGCAGTAGACTGGATATTTAAACGGGAACATAGTTTCACAGGAATTTGTCTCCTCTTTTTACAAGGGGCTGCCACATTGTTGTGACTGGGATATCAGAAAGAAAAGAGACAAGAAATGTTTAAAATTGAAAGATAATATTAAGAAATTTAGAGCACACCCCAGGGGTGTTGCATATTTGGAGATCATTGCTTTGGCTTCAGATGCTTGATAAACTGCCTATTCAAGCAGAAAAAAATTACAGATTTGCAAATAATGATTTTTCTTTAGCACTGTATAATACACAACAATTTTATTCAGCCTTTCTTCACTAATGCGTTAAAGCAGTATCACGGTTTTCACAACAGCTGACTCTTCCTGTCACCTAAACCAAAGTGTTTGATAGAAAGCAAACAGAGGAACCAGCATCTCCACCTGGCACCCTGCAAATTAGGAGCAAATCTTCAATTCAAGGGAATACACAGATACAAAAATCACTATTGCAGATGTAAGAATAAAACAAAAAAAAATGTTTTTCTCTGCAGTTTCCTATAATTGTCATCTCATTCAATTTCTACACATACTAAAATCTGTTCTTGTAACTATAATCACAAATAAGGAATAAAGGTAGAGAAGAGATGAAAGGAAAAATCAGAACATGCTCTGTAAATGGAATATTTAAAGGAAACACAATGCTAGTGGACTCTTTCTGCACAAGGTAACAATTTGGACCCTGTTAAGTACCTAGAGAGCCAGAAAAACAATCTAAGACAACATCCTCTGTTCATGTTCAGTGGAAATGCAGTCTAATAAGGGGGCCACCTGAGGAGCAGAGTCTTTCTTCAGTTCTTGGTTTATCTCCTGAGACTTTCATCAGTAGCAGCAATAGTTCTTTCTTCTTGTATGATACTTGCAGTGTAGAAATGCCATTATAAAACCCTATTGGTTCTTCTTCCAGAAACCACTCAGTGCCCAGATGAATATGGGGAGCTGGACTGCTCTATACTTGGCATAGAGAAATGACCTCAGGGTTCAGCAGCACTGGCTACACCGTGTGCGCGTGTGCTGGAGGAGCTGTAGCACACAATGACACTAGAAGAACAACAGATGTGCTTGCTGTTGTGAACTGTTTCCAACCAGCACAATGCCAGGTTAGCACTCCAGCTGAATTGCTACAGGCAGTTCTTCTGGCTGCCTGAAAGATCATTACCAATCAAAGCAGGTCATTCTACCTCCCTATTTCAGCATTATTAGATGAGAGCTTCCTTTAAAGAGTGCATTTTCCTTTGGGGTGGACTAACTCCAATAAGGCGTTGATCTAATTTGATCCCTGTTTCACTAGGAAATATGTCATCTCCAGCTTTGAAAAAGTTATTCAAGAGAGGGGAGCTTGAGCCTTTCCTAATTAACATGCAACACTGGTTGCCACGCAGGGAGCAGGCACAGTTATAATAACTTGGAGTCAATAATTCATAAACTATAATGCATTATTAATCAATTATCGAGGCCTGAATTACATTTAATGAGATTAAGCTGATTGGAGCACTAAGCTGTTTGAATCATATTGATTTAATCAATGTGCTTAATTAAACTGTGTACATTTTCCACATGATCATTATTTCCCAGTATCCTGCAGAAGTGGCCTCTGAAATTCGCATCCTCTGTTGTTCTTTGCTCAGGAATTGCTCTGTGCTGCAAATTATATTTAAAGGTAAAGGGCTTGTTTCTTTCTGAGAAAACATCAAAGTTGAAAAAACCCCATCTAAATAGCTTATACAAGCAAATTGAGAAATGTTAGAATATTTCTCCCAGCAGCTATGTCATTTTGATTCTGTAGGCTTAAGATGAGACCAAGTAAACATACCTCATTAGTCTCACTTTATCCCTTGTTCTAGTTCTAGGGGCATCTGCAGATTCAAAGGGCATAAGCATCCTGCCATACCTATCCCAAAAATGTTACTCTTCTCATCTTCAGAAATGTGCTAAGACTCAGGCACAAAATGTGTTTCAAGTCCCCAAAAGACTGCATTTAAGACAAGCAGGTGTCATTATCTCTTTATGATAATATTCATAATGGTTTCCCCAGCCTTGCATAAAGAGGACATGTGATGACAGAAGAGCAACTCAAAGTGACAGCTATTACAGATGTAAATCCATTTGCTAGTGTCATACTTTGTTTAATTTCCCTCACCACTGCTGCTAACTAGCTGGGACATTTAGCTTTAACTTTAAACCCCACAATTCAGCTCTATAATGCTACACATAGCTAAAAGGACACTCATCAGGTGTGTCCACTGGGCGAAATGCATGTAACACACTGCATAATCAGTATTATTAATGGGAATCAGTACAACGAGCCACAAAGAGAGCTTTACGATTGCTTTCTTTGTGATGTAATAAACAATGTCTGTCCCACCCCACTCCACAGAGTGAGCCTGTTCTCAGTGGATGCAGGATTAACTCCCATGGCAATATATGATGCTCATGTCTTTCAGCTGAGAACACAGCCCAATGATGATTCAATATCCCAGGCAGATGGAGCACACAGGCCTACCACACATGCAAGCTTATACAAAAATGGGGGGAGTGTATTTTTTTTTTTTTTTTTTTTTTGAGGGGGGATAGTTTTAAAAATAATTCTGAGAAGAGCTACAGTCTTCTGTGAAAAAGCTCTGTGCATAATATGGAAGGTCAAATCTGCAGAGTATAACTCTTTGTAGGACGGAATAAGGAGGAGGGAAAGAGGAACACGGTAAAGACAGATAACGGAGGAGACAAAAAACAATCCCTTTGTCTCATCATTGGTGCTTCCCACATGCAGTCAGAATGGGAAATTAATGGCTTTGTCTTTATCGCAAGACTAGGGGGAATACTGCGGTTAGAATGAGTAGCAAAGACATCCCTCCTTACTGGATGCTCAGTCTGATACGATGGCAAGAAGGGCAAGTTTAACATAAAACAACAACAACCAAAACATGAGAAACCAACAACACGAGAAACCCTCCCAGTTTCTATTTGTACAAGTCTACGGAGCTGCAAAGCTCAGCAGGGATCACTATCCAGCCTCAGAGTTTATGTTGCAGTCTTCAGGCACCCACAGACATTGATCAAGCATGAATGGAAGCTGTGCTGTTTGTAACTGAGCTGTTGCATGACCGAGACACAAAGCCCAGGGAGCCAAAGAGTTCCTGGCTCACTTCTTTCTCTCTTCACATCAGTTTCAGACCTGAGCATTTAATAAAAATTATTCACAACAACACCATCACGTGAAGAGGAGATAGAAAGACAGGAAGGAGAAAGGGAGCCTAGAATGAATATCAAAGCCTCACATAAACAAGGCATAATGAAGGAAAACAGCAGCCCATTTTTCTTCCCTTCAGTATGTGGTGGATGTGCGGTTCCTTTGAGCGTGCACGGCTCGTGCTTCCCGTTATCAAGGTGCACGTTAATAAATTTAACTCAGACAAATTTAACCATCCTAGGGCCACATTAATCAAAAGCCTGACAAGACCAATCTGAAAGAGTTGAGCAAGGCAAATAAAGCACAGCTGACAGAGAGGATGCCATGCCCTGGCTGTCCCTGGGCCACTCCTACCCTATCAGCACCTCCAGTACCGCAGTAACTCCTTCCCACTGCACTTCTACTGGTCTGATCCCGCTGTCCTCAACACTCCTCATCCACCCAATGCCTCTTGGCCAGTGATGTTTCCCGCTCCCCCTTATACTAAAGAAAGATTTAGAGTATTTAAGTACAATTATGTGCAACAGCTATGAAGTCCTGGAGAGCTTTGTGTTTTACCTATGGCACGGGCGTTATTGAAAAGAATCTCTCAAGGTACAGATTAACAAAGGTACAAAAGGAGAAATAAAAAATCTGATAGGAAATCAGAATGACTATAGCTCATGAAAACTATGAATTGTCCAGAACCAGGAGGAAAGAACAAGGGCTATCAATTTTTATTCATTACCCATGGGCCAAATTCCCCAGTTCTGGAGCTCCACATAACTTCTCAAACTGAAATACACATACAAGGAGACTGTACAAACCAATGGGAGTTATTACAAGGAAAACCTCTACCCTTTTGTCCCTTCATATTTAATTCTAAATTTTAGCTTTTGACTTATGTTTTTAGCATGGAAAATATTGACAAATAGGTCCTTCCATCAGCCAAACCACAAGAGAGAAGGGTGCGTCACACAAGACGGGGAAACTGAGAAGTAACTGCTGATCAAGCCACACAAAGCAGCACAAATTAGGCTAAGTGCAGCCCCAAAAGCCATAATTATCCAAGCTGCTTAAACAAAATCAGCACATATGTGATTATTCAGATTTGCCTAGAGGCATCCCCACAGCATAAAACATGGTGCACTGCCTTGCTGTTCTTGCACTTGATAAAACAACAAATATTTTCATCACCTAGGAGTATTGGTGTTTACTTTTCTACTCTTGGAAACTTGAGTGAAACTGTGTTGCCTTGCCTTGGCATTGTCTTTCCCCCAAACAATTCCTATTTCAGTTCAGACAACTGTGTTTTCTACATGTTCTGTTTGAGTTCAACTGATTCGTGGATAGATCTAGGAAGCCCTCAATCTTACTGCATTGCAAAGCTTCAGAGGAAGAGGTGTTTAGTGGCACATGCTTTCATGGCATTTCATCCCACCGAATTCACATAATATCACAAACCGAAGGATACTTCTTTCTCTTGAAAATAAAAACAACTTCAGCCACATAAAAGGGGATTTGAACCCAGATGTTGGATACTACAACAGCCTGAAGCATTCAAAACAAGTATCTGTCCAGACTCTTCATAGATCCTTTATGAATCTTGCAGCAAATATGTGCTGAATAAGTAAGGCAAACCTTGTCTTAGCAGACAGGTTAATGACCTTTGAAAACCTGCCAGACTCTCTTTTAACAGTGCAGAATACATTCTGATACACTCTGAGAATACAGTGCTCCAGAAAATGAAAATGCCTCCTAATATTGTCACATTTACTCATGATACTCCCTAAAAGCAGTGTGATGCTTGGGGTACCATCACACTGGTCAGTACTATGTTGTCATTTCCTCACAACCCTCGTTTCAGCATCTGTGCCTCTTGATTGCCTTGAATATGGGCTGTAAGCCCTGCACACACAGAGGCCATCCATGCTCCCATGCAGTACCACATCTGCACAGTAAGCCCAGGGCTAGCCCCAAGGCTGGTAGATGGTAGACAGTGTAGCATATTATTAGTATTGGCAATTATGTTTCCCTCATGTGGCTGGTGCCAAAGGTAAAAGCATCCTTTACTATTCCTGCTTTAGTTCCATTGGTACAGGTCTGTGAGTTTCATCCAGAGTTTTTAATCCTGATCACTATATCTGCATGACTGCGGACCCAGGCACGTTGTGAGGTTGGGCAGAAAGCAAGAATAGTATTTTACAAAAGCACTGGAGAGCTTGAAATGGTTTTCTTTTCTGTTTCCTTTGACAAAACGCACCTTTCAGTAGTCCTTTCAAAGCCAAAGGCGGTTAAATTCAATGTTTAGTACATTCTCTCATCATGTGACTGACCCACTCCAAGTCCTTGCTTTGATAAATACAAACATTAACTTAGCTTTTGCTTTGTACTTTCATTGGAAGGGCATAATCACTTGGGCAGAAAAACTTGTTCACTGCATGTCTCTTCTAGATGGCTCCAATCCTCAACTAAAATATTCCAACTCACTTTCCTTCTGTTGCCCTATGAAGACCTTCTGCCATGAGGTTTGAAAATTGCTGTCAAGAGCTAACATCTAACCAGGTGATCATCTGCAGTGTGCCAAAAGCTTTTTTATATTACCAGCCTCCCCCAGCACAACTTCCACTCACTGGTTTCCTGCTCTATATCGTTGTTATCATGGAACAAAAGTTAAGAGCAGGAATTATCTCTTCATGTCAGTCATGGACAGCACACACCACAGCCAAACCCCCTAATCATGTGTTGCATGGGCTACTGTAGCGTAAATAATACTAATAATAGCAACACCAACAAACCAGTTTTCTCTCTGACGCTGCCTCCAGTTTCCACCATTAAAGCTGCATATGTATGTGCATCTTATGAATTCCCATGTAGGCTGTACTTGGCAATTTTGCTTTAAGACTTCAACCTAGAAAAGCACGTTCATGTGCACAAATTTGGTAATCCAGGATAAATGCTCAATTTATAATAAAATTTTTGTAATAAAAAGGGATAAGCTCAGGATGATTACACTGTAATGTTAGAATAACTGCAGTCACTGTGCTCTAAACCCGAACTAAGAAAGATATCAATGATTTTCACCAACTCTGGTATTTGAGCTTCCGTTTAGTTTCTGCATGTAGCATGGGCATTATGAGGAGCCTACTCACACGCCACATACCCCTGAAAGGAGAATTCTGTAATGAAAAACATGGTTCATATCACAGAATGCCCTTAGATACTTCTAGCCTAGGATCACAGTGAGATAATGAAATATATTTGCTTAACACAATGAGAGATCTTAAGAGAATTTAAATTTCCACACTGCTTCACTGTTCTCAACCTGTGTTGCAGATGTGTGAAGAGCAAAGGAAAAAAAAATCATCAGTTTATGCCTTATTACTGACTTAAGAAAAAAAAAAGTCAACTTACATACAAGTAGTTAGTCATTCGGGCTCTCAAATCAAAGCTAACCCAACGTGATGATCTTCTTGTCACTTGCTGTTGATTACAGAAACTTATTCTTGTTAATCAAGGCCATTGAAGGTCTAAATCTTTGAGTTTCACTCTGAGAAAACAACCACCTCTAGATGTAACATGGCAGTTGTAATATTTAGCATCTAGATAGTACACCATCAGTTAGGACTTGGACAGAATGTAAGGAGCTATATTGTGTCCACAGGGACCTACTGGGAACATTGGGGGAACTGGAATTTGCCCTGAACACCTCGACTGCTGTCCACAGCTGGGAAACAGGCATCTCATACTTTTTTTTTTTTTTTTTTTGCAAGTTTAAGACCTAAAAATATGGAAGTCATTTCAATTTGGAAAATCAACACAAAAAATAACCAAATTTCTTGTTGAATTGGTTACTCAAACATAGTTTCTTGCTGTTGGAGATATTTGACATTGAACTTTGTTTCATATCACTAAAGAAAAATTTGAAGTAAATAAAGGTATCAGCTTTCCTTTCTCCTCCATGTAAATCTGTAATTTTAAGTAGTGTTGTAATTGGCTATTCCCCATATTTAGATTTCTTTTTCCAAAGTGAGAAAGGCAAGAAAATCAACATATTCACAAAACAGGTTGTCATTACCACTTCTGACGTGACCGCAAGTTGCCAGCATCTTTTTTAATGCTTCATTTGGCTACTTACAGAATTGCTCCAAGTCATCTCTTTTTTTAGAGTCTGGCATGGCAGTGATCGTGAGCAATGGGCACGGATTTCCTCCTAGCGTCTGGCAGAGCGTCTGCTGCCTCCAGTAAACCTTCTTGGGGTTCCTTTTTTGTTCCAGGATATCAAGATGAGACTGAGAAAGAAGCAAGGAAGCAGATTTATAAATGAGTTCACGGTCTATAAAATCTGATTTTATTCCCCTAGCTGCGTGTTATTACTAATTTCATCTCTTGCTAACTTCCTGGCTTCTCTCTTCTGCCAGTTAATATCATCACCTTTTACATCCCACAAATATGCACAAGCCAGTCAGAATATATCCCAGTTTTACTGAAGCTGCAGAGGACTATTACCCTTGTATCATTTTACCTGAACAGTTACTAGGTGCTTTTCTTATTAGTGTAATGGAATTTCTGTGCATACATGAAGTCCAAAAGAGAACTGCTTGCTCCTTATATTTTAATGGAGACTGTGTAGAAATGTGAGAAAAATCACCATTTTTGAGCGTTTGTGGAACTGACTGGTTAGCTGTCAAGCACATGCCAGTGAAACTCAGGAACAACTCGACACCAGAGGCAGCCAAAAAGTTTACATCAAAAAAACATTTTATACAATCAGTAGTGGGAAATTTAAAGAGCTTCTTTCCAAAAAGTTATTTTAAAAGGAGATTTTCTCCCCCCCCGCCTCCCCCAAGTTTATGGCAGTTTTAAACAATTCTTAAGTCAAACAGATCCTTGAGAAATTTGAGAAAAAGAATTGGCAGCTTAAAAAAATGACTTTTTGGAACAAATTCTGTTCGCCTCATTAGACACATAGCCACTTGCCACCCACACACCAGATGACGTGTAGTTCTCTGTTTACACTGTAATTGCAAGTGGTGAGATTAGTGTAAGTAATCCTATCGCAGGGTATTGTTAAGCATTGTGGAGCACCAGTTGTCTCTCAATTGGTAGAAATAGGTATATTACAGTATTCACACTTGTCCTAAACATACTTTAACTAAAACACACCAATTCACTGAACAACCCTTATGTGGTAACATTTTGTCATTACAAGTCAGGGCTAAATTTTAAGCAACAATTATGGGACAAGACATTCCCATTCCTCAAACCTTGGAGCTCATTGTCTTTCAGGCTGCTTTCCCAGTATCCATTTGAATGCAAGCACAGAACTGAAATTTACAGTCATCTATGTCATAAAACAATTAATATACTGCTCTATAAAGTAAATTCAACTATTAGACGCATCTAACGGTCTTGCATAGATACAGAGCACTCAATATATTCATTTACTTATGTTCCTGGTATCCAGTGAAACTTAATTGGGTACAGCTGCCACAGAGATTTTAGCTAGATATCCAAACAATTAACACTGTGATGTACAAATAGATAAATTACTGTCTGTAAAATAAATGTAATTACTAATGGACAAAAACCAATGAACTGCAGAGTGCATTCAGTTCAAATAGGAGTCTGCAATGTGCATTTCCTGCAAATATGCCTGTAACTATTAAATATATATGATCTTTAAAAACATTTTCGAATTACTAACTCCATAGACAAGTTTATCTTCTTCCCCAAAGCACTATGTATTTAATTGAGCCCTTGGGTTTGCAATCACTTTTAATTTATTACTGGTATGTAAAACCAACATACTTCACCAGTGGACAAATGCTTTAAAATGAAATCTACTCGTCCACTAAGCTGTTTTAGTTTATTTATGGTGTAAATTAAAGTAACGTGGAAATGTGTAAATTGCATCCCTCAAAATTTTAAATGAGTCCAAGCAAATAAGCCTTTTAGAATTATTAGAGGCGACAATTTTGCTTTTAGAATTATTAGAGGCAACAATTTTACTTTGGATAAAAAGCTGGACATGACAATCTATCAATCTTTTCCTGCCATAATTCCCATTTACCAAACTTTATAGCCCTTACTGAGTCTTAGTTCATTTAAACTTTTCCTGGGGCAAAAGTCCCTTTAACTTCAATGAACATTTTATTTGAAGAGACAGTTGAAATACTTCAAGACTTGGCTCTGCAAGCCTAGGAATAACATCTTTTTCATCTCTATTCTATTCATTCAGGATCAGGTGAGATTCAGGAATTCCCAGAGCATACAAGCTCTCCAAGTATCTCTTGCTTTTGTGCCAGCAGAAGATAGAAATCAATAATAGTAAAATAATGATGAGGCACTGCATTTCAGTAATAAAGTATGGTGGTGAATAAGTCCACCTAGTTCTTCAGTATTGTCTTTTTCCCTGCAGACTCTGGTATATACATGTCTTCAAGGCTATAGGTCAAACCCCACTACTGAAGCATACTCTCTTCCTCATTGATTTTAAGGAGTAACTGGTACTCATAAGCTTAATGAGAAGTGAGCTGGCAGGCATATTTTGGACTCTGAAGGCTTGACTGGCCCTCTCCCAGACACTGGAAGCAGTTTCTTTGAACATCTATTACAGGATGGAAAGCAGTCGACAAGAGACTGTTGTTTGAGTGGGAATTAATCTAAGCCTAACTACACTGGCACAGCGAGCAGCATGGCTAGAAAGTGGAAGAGGATGTTGTCTCCCTTTAAACCACAGCTTTTCATGTCTAGTAACAGCAAGCTGATACCATTGTAATAAAGAGTGACCCCAAACTTAACCATCCCACACCAACATTTATTGCCCAGAAGTGCTGACAGTTGAAACTGGGAGAAGAAGGAAGGGGAACTGCTCTACTGGAACTGTCTTCTTTTTCAGTAATGTCTTTCTCATCTTTAACAACAAAGCAAAGCTATTCCCAAAACTATTCTTTTCCCTTCTTTGATCCTACCTTCCTTTCCGACCTTGGGCTCTTCAACATCAATCATAGAGAGAGCACATTGGATGCATTTCCCAGAAAATCCCCTTACCATCCACCCCTGGTCAGAAAAGGCTGTAGAAAACAAATCCTTCCCCAGGAAGCAAATTTGGTACAACTCAATAATACAATTTACACCTTGGAGTTGTATTCTTTTAGTTTCTGTACTGACAGCACTGGTGAGGGTGTCACAAATGCATACTGACCCTCCGACTGGCACAGAGGAAACAGCTGACAAAGCGTTCAAATGAGGTCCAGCACTGGGGTACTGCTGGGTGCAGCTCTGAAAGCTGAGCTGTTGCGTTCTTTCAGGAAGAGCAGCTTGCACCTTTCACTTCTGACTTGTCACTATCTTTAGCCCCTGCCTCTCACCCCAAGTAAATGAGGTCATCTTTGATTTGTGTTATCTTCTGACTGGTTTGTCCCATACAGAAATTTCTCTATGCTAACTCAAAACCTCATACCCAAGGCAGCTCCAAACCATCAGGCCCATTAGCTTATCTAGGTGGACATATCAGCATTACCATCATTGTGGAGTAAGTGTAGGGGTAATGGTAGGCCAGATAGCAGACGTCATCTTTGTGAGGGAACTTGATGGTGAAGGTGAGCGTGTAGTAGCATTTTCCTCTCATGCCTCCTCCACTGCAGGAGTAGTGGTTTCTGGAGAAAGAAAAAGAAAGTAGATGGTTATCACTTCCAGATGCACATCTGGAGCAGCCATGAAAAAAGATAAGCATTCAGAGAAGTGTCTATAGGAGTGAGTTTTCATTTCATACTGTAGTTGGGCTGCAAACTCCAGTCATTGCACCAAGACTGGGAAAGCCCCATACAAGTACAATCAATCCAATCCCAGCAATGAACAGGTATAAAAATCCAGTACTAAATCCAGTAACACAGCAACAATCCTGTAGGCTATAATAAAGAAGGAAGGTTAGAGAAACTGTGGCTCCACTAGAGAGATGCAAACAGGATCATGATGGTAAGTACCACTGACCAAGGTGGCACATCAGATTCAAGGGTGCCCTGGTGTCATGGTTTAACTCCAGCCAGCAACTAGGACTGCACAGCCACTGGTCACTCCACCCCCCGGCCTCACCCACAGTGGGGGAAGCAAAAGAGGGAGAAAAGGAGGGGAAAAGAAAAAATTCATGGGTTGAGATAAAGACAGTTTAATAGAACAGTAACAGAAAAGAAAAAAAAATAACAATAATAACAATGATAAAAGAATATACAAAATAAAGTGATACAATACAATCGCTCTCACGATCTAATGACTGATTGCCCATCCTAAGCAACAATCGTGGATTTCTGTCCCCTGGCCACCCCCAAGTTATATATTGAGCATGACACCTATGGTATAGAATATTCCTTTGGCCAGCTTGTCCTGTCTATGCTCCCTCTCAGCTTCTATAGGAAACTGAAAAAGTCCTTGACTAACATAAACATTACTTAGCAACAACAAAACCAGTATGTGTTATCAACAATACTATCGCACTAAATCCAAAACACAGCAGCTCCTAGAAATGAAATTAACTCTATCCCAGCTGAAACCAGGACACTTGGGATTCACACAATACACAGAAACCAGGAGGGAGTTAGGAGGCAGAACCGTGCGGGGCAGTAGTTTCATTTGGTGAAGGTGCCCATAAGAAGCCAGATAATGCTATTTCATATAGCACAGTTCAGACATATTTAAACTATTGCAATCAGCTAATACTGCTGCATAGCCTCTGACATCCAAATTATCTTGCTCAGAGATGCAGTTACCTATTCACAGCCCCAAAAAATGTCACGTGAAAATACTCTGTGAAAGCCTGGCCATTGAGAAAACATGAATACCCTACCAAACAGACCATTCAGTTCTACCACAGGAAGAAAATAAATAAATAAATAAATAAATAAACAGATAGATAGGATGCGTGTAAAAATGTTTCAAATATCATCTAAGGCTCTTCACTGAGTAGGAAGAGGAGGAGAGAAGGTTTGGGTAGAGACCGCACACAGAGGAGAAGCGGCCTCATACAGATTTGCAGGTTGTGAGCAACCCCAAAAATTCTTTCTTTTGGATATGTCCTTTTCAAAGACTTGAGACTCTCCCTGTCAGGGATCAGAAAGGACCAGTTGTTCCCAAGAGACAGAGAGCTGAGCTTGATCCAGGGCCAGCCAGGGGTCACCTCCTGCAGCACCTGAGCAGGACATGCTGGCAGACAGGTCCAGCAACAGGTTCAGCCACATGACCAGGTCACCAGACATATTTGTGGTGTGGAAGCAGCTCTGGGTCAAGCCAGGAGGTTTCTCCATGGGCCAGGGTCCAGCTCACCAGAGTTGGTAGCAACGCAGAGACAGAGCAGTGACTCAGTGGGAGCCTGTAGAGACCCAGATGACAAGAAGTTGCCTCAAACATTTGCTGAAGAAGTGTCGTCAGGACAAGGATGAACAGGCTGCAGTCTGACAGGAGCGGCCCAGACCCTCTGCAGCCCCAGCGGTGCTGCGGGGAGACCGAATGCCTCAGGGGGACAGTGCTTCCCTAGGCCAGCTTCCTTACTTTGCAGGGCCACAGATCCATGCTAGGATTCTGTCGCCCAGTGCTCCAGGGTAGCCACTACCCCCCAACCCTTTTCCAGAAAAAAAACTGCTCATGACACTGAATTTACCTGAGGCGCAGGAAGGTGGGTTAGGGAGGAGACTGGCTGGCTCAGAGGAGGGGCTGCCCCATGGTGCACCCAGGACCTGGGCCGCCATTTTGTCAGTGCGACTAACAGTG
The DNA here is from genome assembly GCA_033628505.1 of Tringa tobata. Taxonomy (NCBI): domain Eukaryota; kingdom Metazoa; phylum Chordata; class Aves; order Charadriiformes; family Scolopacidae; genus Tringa; species Tringa tobata. Next base: position 4,343,553 of record JAHREE010000194.1, on the reverse strand, counting down.
AACCAGGGGCAGTTGATAACTCCCTCTCTCACCCTATTTTTTGTTTTCTCTGTTCTCTCTCCCTCCCTACCTCATTTTTCCAAAGGCAGCTTGATGACATGATACAAGGCTCACATTCATTAGATAGCTTGGTAAATAAATATTAATGGTTGTTTGGACTGCTCTGGTGTTATTTCACTTCAATTCTGACATCAGAAATCTGCAAACCTGAATTGCCCTAACCTTGGGACAGGACAGAGCCGATACAGGGATTGGGTGGCCAGGAGAGAGCCTAAATAGAGCTCCTGGCCTATGAGCAGAGGGCATGGGTGGAGGCCCTGGGTGAAGCTGATGAGGGCCATTGAGGTCTACTAGTCCCCTTGACACTCCTTTCACTAAAACTACAAAATCTTAAAGTGACTTTCTCAGTCTAATCCTAGGCCCAGATCTCCTGCAAGAGACTTAAGTCTGATACAAAGATGACTTTGGGCTGAGAAAGAAAGTTCTCTTTCAGCAGAGATGAAGAGACAATTCATGCACTTCAGGGAGAAGCCTCACAGCAAATCGCATCCATAAATACATTTCAAACAATATTTTTCCCACATTGCACCAATTATGCTGTTGCCGAACCTTCTGATTCTGAAGGACTGTGAGGTTTCTTTGACAAATGTTATCATCAATGTTGCATTAAAATGCAAAATAGAAGAGGCAACCAAAAGATGCAATTTCAGCTCCTGAAATTTACAATACTAGTTTATTTTGCTGCTGTTCATTTTTATTCAAAGGGGTGGAAAGAAAAGATAATTATTCTTGTCAAATTCTCAAAATAATCAGCTCTTTTTCATAAGAAAGACATATACAATGCTGCTGGGTTTTCACCTGAATTTAATAGTTGGGAACATGTGGGGTGAGTGATACTGACTGGATCAATAGATAGTACAGGAACACTGAGTCACAGTGGCAAACTGAAAAGCCTATGATTTTATTATCAGCTGAACCCTTCACCTCAACATTGCTTTTGCAAATAAACCACCTTAATAGTGGACAAAGACTCAGAAAAAAAAAAAGGTAATGAACCCACAATATAGAAACATCTCCTTAGTTATTATATGTATATTTCAGTGGATCAAGGATTTAAGTCCTTTTTGTTGTTGTTGTTGTTGTTGTCAGGACAATGACATTTAATTTAGTTCCTGTTAATTTTGACAGTGGAGGATAATTAAGAACCACTGCTTGTATAATGCGTAAGGAAAACTCATCTCCCTAGTCTCTATTATATTAATTGTAATTTGGACAGCTAGATGACCCTATTCATAAAGAACTGTCATGAAGTGCTGAGATCTTCTGAGTCCTCCCCTCCAAATTTACATTTGAAGTTAGAGGCATGGGAGGAAGCAGATTGTTGCAGGCAAATACTGCCCAAATGTCTTACATACACATTATTCCTACCTGTCCCTAATGCTCCGGTAAAGGCTTTTTCCTCTGCGGTCTTTAAAAAAAAAGTCTCTCCTGTCTAAAATGGCTGCTTAATCCAGAGGTTTTGCAGCACCAGACACCTCTTACCTTGATGCTACCCTGGTGGTCAATGGTCCTTACTCCTGACAGTACTTAGATCTCATGATCCTGAGGGTACTGATGCATAACGCTCTCACTGCACTTTTTAGCAGTACATTTCATTCTTGTCTCGAGCACCTCTACTGTTCCAGCTGACTGCCTGCCCAGAACAGATATTTCTGGACCTTTGACACCTGATTCAATTTATGGAAACTATCTGGTAGTAACAGGAAGTTTACAGGTGGCTCTGTGAGGCTTCAATATTCTTCACTGGTGTTAAATAGAAAACCCACCTGTATGCAAGCAGTGTAAATGATCATGTATTCCTACTGCATATAATCTGATCTTCTCACAACCCATGATACAATGCAGTAGCTCTGAATCTTTTTTAAAAAAACACCAAAACCTAAAAAAATAGCATTTTTCTTCTTTGCCTCCCTCTCCTTCTACTGCTGTCGCCCCAAGATGGTTCTGTTGCCTCCTTGTTCCTCCACTAGGTTGAGAGTTTTTCTTCCTCACCCCTTTTTCATCACAACACTCTACCATACCAGCATGAAGCCCAAATTAACAAGCAAGCAAGAGGGAAGGAAAAAAGACCCTGGCAACATCTGGTCCTCACTGCCTTATTTATGTTCTCTTTCAAAAAACGTTCAAAGTTTCACATGCTGTCTAGAAACTAATGCGCTGATTACTGGAAAGAAAATAAGAGACCCAAGTGTGGGTTTTTTAATCAGTATTCAAGCTGTATCTGCTGTGCTTTTCAATCACTTTGTAATAGTGAAATCCTTTTACTTTCTGTTCTCCTTCAGATATAATGTATAGGTAGTATATTTCTAGCAAAACTGTGATGGAAAGTTAATTAATAATAATTGTAATACTACTTATTACTTACTCTGCACGATAATTTTTTAAGTGTAAGACCTTCACATGTACTATCTAATAAAAAGTTGCTTCCCATTTATCCACCACCCAAAGAATGGGGATAGACAAGTAATTCTAATTTTCCATCCTTTATACATGGGAAAACACAGACAGATGAAGCCACTTGGTCAAAGATACAGGCAGGCCATAAAGGAGCTGGATTGTAACTCAGGAATTTAAAAAGCACCAAGTGATACAAGAACAATATCTCCTGGTCAGCTCATCTTTAGGCTTCCTGTCTGCAGCATTTACAAAGCATGTTAGGTGATGGAATATGGCATTGTATCAGCTTAGACCAAGATGGCCAAAGAAAATACCAAAATCCTAGATTTCTAGGCCCTTTCAAAACAAAGTCCAAATAGTAAATATTATCACTTCTAATCTGCTGATGTAGTCCTTTTGTCCAAAATCCTTCAACCACCTGGAATCTGGTGTCCTCATCTTATGCACCCTGATGTTCTTACATCTTTAAGTGTGGCTGCTACATGTGATATGCTTTACTACCTGGTTCATGCCATAGAAAACACCACAATATTTAACAACTTACAGAGCGTGGCTGTTATTTTGGGGTCTGCCACATTAGAAACTGGAAAATGTACAACACAACTTCCTTTTCAAGGACCAAATCCATGTTAAGGTATCTTTGTTCTCAAGATTGCAGGCAGAATCCCAGTCAAAGCAGAATATTCCTACAGCCGTCTTGGTATGAAGGCCTTCAGTTGTCAAACTGAGACTGTCAGACTCACTGGTGTCTCAGCCCTCTCTTGTAGATATCATTAGAACTGAGAGGCAGCCTGCTAATGGTATGATGATGATTTCATCTAATGCGATTATAAAGATGCTGAAGAGAAAAGGCCTAGTTCTGACACTGCTAAGATCACCAAACAGCTAAGTCTTTAGTGGTGAGCTGAGAACAAAACACTCCATGTACCTCATTACGATCTGTGAAGTGACTATTGTCTGGAAAAGCTGGAGGTTAGATAATATGCTTTGAATGAGCCATGAAACCAAAGGCATAAGCACATTGTCACCAATTCAGCATGCTGCCATTGTTCCTTAAATAATTTGCCAGAAAGGAATATTATTCAGTGCATAAAAGCTGCCAAGACAGCAAGTGAATTAGATGATCTTATAGTAACTGCAACTCTGTTTATCATGGGTGTATCCTGTCACTTCACAGAGGCAATAAAACAGAGCAGAAGTGTCATTCAGGATCCTTTTGACGAGCGCTGCTAATATTCTCTGTAACATAAAAACCCTCGTGAGACATGTGGGAAAGGTACATGATGACAGAGCTGTGCCCCAACATTCATCTTTATGAGTGAACTATCCCATCTCCAGGGAAGATGAATATCAGCAAAGATCAGCCAACGTGTATCACCCAGACATCGTGTGAATATGCTTTTCCTCCCACTGTCCTTCAGCTCAGAGATTGCTCCCAGTTAGTCCTGCTGCGAAAGCAATTAAGGGCATCTTTGAGTTCCTCCTTATTTTTTCCCATATTTGTGAATAAGTCCTGGTAAAAGTAACTAGATGAAGTTCCCTTCAAAGTGTGCCAATCTCAGCCCAGGATACCTGTGACCAGGGCAAACGGAAATGGAGTGAGCTTTTTCCCCAAAACACAAGCAGCATGATATCACTACAGCAATCCCAGCTCCCAGCAATCCCAGAGCCGAAGTCTGAGCAAACCCAAACATACTTTCTTCATATTCCCTCCCATGTACAACTTGTCATGACTGGGAATCTCTTCTAAAATCACTGAAACAAAAAAGTTAGCATTTCAGTAGAGGTGAAAGTGCACTACATGCGTTCTTATATATACAGAAGCCTGCAAGCCTGGAATAAACAATAAATGAGACCGACAACAAGTAGTTATCCAATACATATGTTGATGTATAATTCAACGTACAGTTAGAAAACACAGAATATTCCAAATCAATAAAACTCCATCTCTCACATATTCTGAACAAGAAACTGATTACAACTTAATTGTACAATCATGGCTTAATCTTGGAAGTCAGCAGCTCTTTAATCACTGCACAATAACTGCCTTGTTAATGACATGAGGAGCCACTGCTACGGTAATGAGCGTGTAAAGTTTGCCCAACCAGAAGCCCGTACACACAGAAGCCAGAGGTTAGAGACATGCACAGGGAAACCACAGCACCACAAGATGTTAGCACTTAAGGTAGAAAAGGTTAGGTGAATAAAGGTTAGTGAAGAGTACTTGGAACAAAATAAAATAGCTACTCAAATTGCTACAGACAAGATGCCAGGTTGAGAGAGGATAATCTGAGCCTTCAGCACTGCACCGCCCACCCAAAACGAAAAAAAAAAAAAAAAAAAGGAAAGAAAAGAGATTACAATAGATATTTGGGACGACTTGGAATTTTTTACGTCAACACAAGTTTGAGGCTCTGATACTTATGGAAGGCAGCCCACCATCGTTGTTTGGGTTTACTGTTTCAACAAATCCACTTGCAAACACAGCCACCTCTGAACCCAACACCAAAATTATGAACTACAACACAAATACAATTTCTTACAAAGAGAAATTATTTCACATCCATTTCTAAAATTGGCCTCAGCACATGAGTTCATGAAGGAGTAACACTGAGAACACCAGAAAAGTTCAGCTCTGTCCTAAGAGCACTACTTACCACGCCAGACAATTATAATTATTGTTAATTGCGTTAACACATTTCTGTTTTCTTGTATTTCCCTGCCAGTCTGCAATCATTGAGTAGTCCAAGACCTGTGTTTCAACTGCAAGGTATTAGGGGCAAGGACCAGACTTTTGGTTTGTTCGTACAGTGCCTAATGCTGTACCCATGGAGTCCTGAGACACTGAAGCATTTTGGTGATGCAAATCAGTGACTAGGGTTCATGACAGAGAAAAAAATTAGAAAAAAAAAAAATTTTAAACTGGGAAAACTCGTCACTCAGGTATTCTCAACCCCAGATTTCAGGTCATGGCAGGTAAGGCCTGGATAAAAAAGTTAATTAGCACCAAATGTTGCAGAATTTGGTTACAAAGTATGTGAACTTCATGCCTAATGCTTTATCAGTCCATCCTCAACATCTGACCTCTTTTTTTTCGGTGCAGGGTTCCTCTTCCTGATTGCATCACCCCAGGCTGCATCATTTCCAGGTATTCCAGGTGCTCAATCAAATATATTTGCTCACACTTGTAATTTTCCTGCTGGTTCTATTCTGTCCCCAAGCATTCAACTCTGCACAGATTTTCTAATCCAAAACACAGAGCTAACCCTAGTCCTGAAAACCCTTACAATCGTCATCTTTAAAATAATTAATAAGTGTTGTGCATAACAGTTTGGAAGCCTTGAGAAAATAAACCAGGGTTCATTGAACCTATTGAAACCCTAAGCTCTGTGCTTGTCTCCTTTGACTTTAATAACCAGAATGAATGGGGGATCAGTTTTCTGCTTGGAAATGAGATACTCAACTGAGAATGTTCCTCACATAAGATAAGCTCCAGCTCAGATATAACTTAGATGAGACTGATCTAGTGTTTTTCTTCCAAGGTTCTGACACTGCAGAAACAGCCTGAAATGGGGAACTTGCATAAATATTAGCACCGAGCTTGTCAGATCTCTTTTACACCACTCTTGCCTGGCTCCAGTAGAAAGACAAAAGTTCCCATAGGACAGTGAGTAAGGCTAACCCCTGCTGCTTCTGCCATCAGGACAAGGTCTATATGCATGGGTCACAGACCAGTTTGCCTCCTAGGATTTGAGCTCCAGTTTTGCACAGAAGGGAAACTAGTGAAGACACTAAGGTATAGAGTCACAAACAAATAAGTAAATGTGCATTTATAAATTTCCATTTCTACATACATATTTATATAGATGTATTAGCATATACACATATACACCCACCCCCAAACACCTCTATGTATATGCCAACCCTCTGTTTAGCTCCTCAGCTCCCACATTGCTTACAAAAGTCAGTGCATGCGAAAGAAAAACAATGATCCCATCTAGCTCATTTCTTCCTGGGCAGGGGAAAAAGCCACCTAACGCCTCCAAAGGTTTGAGCACTCCCCATTCCCTTTCCTCCTCCCAGAGCAGAGAATTCTGCATGTGCCCCAGGCATCAAATACAGAGATCTCACTTGGAGCTGTTTCCTGAAGCTGGAAGCACATAACACATTGAACTGGCACCAATTTAGAGACACATGAAACAGGTGGCGCTGGCGGTCAAAGGTTAACAACATCAATACAGTTAACAGGAGGGGAACAGAGGGGAAAGGAAGCCACAAATTATTCACCAAAAATGCACTTACTTGTAGTAGCAGATATCATGGCCTGCCCGAAGCCAGCGAGGCCGGCCCTGGAGAGCTTCCTTCACTGAGTACATGACCAGCTGCATGCCTACATAAAACAAGACAGTTTCAAGTGACACAACTTCCTTGGCTGGAAAAGACAGGGGTGGGGAGGAAAAGGCTCTTTGTTTTGTCTGTGCTCTCACCACAGATAGTTTATGTAAAGTAAATATATTTCCCAAAGCTGCATGCTTTGTTCCAATATAGCCATGTCTGTACAAAAAGCTCTTCCAGAAAAAATGAGCTGAATGCAGTTCATAAGAAAATTAATTATCCAACTGGTCTTTGCAAAGGAGGACTTCAACCCTCCCTGTTTACAACCAGAGGAAGGGAAAGAAAAGAATAGGAATCGAAATATAACACAATCAGTAATATCTTTAGTCCAATATTTTATGCCTGGCTGCACCATTGTTGAATCCTTAATCCTCTCCACTAGAGATCTGCAGTGCATCTGGTACCGTACCTTCAGAAAGTAACAAGGAAAACTAGAAAAAGGTTTTAAACTTGTCATTAGACTTAAATCATGGAATGGTTCAGGTTGAAAGGGACCTTAAAGATCATCAAATTTCAAGCCCCTGTCATGGGCAGGGACATGTCCCACTAGACCAGGTTGCTCAAAGCCCCATCCAGCCTGGTCTTGAACACTCCCAGGGATGGGGCATCCACAGCTTCTTTGGGCAATCTGTTCCAGTGTCTCACCACCCTCACAGTAAAGAATTTCTTCCTAATATCTAATCTAAATCTCCCCTCTTTAATACCTATGTGTCATAAATGCTGATAAAAATAACATCCATCTTTGTACCATATTATGCCAGAAGATTACTACTTCCTGACCTCCAAAATATTACCATTTCATGCCCTGAGGTACGAAGCTTTTTCTGATCTGAGCTGTGTATAAATTACTCACAGCTCCATGAGCCAGCCCATCTGCAGGCAGTTTTTGTGTCAAATGCCTTTGCTCTACTCACCTGCCTGTTCTTTTACAGGTACGGTAAGGATCCTGCCCTCACCAGTGAAGGTCTCTGCATGGGGTGTCCCTGGCAAGGTCCTGGCAGCCGCAGGGGTGGCCTCTGACCTGGGCCAGTGCCAGCCAGGTCCAACAGACCCAGCCCAGCCACAGCTGAGCCCAGCAATGATGCTGGTGGCACTTCATATTTAAGAAAGGGAAAAACACTCTTTCAAGTATTTATGCATGTTGATAAGTTGCCCCCTGAGCATGCTCTTGGCTGTTCTTGTGCTGGGAGGAGGTGATGCTTGAAAGTCATTAATACTGATGACATATTTTCATGAGCAGCTATTTGATTTCCCTTCTTCCCTTGGGTTTTTCTGTTAAACTCTCCAGTGCTTTAAAGAGCTGGCAAGTGTACCGTCAGAAACGCCTTTCCAGCTCACCTTTGGCCATGGTGTGGGGTAGCACTAACTAGCCTAGCTAGGACTAACCTCTATATTGTTGTTTCTCAAAGCAGTACTGTGAGCCACACACAAGAAGCAATTCTGTGTTTGCTTCCAGGACATGGGCCACAGGGACTTCCAAGAGACACGAGCCTGCCCAGAATCCCAATTCATCAGACAAGGGATGTGAGGCTCAGGGTTGGCAGTGCTCTCATCAGCCATATTCCACGAAGCCTGACCTTCTCTGTGAGTCCACACACACAAACTGCCTCCAAGTGATGGTTCATACTAGTCTGCCATCTCATTTTATTTAAAAAAGAAAAACAAATCCCCCCCCCCCCCCCCAAATAAAACCAAACCCCTCATAAAACATCAGGATTTCCTTTCTACTTTCCCTATGGAAATATTCAGTTTCAGGAAACAAACACAGATCAGGCTCCTAACAAAATCTTGTTATTTCCCATGGTAGAATAAGTTGGTGGAAAAAGGTGAAGGGGAGAGGACTTGGTCTGGTCCTGGTAACAACTATTTCATGAAATATCCCTTTTGCTGATTTGAAAATTACACAGTGCCATCTAACCAAGAGCAAAAGGGAAGGGAAAAGTCAAAATAGATCAGTAATCAGAAGCTGTAAAGTATTGCCATCCATGGCACTTTGACACCACATCACAACTGGAAGCTTTTAATATTACAGCATGGGTGTTAGCCCAGGAAAGCGCAGAAGGAATGTAGCAAATAAAAAAACATCTCTTACCAACAGTCTGCGTAAATATTAAGCATGTGCTGGAAGGGGTTGTGAGACTCACTGAGCCAAGCCAGATAAGCTAGAGCTTCTCTGCCTTCAGAGCAGCAGAAGTGACCTGCAGAAGAATTGCTTTAACAGCCAGTCCCACGTACAAGCCATACACAAGCAAGCCACGACTTAAGCCTCCTTACACTGGATGGTGTTTTCACATTTGCCTCCCAAATGTATTTTTCATTGCATGCTTGTACATGTGAGTCATGTACAACTTCAGGTGCATGAAATGAGGTTATAAATGCTGACAACAGCCAAATTAGGAGACAACAAGCAACCTTACACCAATAATAACCAAAATCTCCAACTATGAAACTACTGGCAGCTGTATCAGAGGTTGTACTGGGGTAGGACCTCAACATACTTCATTTCCAGGAAGCTACCAGACACACCAATGTTGAACTGTTTGGTAATTCAGGGAAGCAGAATAAGATGACAAAAAAAAAATAATTTTCATTCGGGATCTATGTGAATAGTTGAACTCCAGCCCCTAGGGTTAAAGAGCAAATGCCTTATAATTCATTATGCTACTCAGCCAGCCAGTTTCACAAATACAACTCACAAGTCATTCCAGCTCCTAGTGCTATTTGTTTTAGGTACATTGATCCTGAGAGAGTTCTCCTGGTGGTGTATCCACAGGGTTTCAGAGGAATGTAAAGTCTGATATTAGGGGCTTATTAAACATTCTGAGTTAGATCTTGAGCTGGTGTAAATTAACAGAGCTCCATGGAAACAAATAAAAAATCCCCAGCCTATGCCAGCTAAGAATTCAGTCCACAGTCTCCATGCAAAAGAAATAATTTTTCTTCTAAAATGGACATTAAAAGCTGGGATTTGCTCTGCCTATTTCTAAGCAATGCTATCTTCCTCCTGAACCACAGGCTATGACAGGAGCTCAAAGACAACCAGGAACAGAAATTTTTTATCATTAATATCAGCAGAAGTCTCAGCGGGTCTAAAGGCAGAGATGTCTTTCTGGATAAGATCAAAGAATCATGAATATTTGTTTGAGGATTATCTGTATTTATTTAAATCTTAGGAGCACTTTCCAATCCTATGCTGCTCATTCAGTTCAAACAGATTGTATTTTTTTTCACCTCTCTGAACCCCAGTGCTATTCTTCCTCTGTTCTGGTCTCTAAAAACAGAATGATGACACTTTTCCCCCCAAAAATCCTCTCCCAGGTTTCAATATTCAGCTTACTCCTCAGTCCTTCTGAGGGCAGAGAAGGGTCCTTTGACAAATCTAAAGTAACTCTTTCGATGGATTTCAGGGCAGATAAGAATAAAGTTACAATTTCCCTTATAGACATGGAAAGTTAGAAACCTTTACAACATTAAACAGATATTCCTGTGAAGAAAGGACTCTCCCAATTCCCCAAATACTCATACCATAATTAAATTGGCTATTGAGCTTCTCACAGTTGATAATGTTGAAGCGATAGGGAACTGCTAATTTCATATCACGGACTTCAAAGTAGAACCACTGGTGATGTTGGTTGCTGTTGACATCTGCATTCATAATTAAGTCATACTCAAATCTGTTAAGGAAGACCAGAAAAAAATGTTGGTCATGAACACCCCACCAGTCTACCACTGAACTTGCTGAGGAGAGCAGCAAGTTGAACTGTCAAACTATACCGTTTGACGGTATATATATACTGTCAAACTCATTAATATCCTCTGAGAGTCAAACACCACCATCAAACTCATTAATATCCTCTGAGAGTCAAACACCACCATCAAACTAGTGGGGCCCAAACACACCAAACACACTCACACTATGTTAGTCACGTCAAAACTTTAAGTTCTTCTTTCTCACTCCTATTACTTTCATGACAATTAGGTGCTGTTACATCAAACTCTGTGTCAGAAAACCTGCTCCCCCAGCCAACCCTTTCCAAACCCAGGAGAACTTCACTGTTTCATGCTGTGGTCACAGCAGAAGGGCTGGTTGGGCCACAGCTGCTGCAGGCATACTTACTCACGCACTTGGATGGCTTTGCGAAGGTTTCCCGATTCAAACTTGGAGAAGAATGTCAGACAGCCTGGAGCATCTGGGCTTGAGTGACTGCAGTAAATCAAAACAAGGATACCTGTACCAGGTTGCTACAAAGACAAGTCTTCCCTGGCACATTTCGAACACTAATATAGGTTTTTGTAATTTTTTTATAAGCAAGACCCTGAGAAGTAGCAAGAGGTGAGTAAATCCGTAATCTTCCTATTCAGTGCAGCATCCTTCCCCACTCTTGTTTACTGTTTCTAGATGTCATCATCTTTTCCTTTCCCAGTGCGCCTTTTTGTCCCAGTTCATATTTATTTTCTTTATTCCAGCTACTTTCCCCACTGAGTTACTCCCATTACCTTATTAATTGCACGAGGCAGCACTATACAATTACTACATATTTACTCTTCCCTTATGTATATAGTTTCCTTCTCCTTAAGCTTAGAAATCCTTAAATTCATCTTGAACAAATTCATAACTCTCCTATCTCAAACTGCCCTTTTTTTTTTTCCTCTAAAGAACATGCTGGGTCACTCCTCCTTCCTCTGAAAGCAATTTCTTCATATTTGGGACCCTCTCAACTGGCTTATACTACATCTTCTCAAGGACCACAATTTCTGGCCATAGCTGGGCTCTTAAAACAGTTCACTCAGCTGGATGTTTGTTTTCAGAAACCTTTTGTAAGCACCACACCTTTTGGAGTATATCCATGGCCTGTGACTCTCGCCGTACAGACACTCCAGTGCAGTCCCAGTAGGAAATGCCGCTTCAGGGTGCGGAGAGACTGTGCCTGGATTCATAGGCACAATTCCCTGCGTCAGACTCAGTGCTTCTCTTCCAAATCACTACGTGCAATGCACACTTATCCAGGGACACCATATAGTCCCTTTTATGTATAGATTTTCTTGTTCTAGATTAAAAGGTTTGAGGCTCTCTTGCTCCAGTGACTTCCAAAATAAATCCTTTCCCCAGAGCTACGTACTAGGAATTCTCCTGTATATTTTTCCAGTTGGGCCTTTACCTCTAGGTTATTTCTTCTATACCTTTATCAAAGCTGAACAAGTAAACTGAGCTCACTACCTCACCCAGCACTGACAGTACCCCTGGTTACAGTACTCAATTTATTACCTACCTGGGCTCGTCTAAATCAAAAACAGTTCTGCCTATCACATCACCTGGCTGGATTAAGCGGCGAACATCATCTAGTACTTTGTTCCTAGGGAAAAAAAAAAAAAAAAAAAAAAGAGCAAATTGTAACAACACTGTGAGAAATCTTGGTATAGGGTAATCTTGCAGAGGAAGTATAAAGAGGCTAAAGAAACTCTTTTGAAGGATTAGTTAAAAAAAAAAGAGGACTTCTATGTCTATTTCCAGGTGAACTTCATTTGTGTATTTATTCTATTACTTTTTTTACCATGAGAAAGTTCCTGCTCTGTTCCATTACAACAAGATGGCTTTTGGGTTAAAATGACTGATTCTGTAAAATTTTTATTGTCTACGGTGTTCTGTCAATCTTTAGTTATCTCCAGTTCTTCTCAGTCAGTGTCAATCTCCCAAATGGCCAGCCTTGACCCATGAGGAAATAGCTGCCATAAACCTACTAGTCTGTCACATAGTGAATGTTGACTCTAAATCAAGCTAATTTCTACTCATTATTAAACTGAAGTTCTCTGATCTCTAAAGGTGATCAAATGTGGAACACCAGATTTTCTTCCTGACCTTTGCAGCAATCATGTTATGCCCTGAAGCCTGATATGATTATTTCCATTTTAGCTGTATGGTTACACATATTATTACAGTCATAAAAGCAAATCTTTTACAGCAACAGTGCAAGGAGAAGATGGTAGAGTGATTTTACCTCTAAATAAGATTTTTAGCTTTTGTACTTGCTGCAGAAACAATCGTTCGCTCTAGAGGTCAGAAATTAGCGGCCTTCACAAACACCATTCGATTAGAGTTGACTAACTTTAAAGTTTAGCACACAATCCAGCCTCTTTGGTATCTACTAATAATTCCCTATGCCACTAAAAGGAGAGAAAGAGTCATTGCACACAGCCACATGTGGGACAGACAAAAAGATAGTCATAAGAAGAGCTTCCTCTCCCAGCACAGCTTCAAAATACAGCTTTTCCCTCAGCTGAAGTCCTGAAACAACAGGAGAAAAACAGTAGCCTCTAGCAGTGTGCCATAGGGGAGATCTGCTCTTCTTTCTTTCTGCGTGTTGCATGCCACATATGCTGTCTTGTTGTAGGCTGGGCAGCAGGAAGGGAAAGCAGCTTACTTACCTTGTCCCCACTGATGCTCTCTAGCTCATGAGGGACTTCCCAGAAGCAGGTGCACGTGCTAGGGGAGGAGAAGCTTCTGGAGGACCCCATGGAGCAGGCAGAGAGCAAAAGGGGACACAACAGCAGAAGGGTAGACAGGGAGATTCCCAAGAACAGCCTGACACAGACACACAGCTCCAAGAGGACAGAATGGATATTTCCTTACAAAGCCAGATGGGACCATCGTTGCACACACTAAAGGCAGCTGGATTAAGAGGAAGACTGAAGGCAAAAACACATCCCAAAAAGACATCTCAAAAATGAGCCTGTTCTCATTTATGTTCTAAAAAGGTCACAGATTTACAGCTCACTCTGGGTTTTGGTCTGCTTACTTCCAGGAAAAGCCACTAGTAAATCTATATCAGAGCTTTAACCAGTTTAGGGTCCCATCATATACACAGATACTTTTATCAATAACTAGTTTAATCAATAACAATTTGGAATTTGAGAAAAGTGAGTCTTTATGGATTCACAGAAACCATAAAAATCTCCCTGCAAGGTTGCCTCTACCACCTTCACCAATGAGACAGAGAAAGCAGCTCACAGATTTCACAATTTACCCACTGACACACAGAAAATCCATGTCAGAGATAGGAAATAAGCCTGCTGATTCTTAATCCTGTTCATAATCCAGTTAGATACCATTTTCCTTTCCTCAGGAGGAAAATCTAAATAAAACCATCCTGTTGTTTGGCCTATCTCCTTGCAGCAAATCACCGAATAACCCAAAATTCATTCTATAGCTTCCCAAAACATTCAGAGATGTGAGAATCAGAACCTACATAAACCAGTTTTGAGCCTGAGGGCTCTAGCTGTGGCGATTATATTAAAGTACAATCACCTTTGAACTCCATGCTTGCGCTCCAACATGGGCTTGCTGTAAGGAGGTGGCTGGTGACCCCAGAAATCAGGGAATGCCACATCTTTGTAGTCTGGTATGGACTTCACACATTTGGCCCTAGCCATGTAGAAGCGAGGGCTGTGGAATGGGATATCCCCTTGGTGTTTCTCCAGAAGATTTGTCACTGTGTCTGAGCTCTCCAGCCTCCCTCCAGGACTAGGACTGATTGAGGCCTCACATTCAGGGTAAAACATTTTTTTGTACCAAGCAACCTCTTTTGGGAGGGCACACAAAGTAAGCGCGTGATTCCTGGCTGGATCCTCCTCTTTGCAGGAGTCTGCATCTTGAGCTGCTTCTACAGTGTCTCTCTTTTCATCAGTCAGGTCCCATTTGCATTTTTCCTTCTTTGTCCAGCTCTGCTGTGGGACTTCAAAACCCTTTTCTCCTGGATCTGGTCCCATCTCTGTGACACTTTGGTTTCTCCATCTGCAGTTTGGATGTTTTACAGAAGTAGCACTTGGAATGAAATGAGAGGGAGTAGAGGGAAGACTCTCAGTCCTGTCCTCCAAGCTCTTCTCTTCCTCAGATTCTGATTCAAGCTCCTTTAAATTTAAAAAGCAGAAGAAATTAAAAGAAACTGAAGACAGATTGTGCCTCCTTCCAGAGAAAATCTTTCAAGGAAGAAAGAGAAAAATATTTACAAATCTCCCAAAACTCATCCAATAAGACAGCCAGAGTAAAATCAGTCCCATGGACCACCTGCCAGAATTTCTTTATCCACAAAGCTGTTTCAACAGTAGTCCTTAGAAACTAAAAGGATCAGACTGAGTCATCTGGGTGAGTCATCTCCAACCAAAGATGATTGTTCTAACAAATTAGGGAAGAAAAATCACAAAGAATTTTTTTAGAATATAAATGTTCCAGCAGGGTAGAAGAGGCCAATCTGTCATGGAAAACTCCAGCCCTGCCTTCGTGTAAGTGTATAAATTAATCCTATATGGTTACTTATGGTCATAATTAGTGTCACAGCATTGTGTCTACAGGAGATACATTAAGTCAGAGGTCCTTTCCAGATTCATATTGGAATTTCGGCTTTCAGCTCTCCTAAATTCCAAGACTTGTAATGAGTGCAATATTTCTCTTCATTTTTTGTCCCAAACTACAACAGAACAATGATTTGAACAGTGCATTTCACTCAGCGGCAGTGCAATCTTCTCTATCATTTCCTTCAAAACACTAGTTGACAATATTTATTTTCCACTTCTCATTCTGATCTCGATATTGCCGTTGAAATTTCCAGCAAGGATACAAATTATTATCTGACAGATTTTTCATGTGGCAATTGATTCAATAGTGCCTAGTTAATCCATACAGCCAAATGTGCACAAAACAACATCACTCTCGGTCACTCTTGATTCACACCAATACACTACACCAAGAAGTCTTAATCTTTGATTTTCTAGTCTATAAGACAACTACATTTCCTTTTGCAACAGCCTTGTCTAGTTATATCTTGTTAGTACTTTTTCAAGTACATATTAAACTCTTGAATGTTCACAAATAAAGGAAACCATACCATGGTAGTACCTGAAAATTATGGGAGAGTTCTGGACACATTGCTTCATATTGTCCAAGCTCTTCCTCTGGCCGGTCAAGCACTGCCCTTGACCTCAACTTGTTCACATCTGTCTCCAAGTCATAATCCTACAAAAGCAGAATTAGAATAGCATGTATATTAAACATGCCCCACAAGGTGACTGTTAAAGTAATATTCTGGATAATACCTTTGATTTCTAATGATATCATACTCCTTTAATAAGTCCCATAACTGTTCTTTCCATACTCATGAAGGCTGTTAAAGTAATTTTATGGAAAACAGAGGCACATCAGGAAAGACTGCATCATGAAAAAGGGGAATTTGATGTTTTGGTATTTGAGTCCCTAAGTAGCACTACCATGAAAAGATAAGTTTCAAAAAAGCATCAAGACTGAAATTTTAACTTTTTTATAAGCACCTCATTTTGGCAGGTTTCAAAATAAGAAACACCAACAACTATTAGTTATTTATGGGCACATAAACTATTCCCTTGCTTATGTTGTGTAAACCAGTAAGCACAGGTCCTCAAGATACAATCAGTAATATTCTTATTCAAAGAAACAACAATCAAACAAATGTATATTTAACAAGAAACTTCTCTAAGTATATCAAAGGCAAAATTGTCCTTATAGGCTATCAGCAAAATTAGAAAGCTTGACACTTCTGTCTTTGATTTAGACAACCATGTGATTCCTCTGAGTGCCTATCAATCCAACAGAAAGACCCACATCTGTATCATTGAACTTGTGGACACCAATTGCTTATATTTTATTTTTATCTCTGAATGCTGCTTATAAAAATCTGTGAAACTCTTGCTCAATCCATCTTCTATACTCTCCAACTTTCTTGATATTTTTATAGAGAAAAAAGCTTTATAGATCCCTACTATCAGGGATAAGAACTGTATCTGAAACTTTCACAGTCAAAGACAACTGTGCATTGAAGGTGCAGCCTCCTCCATATCAGATACAAGAACCAAAACCAAACTGTGTCAAGCATTCAGTCATTGCACAAGAAACTAGGAACAGATGGGGCAAGAAGGAAGTATGGAGACCTGGCATTGTTGACTGGCCATTACGCTACAGTGTTATTCAAATAATTCAACATATCATTAATAAGTATTCCCCACCAAATGCCAGCAAAATAGCTATTTGTTCTGGATAAACAGACAAATTTCCAAAGCCGTTATCAAAAGAAAAAAAACTGTCTGAACAGTTACTGATAGAAGCGCAGAGCCAAGTTTCAGTTTGGTTGGTGTTACTACTATACACAGATACATGTTATGTACCTGGGAAAACGTTTGTAAATCACATCAATACCTGGAAACATTTTGCAAGTGATATCTCACACAAAAAAAGGTAAAGTGAAAGTTCATTATCCATTCCCTGCTTGTTTTTACTTTAGAAAGATTTGTCACAGGTGATATATGACCAGCAGACCAGACAAACAGTACTTTAAACTCGTACTCAGAGTAAGCTCTTAGGCAAAAAAGCTCTGCTCATGCCTACTTGGTAAATCTTTAGGAATAATAAAATAGTTCAGAGGCATATAGGATCTGTTTCTGAATTAATAACTAATTAAAGAGGGAGATAAATTCACTATGAACCTTATTCATAATAAGTATCTTGACGAGCTCTAATATTCAGATAAAAACAGCCAAACAGGGGCAAGTTAGGACACTGAACTAATGTGTTTGGGTTTTTTTAACTTCCTTTTTTCATTGGGTGACAGCAGTTTAATACTTGAGGAGAAAAAGACCCAGCAAGCAATGAAAACGCCCTTCCATAGAAGTCTCAATCATATCTAATTAGACCGTATTTGCAACTTCATTTCTTTAATTTGCCTTCCCAAACCACTTTATGTGGATAAGACTTATTAGCAGCATTCACTACTTCACATTTGCATATGTGCTTGTATGTATTTTCACAACAAAAAATTTTGCACTCTCATCCCTCAGCTGTTAGGTTTTTTGCCAGTTAGGTCATGCTAGGCAGAGTGCAAAGGGTGAAGTCAGAAGTCCTGACTAATTAATTTTATTATTTGTCTGTGCACAACAGCCAATAAAGAAGGAATCCAGGTTCAAGTGGCCCAGCTGTGGCTTAAAAGAACTAACTTTTTTCTTAGGGTAGGTCCACAGCCCAAATATGCTCCAATATGGGAAGGAGAAGAGGGTTAATCTTCCCTAGGTGACAATTCATTTTTCCCTACTAAGTGACATTTCTGGTCTATACACCTAGAGGAATCAAAGATCCATCATTTATCCCTGACTGTGCATGTGATCCTAATAGCCACTGGTCACTCTCTCTGCAGGAACAGAGAAGCCACCAAATCTTCACCATCCCGGGTGACAAGTATGGCAATTAAGATAAATGCAAGGGTCTTTCTTCAGCAAAAGTCAGTGCTTTCTCTTTTTCTTCTTTCAAGTATCCTTCTATTATTATATTATTCATGTAGTGTATTTACAAGAGACCACATGCATATCTACATGCTCTGCTTAGCTTATCAGGATGTCAAAACAGACAATGAAGAGTTTTGTTTTCCAGTATATGAAAGATTAAGGAAACCACGGCTCATATACCTACCTCCTCCTTATTTTCCAAATTCTCATTATTTTCAGCCTCTTCCTCTCCATCACTCTCGTAACCACCTGCAGAAGTAGTAAAGAGGTAGAGGCAAAGGCTTTCATCCTAATATTTCTCTCAGGCCCTCCACAGAAATATGTGCAATCTCTCCTGTGTGTGCCACACGCCTTCGAACTACAACCCACCACAACCCTGATTAAAGCAGATACCATTTTTTAATTTCGTATAAATGAATTTGGCACTAAACCTCCCACTTTTTAAAGCACTGCTCCCTTGGACTTGAGCACTGCCTTTCAAAACCATGCACAAATCCATGATATGGATCCAACTCGTATTACAAAGCAATACAGCGATTTTCTGCTTGGCTGCAATGATATTACAGGATGCTCTTAATCTATATTATCTAGATTAGGGTGTTTTACTGCTATCATCATTATAGTATTTGAGCATCTTCCATATGAAACTGAAAACCACAGAGAAATTGCTTGTGTTTATCATGGCGTCTGCCATTTCTCCTTCTCTGTAGAGTGGCTGTCCTGCCTGTGCTTAAGTTCTGCTTTCCAGCAAGTGCTCACACCTTTTACTCATGCAGTGTGATCACTATCTGCTTTTATTTTAGAAAGGAAAAAGGATAATACTTTCTGCAATTCTGTACTGAAAAAGCTACAGGGCAGTGATCCTCCCACAAACAGTCATGCACAGACACAACTGTCTCTCTCTCTGTTGTTGTTGTGGAGCAATGGCATCTCCAGCCTCTGCCATGCTCACTCCGTTCCATTATTTTTTGGATAATAGAAAGATTTTTTTTCTCCCGGGTCCTTTTAATTTTCTCTCATTTATTCTACAAACAGAATCTCCAAGTTTTGAGAAGACTTTTGAATAATTTCATCTCTACTGAGTGACACTGTAGGCCATCAGATCAATTTTAACTGTAAGTCTCAGGACTAGGCTGCCAAGACTCCCTTCCCAAGATCCCACATTTCATTCTCGCATCAGACTCCTTTTTCTCCTACTGAATTCACCCTTCAGCCATTTATTTACCTTCACACCCCTCACATGGAGGTTCAGCCTTGGCATTCCCAGGAAGTGGGAAGGAATAGGAACTTCTTACTGTTGCCACAGGCAGAGGCTCCTTGGGGAAGCACTTTCTCAGAATCTGAGTTGCAGTGTTTATGATAGGATCCAGATTTTTGCAAAACAAACAGTCCTAGGAACGAAAGGAGAACAATGTTAAGAATTGTCTCTTACATCTGTCCTCCTATTACACACAATCCCCCAAAGCAGAGGCATTCTTCTGATTGGAATATGAAATTCTTATGTTTATGGCTTTTTTCCCTGCTCCCTCCTCATTTTCGGTTCCACCCCCCAAAACACACCTCCTTTTTACCATAAAAGAAATATGCCTGGAACAGCAAGACCTCAAGTTCTTGCAGACAATTTCTTACAGAAATATAGGCTAGCATGGACCTCAGAGGACTTCCATTGGTGCAGGTCATTTAGAAGACACTCTGCTCTAAAACATTATAGTCAGGGTATATTGAAGAAAGGCACAATAGTAGCATAAGCTGAAATATCACAGTAACGGGTAACAGTAGCACTGAAAAGATGCCAACACATGCCAAAAACTGTGCTTGCGCATCTTCACCACAACCACACCCAGAGCTATGATGCCAACACTAGCACAGGTTGCTAGCACACTTACACCATTATTTCACTGCACTTCATGTACACAATCTATATTCAAAGAGAGCATTCCCACTGTACTTTGTTCTATATGGTAACACATTAGGCCCAATAGTTAGTCTGAAAGATCACTATGTCATAAAATATTTAATTCCTTCAGTATTGCATATTTTCTACTCCTATAATCCAGCACAGGAAGCAGAGGTGTAAGGAGCTATGAAAGCCCAGATGTTCTTTGAAGACAGAATACTTTGGTGGCTTTATTACCATGCTATGCAAGTGAACTCTTTGGTCTTTAGTTGCAAAGAGAACCACTCCCTTTCCCCCAGAACTAAAAGGAAAGACCTTCTGGGGGATCGTAGTAAGGGTATGTTTTCAATATAACAGATAGCAAATTACAGCTGCTGCACAAAGGTGAAGTTATTTAAAACCAATAGGTGGAATGCTCAGTATACCAAGTCATTGAATTTCCCAAAGCCCAGTGCATCTGTACCACAGGTTCCAGCAGAGTGACTGACTAATCAATGTCGTATCCTACCTAAATTCCACTGTGCCCATCAGCATGTTATCTTTACTGGTCTGGGACTAAGACTTAGCTCATCATAACAGGAATGTAAGTCAAATAAGCAGCATGAATGCTCTATAAGGCAAAAGAGGAATATTACAATACTTTCTAAAACCATTTAATATTTTGGCATCCCTTCAGCACAGATAAAATGGAACAGCCCAGAGGGCAGAATAGATATTTTGTGCCATTGTCTGACAGCCCATAGTCAGGATTTGGGCTGGACAAAACCCAATAAATACAATGACCAAAGTACTTATTATAATCAGGAACAGAAAAATGGCTGTATTAGGTATTATTTTTTTTTTTGGTTGTACAGGATTTTATTCTGTTTTCACATGTATGATTGAATGGCATTAAAAGATTCAGTGGGATTAACCAGGATTCCTGTAGGGAGGCTAGAAAAATCATCTAAAGCTGACATGCTTACAAGACTCACTATAAGAATCTTAATATGTATTTCTAGATCTCTAGCTTTTAGGAACAAGGGAGAGAGAGAGAAGAAAATTTTGAAAGCATCTCCAAGGAAAGTTTTATTGTGGTTAGAGCAAACACCAAGGAAAACTGGTTTCTATTTCCAGTGTTTCAATTTATTTGTTCGTTCATGTGGTGTTTGGTTGCCTTTGTTTGCTCGTTATTAAAGGAAAGATAAAGTAAGTTTGTCTACATATGGGACCAGAACAACTTTCTTGAATAGTCTTACTATAGTTTACTAAATCCATTCTGGTTTTACTAGAACAGTGAACACAGGACTGCCTTGGGCCAGCCGTCTTAATTCACTGCCAAATAAATCGAGATAGTCAAGAACAACACATGTTCATCCAGACAATAAGCTTCCACACATCGAGTTATTCAATGATGCTGTTTGAAAGTCATATTTTTCTTTACAGCAAATTAGCTTACAAATGCAAACAAGCCTCTGGATACCTTACAGGGAAATTGAGGGACTGTTTTCATTACTGTTCATAAAGTGCTCTCAGATTCCAGGATAACACAGTCTACAGATGGCCAAAAAGTGCTCCGTCACTGTATTAGAAAAGCCTTTTTTACTGACACCTGAGAAATAGACAGACAACTGCTTTGTATGTGTGTAAACTATCCCACTTATTTTGCAGTGGGATATTATGAATGAGGAAAGAGACAATCTTTAGCTCAGAAAACCCACGTAAAGCTAACCTGAATTCAGGGGATCTGCTTTTTAGCCTCCACACTCAATTTTTTCTCTACTCAATCTGGAATAGCCCAGATATTATCATACATATGTGATGTATACAAAAAAGGAGGTTTCAATATGATGATAAGGCAAAAGGTAATGATGCAAATGGATGCTACTACTGGGAAACACTGAGTGAAGTATAGGATAATATTGGATAATATTATTGGATAATAATATTGAATAATATCCTACAGTAGACACTAGAACAGGAAGGTTGAAGATAAACCAGGCGAGCCTAAAAAATTAGATGGATAAGTGATAAAATAGCAAAATAATGTTCTATGCACCAGTCTCTCCTAAAGTGGGTACAGATCTGTTTTCTTGTCTCAGAGTAGGCAGCTCTCTGTCACTGCACACAAAGCCAGTCAGTGGCTGATGTGAATATACCATTTAACAACTATGAAAGTCTAAGCAGAGCTTGGAAAAAGGAATGGGAGCAGAAAGTGCTGGCTTTTCATGAGTGATTTCATTATCTAAAATTATTTTTCATTCCAGGTAGAAGTGGAACTCAAAACATCTCTAAATTCTCCTCAAATAAAGTAGCAGTCTCTTCTAATCTATGTAAGGAGGCAGTCTTTGAACTGTTGGCTCTTCCTGTAAAGACATAGGCTTAAGGGCTATTAAAAGCTCAGGTGTTTCAGCTGTCCATCAGCCCATACAATAAGCACCTGGAGAGGTTTCAATTGAAAACCAGCCTTGTAAATAGGAGTTTCACTGGAGGTTGTTAAAACAAACTCATTTTGGCAAAAGTTTCCATTTCAATAGATTGAAAAAATTAAAAAAGTTTCAGCAGAACTTTTCTGACCAGCTTTTAACACCTTTAAAAATCTGATTAGCTGCTCACAATTTGGTCAAGACTAATCAACAGAGCAAGAAATTCTTAAAGGCACTGAAATATTGTCTACACACAAAGAGACATTGCTCTCCCAAGCAGGAGCTGTTTATCTTGCCCTGTCTTTCTCTCTTGCTACAGACTGCAGCTCCTCTCAGGAGAACAAATTTCCCCTTTTCTATCTGCCATGATGATTATGAAGATTTTAGTAGCAGCAGCAGCCTCTACCTCTTGACACGGTAGGGAAGAGCATGAGTGAAACCTCCTAGGTCTACCAGACTCCTCCCAACACCTCATGTCTTGAAGAGACACTGTAAGACTGACAATATCCCAAAGATGAAGTGAGGGAACATCAACCTTTGAATCTGTTAACCTTGGTAATTTCCCTTCCAAGATCTCCCTAGTAGAGCACAGTAGGAAAAACAAAGCAAACTGGAGGCCCCTGAAGCTGTCATTTCCGCTCCACTTCTAACCTTTGGAAGGATTAGAGTTATCAGTGTTCACTGCAGTCTTAGCGTGTCATTTCCTGTTTGTTCACCCAAGGTGACCCCATATTTGCATTTTCCATGGGGTTGCTCCCAGGCTGAGCTATCAGGAGATGTTAGCTCAGAAAGCTACACAGGCCATAGGAAGTTCTTGAGAGGGAACAAGCTGACATCTACCCTCAAGCAGCTGTTGCCATCCACCCTATTCAAGTTTCTGTAGACCAGGGACTTCTCATGAACAGAGGTCATACTCCTTTGAAAGATCTGCTGGTCCTGGTCACCTCATCCCACCTGAAAAAACAGTCAATTCCTCATGAGAGAAATGAAGTGAAAAAACTCTCCCAATTTACCATCTAGTAAACTACAACTAGTAAAAATATCTTTCTGTCACAGTAGAATTGTTCATGATAGCGATGGGAAAGGTGAAGAAGCAAATAACACTGGATCATAAGGCAATAGATTTTCTGGAGGAGAAGGGAACAGATTTTTCATTCTGTCTGTGAGAATGACAATGGAAACATTCCTTGTGGAATTACATGGGTCAAGAACTGAAGATTTTTCCATAAGTGACTTTTCCAAAAAAGGCTATGGAAGAACGTTGATGAGAAACTCAGAGGAAACTGCTACTGTTCTGTACCTGTCCTTTCTATACCTTACAGGGATCCCATCCTCAGGACCAAGTCATCTTGAGGGACTCACATTAATGTGTCACAAGATTAAAGTTGGGCCTCCTGAAAAACAGCTGATGGATGTTTCTCATTTGTAAAGGCCTCACTAAATCAACACTATTGTTGTGGAAAAGATTGATTGGGTGGAATTATCTATCTGGATACCTGGAAGGACTTGAAACAACTAAGCAATGCTTCTGTGGAGACACTGAATTGTTCTTTAGGAGATGAAGTCCAAGCAGACAGTGGGATCCACAGGGGAGGAGAAAAAAAAAAAAACCACCACATTAAAAAACCTGGACTATAATTCACATGAGGCTCAGTAGGAATTAAAATTAGTTTTAAACTGAGACATTTCAGCTTTTCTGAGGTACTAAGTGTGAAAAAGTCAATAGTTATCATTTTAATATTATAATTTTTTCATTTGTATGTTATACAAATTCAGGATAAAACCATGGGATTTCCTTCCCTGTGAGGTATAACCCAGCACTAACAAACAATCCATCTCACTTAAGCACAAAAGGACCATTTACCTGTATGCTTGTGAAGAGAATCTCCATACCCTGGGAGCAAAGGAAAGTCTCTCTGCCCAGCTGGATGTTGGTGATGTGCTTTAGGCAGAGCAGAAGACCCCTACGAATATAGATGTAGTTGTTGGAGACATCATTGTGATGCCAGTCTTTATAGAGTCTCAGCAACCCACCCAGGTAGCCTCTGTTCACAGCCCGTCGGCTGTTAGATTCTGAAAAGAGAGAGAAAAGGAAGAATTAAACTCTTTCCACTATTCATGTTGTTTGACAACCACATGGTTACTCAATGCTCAAGTTTAGACTTTAACACCTGCTCATTCTTGCTTAATGGTCTCAGTTAATTTCATTTATTTTTTTTTTCCCCACACAGTGAAGAGTGTTTTTATTTGCTAAGCATGAGCTAGGCTCTTGGAATTGTACATGAAAAAAAATGTGCAGTCTCTCTCCTGTTTAGGTGGAAACGGCTGCTCCAGAAGCCTTCAGACGAACCAAACTATGGGTGGGGAAAGGGCAGAGCCCATATCTGCTTTCAAATGCTAATAAACTTAATTCCACTTGCAGCAGCATATGAGCTCCTGAAACTAAAGAAGCTCCTGAGGAATGAGTAAAGCTAAAGAATAAGGATTAGTCAACAGCAGGTCATATAATCTTCACATAGTGCTGTGTTTCAGTCCTGAGAGAACACCTTGCTGAGATCAACAAATGCAGAAGCCTTGTAGTTGAACAAACCTGTCACAGCCAGCAAAATTGTGTTTAACTTTTGAACACACACCTGTATACGAAAGCCATGAATCAAATGGTTCTGGAAACCCATAGTATTTAAAAATTAGCAAAACACCAACATAAGCAACAGCAGTTTGGGGTTTTTTTCTGTTGCTTTCTGGTTCTGAGATTTTAAAGGTCACATTCAGGTTATGTTTAAAGGCTTTACTGTACGGACAAGCAAATTTTATTTTTTTTTTAAATAAGCTTTGTAAAAATATAAGAGGAAAGCTGCAACGTTTCCTTAATCATGTAGCTCCTGGATACCAGACGAAAAATAGAAGATTATAAAACTTGTCATAAAATACAAATTCTGCTGAGTATTGTAAAACACAGCCCTTCACCCACTGGGCTCATTGCCCTGCCCCACAGGACAAACATGAAGCTGTACCAGACTCTAGGCTCCCTCCCTTCAAACCAACCCTGCCTAAACCTATTTTCCTGACTAGTCCTGACATTCCTCACTGTGACACACATTAGAAGCTGTCAGGAGCTCAGTAATCAACCAAGGGGCCAGGTAGCATACATAAGGCTGGAGCTCAGCTCCCTGAATACCAATCGGAATTTGCAGCCTGCAACAGATGGCTCTTGGTATGGGTTCTCCAGAGCTAGTAGGCTCCAATTCATTTCCAGTTCATTAAGCAAAGTGGCAGAGCCTCTCACACCTGGAACGTTAAAGTCATCAGTAGGGATTTACAGGACAGGAGAAGTAGCTAGAGGTTAAGAGAGAGAACAGAAAGGGGTAAGATGCTGCATGAAGAAAATCAGTGACAAAGGAAGCCATGGAGAGAGTAACCAAGAAGCAGCTAGTAGACAGCAAACCTCAATCCCAGTGATGAAGTAGATGGAGATATTGGAAAGGGGAAGTCATCTGAGTCTGCTCTCTGTAATATATTAGCAAACTCTTACCTAGAGAAAGTAGTTCTGCTATCTGGTCTTGTCCTGCAATTTTCTCTACCATTGGTATCACTGAGCAGGCAACAAACAGTAACGCCAGACCACTTTGCCAGCTCATTTTAATCCTGCTCTGCACCTTCACACCATCCTGTTGACATGCTTCTGCACTGACCTGCTATTCCTACAGCTATTCCAGTCCTACACAGCTCTGCCCAGTTTCCTACGCCTTGGCCTGCAGTCCTCGCTAGCGCTTTATCCCCTTGTTGTTAACCATCTCACACTAACTCTGCCAAGTACATCTTTTATTTTGGGGCTCAGTGGTTGTCAGCATGTAGAAGGTCACCCTTCTCCTTTGACCTTCACTCTGTTTCTTTTTTTCTATTTGACTTTCCGCAAGAAAACTTTAATTGCTTGAGAATCCCTTATCAATCCCAATGATTTTATTCATGATTTCCTGTTAATCCTCAACCAGCTGTCATGTTTACTAACCTGCAGGATGACTAACCCCTTAAATCAGTCAATCTTCCTTGAAGAATTACTCAGGAAGCTCTGTAAAAGTCAATAAGTATATAAAACATGACAAGAAGAAGAGAGTCAGGGAATGTAAGGTAGGGACAATTTGGATCAAACTCAGAGCTTCTCTGAACTGTTCAGAGGCAGATGAAATTGGACTAGATTTAGGGATTTATAGCCCCTAGCATTCAGTGCTTGAAGCATTAGCTTTCTGCGTCAATGTCAATAGGACAAGGTAAATACTGGAAAACACTGTGGGTAAAGCTGTTGGGGAATTTATTTAAAAAATAATAAAAAAAAAGGATTCTCATAAAACACATTTGTGATGTTTTCCTCACCTCTTTCAAAACAAACTTCCACATTTGGATCCCAGCTCCGTAGGGACCAGAACACACAACTGTCCCATGCTTCAGCTTTATCACTGGATGAAAAACATGGAGGAAGCTGAGCAAAATAACTTCACTATTTGTTCCCTTTATGTTTTCTATAGTACTTATCGCCTTTAAGATCAAAACAGTTGCTTTAAAAAGTGAAGCTGAGATAGTCTGTTCTGTGAGGAGATGGAAGAGGCAGGACTATAGTTCCCTCAGCACTTTGATTAGAAGCAATGAGAATTACTGGCTTAAGGGGCAAAAAAAACATTTGTTTTGTTTCTTCTGTCTGATTTCATTGATTCTCCTTTGCTCTTCTGTGTTGTCAATGTTTTTCTTATTTTTTGTGCCATTTTTTTCAGTTGTATAGTCAATAAAGTAGCAAATAAATGAAGGGGGAAATATGCCAAGGTCTCCAGAAGGCAGAATGGAAAAAGAAGGCCTCCCCACCTGTCTGTGTCTGTTGGTCTCTCCATCTAAGGATGCACCTGCATGGGTATGTATCTATATTTTGGCACAAATACAGATGGTGGAAATGAATCATACAGGTACAAGCAGCACGGCACAGATTTTTAGGCAGCAAGAACCCACTCCTCCTGGAGTGAGCATGCATGATCTGCGTGATAAGTGGTAAAATGTCCTATGCCTTTTGACCCTTTCGCTGTTATTCTTTCGATAGTCCCTTTCATTCTTCCTGGATATGGCCAGTGTTCAATTGAAGTTCTCCTTCCACACAGCCTTCAGAAGCGCTCAGGGATGGTGCTTCCTATTTTGATTTATGCTTGGTCTTGCCTTCCTAATCTTATTCTGGCATCTCTGCCAGAGAAGTGCTGGCTTCATCGCCTTCCCCCAAACCTGTCACTGGCAGAATATTTTCTTTGCAAGGGTTTCAATTCTGCCTGCTAAGGCTGGGATGGACCATAGGGGAATGCTCAATGTCGTCTTAGTTTCCCAGGTTTCTAGAACTGACCCTCTATGTCTGGCCTCCAGGGCAGTGCTGCCAACCAGGGAAAGTTGAAGTGTTGCAGCACAGAGTATCCAGCCTGAATAATCTGTGCATTTAGCCAGAAACATTTGACATGGATGCACAGCCAGTGTGTGGAAGCATCAAATGGTTAAAGATGCGTTTAAATTAGCAAGGGCATCACACTACAAAGAAATTCCCAGTTTTAGCAGAATTCTGATTTTTTGTTGGAGGACAAGGACAGACTCTAAAGCTCGTGTTTTGGTCTAGTAGATAAAAGTCTCATGACTGCTAGTGTTTCTGTGGACATCTCTGAAACCCTCTTCACATTCCAGTCCCCTTTGAAGTCTTTGCCAGGAACACAAGGACCACTGGAAAACATGCAGCATATTTAATCACAAAACTGAATTACAGTCAACCTGAAATATGATGAGCAATGCACTGCTTACCAGGCAGAACAAAGAGATATTTATCTTTCTGTCTATCTGCTTAAATCTCTTTGTTGATGCCACTCAGCTGATTCATTATGCCAAGAACATACATTGCTACAGTTTGGAGATAAAACCGCTCTGCTAAATTAACCCTATGGCCCCTAAAGGAATGAAAGGAATAAGAAAATCTCCAACTTCCTCTCTCCACTCTAACAACTGCTTCTTGAGAATAAAAGATGCAAGATACCTCCTAAAGCAAAGGGAAAACAGCTATTGTATTCAGTCATCGAGAGGCCATTTTTGCTAGAGATAAGCATGAGGATTCCCTATAGAAACAAAATTAATTGTCCCCATGGAGAAGCCCAGTCACCCATCAAGTGCTGGGATGAATTCAGACCTAGTGGGCTCTACAGTTCCAGCAACAAGCTGGTATTAGCTCAGCTCTTTTTGGAAGCCAGAAGACTTATCTAATTGTGCCCCATAAACTTCAGGGTTAGGGCATTTATGTAAGCATTTAGGATAGATGAACAATGCTGGCACAGTGGTAGAGAATGCAGGCAGGATTTGCTAGCAGCTACCAGTGCCATGCTTTGTTTCTAGACCAGGAATCAGCCACAAGCTTAGCTTCAGTACAAAACCAGCTTCTTTCTACTCCAAAATAGTTGCTTTAGTTCCAGGTGTTGGCTAATTCAGCGGCAGTCTTACAAACTGTATTATGACATGGGTATTCTTCTCTAATTTGCCTTTGTTACATTGTTCATATGTAAAAATTAAGAAAGAACAATCTAACCCCTTCCAAACTTTTGAACTAACCCCAGAAGCAAACTGATTTTCAAAAAGGTTTCCTTTTTCTCCTTTACTTTTTGGTTTCACAGCATCTTCATCACGTGCATCTATAAATCTTCTGGTTGGAACTCAGAGAGCTGGCAATCCACAAAAGGGTACTTTTTGCACAAGATTTTCAGCTTGATTTTTCTGACCAAAGTGGTTTGAAATAGTTCAAATAAGGATGCTAGAATTTGGAAGACTTCCTCAGACCCAGTCGCTGAATTTTCAGAAGCCAAATCATCACTGGAGGCACAAACACTGCCCATGCCAAGACAAAAGCAGTAGGCAATGGCTATTAAGGATGTCAGAGAATAATGCAGCTCCTCAGCACTTTTGTTCCATTATACCTACCCTGAGGAGCAAAACAGTGGGAAGATGCCATGCCCCGGAAGATGAAACCAACCTTTTCCTCTGGTTCACTGAGTTCCTTTCATAGACATTCATATGTCTATGAATGACAGTGCAGTCTTGGGGAAGGTAATATAAAGGACATTCAAAAATAATTTTTCCCCCCATGAAGTGGATATTCTCAAAGAGATAGACTTAAAAATACAGAGTCAAGACTATTTACCTTCTGAAATTCAAGAAGAAATGATAGACACAAAACTTATTTTGCATTATTATGAAAGGAACGATTTGCAAAATTCAACTCTGATCACAATACCCTACCAGCTGTGATGACAGATTTGGGGCCAGACTGATAATGGAGTTTGAATCCAGAGGTGGGTAATGAAGTCGTAAACTGATCGTGAGAAATGGGTACCTAGCAAAATATTAAGCAAATCAAAACCATCTTGCTCTTGGCTACAGGAACTGGCATGGTTTAACCATAGGGCTATTTTGGCACAAGATCAAAGACCTGCATTGGTAGATCTGTTGCAAAGCACTAGGAATCCAGACATAGAGGGTGCAGGCGCTTTCAGAAACCATAATCTGCTTACATGCTAGAACATCGCTTTCTGTTTCTCACAGTTACTTGCCCCTCCTTGATGCCAGTATAAAAGGAAAAGAATGACACTGATTATTTTATCCCGCCAGCCACAAGACATAATCCTTATGCTTTGATAAAAAAAAAAACAAAACAACAACAAAAACCCATCTCACAGCATGTGAAAGGTTAAATAAAGGTTAGTTGACAGAAGATGAGGAGCAAAGAGCACTAAATGAGAGATGAAAGGCGGGGGGGGGGACAGGGAAAGGGAAGGCAAGAGGATAAAGCAGACAAAGGGAGGAAGGAAAAGTTATAGAAAGAGAGGGGAAAGGCCATCAGCAATAACTGCTGTTAGCACACAGAATTGTCTTGATGAAATAAGCACGATCACGGGGTCATCACAACCTGTCTTTTTAAATTGCTCATTACAATGTATTTACTAGGCAAGCACTGCAACAAGGGCCCTGCCCATTTCCCTAGCCCTTTCCTTCAATATCCGCTAAGCAAATGCCCTAGAGATCAGCTCTAGCTAATTTCCTTAAAGACATGCAAGCTGCTAATTCTGGGAAGTACAGATAGTCAGGAATAACAAATACAACCGAAATTAGATTAAAATAACCTGCTGATAAACAAATTACTCGCCAAAAATAAATATTGGATTAAGCACTGGTGGGAAGGGGGATCCCTATAATAACATCGCCATCGTGTGGCTTGAGGTGCCGAGCAGCAGCGTCCAGTTTGGGCCACCAGGCTGCCTTCAGCCTGCAAACCCCTAGATATGCACTTGCCTGCACTTATATAGCAGGTATCCGGGTTTTATCCCCACTCTCCTCAAACTGGGAATGGTTTGCCTGTTTTATGTTGGGGGGAGTAAGTTTGCTAAGAGCAATAGAGCCCACAGCTAAGAGACCTTCCATCACTGCTCAAATGGGCTCCAGCTGGAGTATGCCCCCACTGCACCTGGGCCTCTCAAAGGTAAAAGAGGGCTCAGCAATGAACACCCCAGGCCTTAAGACAGAACTTGAGCAAAATACAAAGACAAGACACACATACAGAGAAGAACAAAGCCAAAGGAGGTTGAAGAAAGTAGCAGGTGTACCTTGAGATGGAGAGAAGAGACTCTGGGAAGGATGCTGTGCCTCATCCCACCTCAGTTTTTCTATAGCTACCAGTATCTACCCCCTCACCCCCACCACAGGCTGTAGTAAGCAACTAGAAATTGAAGAAGGAAGGATGGACAAGTGTAACACCAGAAAGCTTCATTGTAACATCCAAGGGAAAAGTAAAAAGCTCCTGATGCTCTCATGGTACTTCAGCACCATTATAGATATTCACCAAGAACCATGTTCTGCCTGTATAATAGTGTAGTTCAGTGAGAGGAAGTAAACAGCATGGTGGAGAGACAACAGATATAAAAAAAAAACCCAGCAAGGCAAGGGAGGAAGGATTTGCTACAAGCTGTTTGCTGAGTGCATGAGGGCTTGGCAGGTGGAGAACCACAACCCAGAGAGTAGCATGCAAGAATCAGTAAAGTACTATGGGGTGACTGGAAAGAGAGAAGATGTTAGGAGTGAGAAACTGGCTAATGGTCAGGCAAGGAAATTCTTCAGTATATCAGCAATCCCAGCTACCACTGATAGATGCAGCACTGTCATTAGAAGGGACCTAAACTCCTATTCCTCCGTTATTTACCAACTCTATGACTATCAGCAATTTCCACTATATACAGGGGAACAGGACGATCAAGGTCGTTCTCGTCTTGCACTGTGTTTCCAGGCATTTCTTTGCAGTTGTGCACAAAGCACAAGTTTGTACTCTTCCATCAGTTATTTATCCGGACAATCTTATACTTCCCCTCTAAAACACGACAGCAAAAATTTCCCAGGTACAGTTGGAGCAGTATTTATTTATTTATTTATTTATTTTTTACTCTGATGCCTTCTCTCCTGGCAGATCTTGCTTCTTGCCGTTATGCACCTGTTAAGTGGGCATTTAGCATCAGCTTCTGTTAGGAAAGAGACAGAGGCCAAAACATTTCTAGCCAGCCTCTGACTCCGCAGGTGGACAGAGTCTCCAGTAGAGCTTAAGGAAGCCTGAGGAGCTGAAGATGGATGTTTCCAAATCCATCAGGGAGACACACTGCCATCTGCCTGCTCCCTTTAAAACTACTGCATGTTTTCCCGTTGCAGCCAAAAGGAAGAGGGACACTTTCTCTCCAGCACAGCTCCCTGTGTAACTGTAACCCTCGTGATTACTTTGGGCTGAGGCACTTAAGGATACGACAGCCCTACAGAGGGATCCTCAAAAATAGTTGTGCTCTTCTCATGTCTGTTTTATGGCCTTCACCCCCAGCAAAATTGAATCTCACCACCATTTCCCAGCAAGTCTCCAAAGCAGCTCATAATAGTCAGTCCAGCAATTCAGTACTGACTGTAGCACATTCCAGGATTCCTGCTTCCCATTTAGTTTGTATCCCATCTAAATCATGCTAAATGTCTTCTGAGTGCTTTGCCATGTATAGTTTTATCCCCTTGTTTTCCTAAGCAATTTTCATGTGCTAGAGCATTCACCAGATTTAATTTTTAACTTTCCAAGAATCCCTGTGCCACTCAAAAATGCTGAGGTCATGCACATAAATAAGTTAACTGTGACAAACAAAGCTGTCCTGATGCAATCATGAAAAGAAATTAAGTTTTTTTCCAGCCATGGTGAATTTATCTCTGGAAGAATCAGAGCTGTTTTTCACATCTCCTAACCCACACCTCCCAAATGGCTCAGCCTGTTCATTTGTATGCAGCTACCAGAGCAGTCTACTCCAGAAGCCTGGAGCTTCTTGTGTCCTGAGCCACAGGACAAGGAGAAAACTAAAAGATGTTCTTGACCACTCTGCATCAAACCGCGGGTAACAATTCAGACTGACTTCTGGGCTGTGGTGTTCTATTTGGTTGCACAGTATTGGCACCATTTCCCAAGACCCAGTTCCAGTGCCTTAGAAGAACATCAGCTGAAAATAGAACATATGTTTTCCTAAAATCACTTTTCCACGTAAGCAGAAGCTGGTGTTGCTGCAACAATGTTCCTTGGTTGTGAACGATAAAGGAGAAAAGGACACGTAACTGCAAACTGTGAAGGGTGTCTCCAAACTGTGAAGGGTGTCTCTCCCAAGCAATGTCTTTGTTTGCAATGGTCAACAGCACAAATGAACTTAAGAACCCTAATCTGTACATCACAGTGATCAACCAGAGTGACCACTTTGCTCCAATTCTCATTGGAGTTCATTTTTTGTATTTTCTGTGAAAACACCTGAAACAACCAACCGGAATGATCGGTGTGTTCGTCCAGTAATGGAAAACTTCTACACACTTCCAAAAGCACAAAAAACTTAAAAGGAAAAAACAACCAAGATACCTTCATAGCCTAAACTCACTGAGAAGAGTCACACAGAAAATTTCTAAGAGTAAATGGCTTTAAAAAGTTACCTCACTTCAGGAAAAAAAAAAGGGATAGGAGAATTTGGAGCTGAATTTTAAATTCCCTAGATCATCCTCAGCTTCCCCCCCCAACTTTTACAACATGTGTTTGCAACTCCCCAGGAGACTACATTTCACAGGTTCCCCTGGTAATTAGTCCTCTACTTCTATATACTGTTTTCATCTCTAGACCCAGAACAAGCCTCCAACTAGAAAACTTATCCTATAAATACCTTGGGACAACAAAATTTCGCTTCCCATTCTTAGTACTTACCATAAAGCAAGAATGTAGGAGAAAAGCTCAAGATGCCTGACAAGTTTTCAGCTTTTACTCCACATTTCCAGCCTACTTTGTAAATGTCTTTCTACTCTGGAGGCTAATTTTGCTTTCATATCACAAGCAGCTGTGGCATAGCCCCACAACCCCTTTATTAAGATTTAGCCCCCAAACCAGAAGGTCTCTCCTTGTTGCAGTGATGTGACCTTTAAATCTAGGCAGCAAGGTTAATACTGAGGCATTATTTCAGAATTCTTCACTCCAGCTGATGCAACTCAGACACGATCCCATCGCAGTGTGCTCGTTTAGACACTGCTTGCGGGGCTCCAGTTTTTACACAAAAGCATTTATTCCTAATACTATGAAAAGGAGAAGGGCTAGGGGAAGAAAAAGGGGGAGGGGAGAGAGAAGGACAATACACCATTGTGATATATTGTGTAGTAGATTGTCTGCAATAGTGGAGTGCTCTTTCTTAATCAAAGCTTTATTATTAAATTCTGGTAATAAAAACATAAGTGTTTTCTGATAAAGGCAAAAAAGGGTAGCACTTTCATTTCAGGAGCGGTCATGCCAGCAGTGTGTGACTGAGAATCCATGTTAAGGTCTTCAACCCTCCGCAGCCAGGCAGTGCAAGGGTTAAGCATGGCTTGCCCATAGAGGGTTGTACCCTGGAAGTCACTGGGTCTCAGCCCTGTGTCGGGTCTGCACTTTATCAGACCCCACAAGCTTGCAAGGGAGAATAAGATCATCTCTTTTGGACAACAGTTTTCCGAGCCTTTGCCAATGTCATCATTGCTACCAGGTAAGCATATAGCACAACAGCACCCCAGGACAGAGGGGTCCTGGTCCCACTCTCCAGCAGTGCTGGAACAGAGCAATAAGCATTGGTCGCTGGCTGGAGAGGTTCCCCATTTCCTCCACTGCACCAAGCCCCAGCACAACCACTGTTCCCAAAATACTCAAAATAAGGGTCTAGTCTGGTTCCCTCAGCAGCTTGCTCCCGGGGACCTAGAGCACCCTCTCCCACAGATCTGGGTGTCCACAAAGCCATGGGACTCCAAGAATCATAGCTAGACATACAGGAACTGCTGCATTACTGCCTCCCTTTTCTAGGCAGTGCTCTTTGAGACCGAAGGAAGAGGGGATACCAAGGGAAAATGAGGTTCAACAGGATCATTCTGTCCAGTAGTACAGCACAGAAAGGAAAGTCAGAAAGAATACGAAGGAAAAAAGCCTTACTTGATTTCAGCAAAGCTGCCAGAGCCTCAATGGCTGCCCTAGGGAAAGAAGAGAGATGGAGAAATAATGTCAATTTCTTGGATAATTTTTGTAACTTTCATCTTCACAGTGTTCTGGGCCAGGCTTCGCAGCTGGTCTAAATTGACAGCTTATGATGGACTTTGACAGAACCACAATGTTTTACACCAGCGGAGAATCCAGCCTCTGCAGCCAACTGAGTTCATTCTAAAAGACCATTAGCCCTCTAGCTTTAGTGTTATATTAATTTGCAGTGACCATTAAATTTAAAGCAACACCCAGATTTCCAAAGTAATGAAGCAAGTCTTTAAACTGTTGCCCCAGAGCTCTTTCTTTGTATCAGAGACTCAAACACACGCACACTCCAGACACCAGTGGCTCTGTCTACATCAGTAGATGACAACTTCTGCATCAAGCTGGGACACCGATGTGAGTATTTCCAGCCAAATTCTACTCCCTTCTCCATTGTCCTAAAACAAGCTTCACCACCATGCTCACTCCCACCAGCTTTAACGGAAAAGAAAATTTATTTAAGTAACAACAATGTGTTTGGCATTACAGTGGCATGTAAAGGTCCCCACCCAGGTCAGGACTTGTAAGAAAGACTTGCCAGCAAAAGACTTTGCTTGCCAGCAAAAGCTGGGCAATAAGACCACTAGCCCATAGAGCTTAGAGAGTAAGGAGGTAGAGGGAAGAGCTACACAGAGAGATTTTTGCTAACCTTCTGTGTCATTTCAATGTGCAGGTAAGGAACCCAGCCTGCTTTATCGTTATAGCACCGGTTTGAATGGGAGCTGGTCACTAACATTTGTAGCTGGAAAAGCTGAACTGAGACACCTTGCTTCCCACCATCTGAAGGCAATTTTCTTCCTCCTGTGGTGTAATCTCTATCCCACTAACCCCACAGAAGATTTTCTTTTCCAGTCATGTTCTGCCGGAGCAAGATCCATGTTCTAACCTGACTTACTGCTGTGAAGTTTCAAGTGCCCACAGCTGATTAAATAAATATAGCTACAAAACCCTCCATGCCCAAAGATTCCTTAAAATGTAATCTCTTTACAAACCAATCCCCAAATAAAATCATGTTAACTTCCATATTGAGCCAATTATCACCCTGCAGCAAGAAATAATTATTTTTTTTTTTTGTTATCAAGCTGGTGTTCATTGTGTGTCCTAACAAAAACTGAGACTAAGAAAGATTCAAAAGTTGGTTCTTGCTGATGTTAGGTCAACATCCCTATCTAATGTCATTCTTTCATAATGAATCTGTTGGAGTTCAACAACAGCATCACAAACAAACTGCAAAAGAAACACAGAAATACAAACAGAACAGGAAATCAGTAGCTAAAAATCTCACCAGTGGAAGCACAGTCATGCTCTCATTGCTTCTTTAACTCCACCTAAACAGCAGTCATTCAGCTGGTGGGAGGAATCCTGTCATCCACCAGCTAATTGTCACGCTCAAAAAAGGGATATGCTACAGCCACTGATGACTCTGTCTGTCCCAAATTTTAAATTCGGGCAAAAATAGTTCTAAGCAAGTCTGTAAACGACATTGGATAAACAGAGAATTTCCTTTATCCTCAGAGGACCTCAGACATCCAAAACCATGTTCTTAGAGAGTGTAATCTCCTATTTGCCCCAGAATACTTAAAATCTTCCTGGCCGTACCATAACAGATCCTTCAACAGCCTTAATCACCTGGTCATTTTTCTTCTCCAGGCTTGGAGGGAGCTGTTCTGCTATTTGTGCTTTTGGTGTGACCTGGTAGAACAGGTTTGCACGTACTGTGCTTGTAAAGCTGAGAAACCCAAGACTATCATAAAGATGTAAGTAAATCCACCCAGATAGTACTGTGGGATGGAAAACGTCCTGAAAAACAATAAATAAAAAAATAAAGGTGGTATAACCCAGATCCCAGCACCACCACTTAGCAGAATCAGAATTTTCACAATCACCACCTACTTCTGAAGCAATGCTACAGACCTGCAGCTGAAGCTAGCTGCATTTCCCACATCCCAGGCTAATAGCCTAGACACATCCTCATCTCAGTCTATGCCTGTACTGCAATAAAATAAAGTAGAACCAAACTAGTACATTTCATCTCTTCAAGTACTACAATTCATCACAAGGGTTTTGGCATAGGCAATATGCAGTGTTCTGTATGTCTTACAGCATGTACTCTGCTGTTTGTCACAAGCAGGTACAGATCCAGTAGACTGACCTCAAAAGTATGTGTTGCTTTGGAATAAATTTTGAAAGAAAAAAAAAATTAGAGACATGAGGGTAAACTGCAAACCAGGTAAAAGAGTTTTAAGGGATAAAATGGACTTACTAAGAGTAGATCAAGACAGCCTAACTTGATACCTTTCTTTCATAAGATAACTGATTTTTCTAGACAAGGGAAATATGGTAGATCCAATGTATCTGTACTTTAATAAAGCATTTGATATGGAAATTATTAGCCAAGCTGGAGAACATGGGGATTAGTGCAAGAATTGCAACGTGGCTAAGGAACCGGTTAAAGAGGGAATGACAGGAGTCGTGCCAAAAGAGGAATTATTAGTCTGGAGGGAAGGTATGTGTGAAAGTCCTCAAGGATGTTTTGAGTCTGATCTTATTTTATCTTTTCATTAATGACCTTGGCACAAAAAGTCAGAGTATACTAACAAAATCTGCTGACCGTGTGAAGTCAGGAGCTACTGCCAATATCAAGGAGTTCAGAATATCTTTCAGGAGTAACAGGATGTTCTTGAGTTCTGAAGCATTAGAAATGTGATGAAATGTAATAGTCAAAGTGCAAGGTTATGCATTTAGGGTTTAATAAGAATTGCTGTTATGAGCAGGGGCTCATAATTTGGAAATGGATAGAAGGACACCCTGGATATATGAGCCCATTAGAGGCTGAGGACAAGCATGACCCAGCAGGGTGACAAAACTGTGAAAAGGACAGATCAGGTCTCAGAAAAGCCTCTGCCAGTGGAGAAGGGAAAGCATGAATGTTTCCATACAAGACTTCAGCTGAAGAGCTGTGTGCAGAACTCAGAAGGAACTGTGCAGAAAAGTGCTAAGGAAATCATTATGGTAAGGGAGATGTATCTCATGAGGAGTCTTAAGCATCACAGTTTTGTCACCTTAGCAAAATGATGGTTAAGAGGTGACTTGATTGTTCTCCATAGACACACTGGGTGGGAGAGAAGTAAACACTGAGGAAGGGAGAGAGCTACTTAAGCTGAAGAACAGAGTTGGCATAAGGACAAATGGATATAAAATGGCCATGAATAAATTTCAACTGGAAATTAAAGGATGGTTTTTAAGCACTGGAAAATGAAGCTCTGAAACATCCTCTTGGCAGTGATGGGAGGAACAACCTAACGACTTTGAAAAGGGAGCCTGAATTGCTTATAATGGGAGGGTTGGCCTCAGTTGCCAACAAGAAAAGGGTCTGAAAAAAGTGACCCAAGAATGACTGTAGTCCTATATCCCTACATTTTAATCATAGATAAAATGGAAGTAGAATGCCTGTTTTCTCATTTCAAGCACAAAGTTAACTAGCCAGGCCAAAACAGAGCAGCTGCAGCAGCTAAGCTGAAAGTCCAAATAGTCTAGTATCCTGTGGCCAACAGTAGCCAAGGGAAGAATATGAAACCACAGCAAAAACACAGTGCTAGAACTTCCAGAACAGACACAGACTCCAGCAATTCACAGTCCAGAGATTTCATAAGCTAGCAATGGTGCCTTTGGGAGGCTTTTTAGCTCTTATTGATTTTGCTTCCATATATTTGCCTAGCCACTTTTGAACTTATGCAAGCTCTTAGCATCCACAATTATCCTGGGAAAGGAGTTCACACCTACACTGTGTAAAGAATTATCTAACTGCATTTGTTTTAAGTTTGGACTTTAAATCAGCATTGTAATTTACACTTTAAGTCAGCTGTCAGCAAATATCCCCAGA
Organism: Tringa tobata; assembly: GCA_033628505.1. Taxonomy (NCBI): domain Eukaryota; kingdom Metazoa; phylum Chordata; class Aves; order Charadriiformes; family Scolopacidae; genus Tringa; species Tringa tobata. The sequence continues at coordinate 4,304,584 of JAHREE010000194.1, read as the reverse complement.
ATATTACCTATCTTTGATGTTGAACAAATTCAAACATACAAAACACCCTATGGGAAACAAAAGAAGCTATAGATGAGAATGCAGAATGGACTTTCACCAAAAACAGCAGCAAGCTGATGGATGCATCAATAGGCTTACAGCAAGCCAGGCAAATGGTGTTTGCAATATCGGCACCTCTTAACACCATATGGCAAACCAACAGCATATTTTCTGGCATCGGATGATATAATGAGATGACTAAGCCTGGGACAGGGAGACAGAGAGAAAGGAGACAATAAATTGTGCATGAGAGCAAATGGGGGTGGGGGGGAAGATGGGAACAGGAGGAGAAGTTTAAGAGCACAAGAAATATGACTTGATGAGCCATATGCTGGACCAGAGAATTTGATAGTGTGCCCAGTGCATAACTCTGCATTTGTCTCAAGAAGGAATGGGGGGAAAAAAGAAATCATTAAAAAACCTGCCAAACCTGTCCAGATGCCTTCCTCTGATTTTCTGTTCTTTGTGGTAATACGTTAGTAAAATCTTAGCTGCTTTGTCAATCCCAGTGTATCTCAAAGGAGACTCGTTTATATATTTTAAAAAAAAAAAAAAAGATTTATTTATAAAGTTGCCCTAACATAAAAGGCATAATAATAAATGCTGCTCCATAATCAGAAAACATTCAAAACTCCCTGTAGTAGCAGTCGAGACAGCCACTCTGAAGAATGGAAATCTTTGAAGTGTTTCCAAGTCAGCAGCTTGGATATCAGGGCAGGAGTACAACTCGCAGACAGATAGACAAGTGCAACTTCCAGATCCTGTGCTTAGGAACCAGGAGCAACAACAAAGAAAAAATCCGATTCCCAAGCCAAAGCACAATTGGATTAGCCAGTAAAAGTGGGCTGCTAAAAAGCATAGAGAAAGAAGCTTTGTGCCTGGTCCCCCTTTCAGGTCTGAGCTACCGGTTCAGTGTTAGTGGGAAATCACTGCAGACGGAGAAGACAGAAAGCCGGGATCTCTTAGGTTTTCTTCTGCGCTCTGATCTCAGTTCCCAGGCTGTAGCACTGGGCAGTATGGTGGACAATGCTGTGCCTCTGTTTTTCTCTGAAATAGATAATTTATTTCTGTTCCACCCCAGTACTAAAAAAAACCAAAAACCTCACTACAGAAGAGACGCGTGGTGGACTACATGAAAGGATTGTAAGACTCATAAGACACACTGATATTGGTACAGACCTGTTCAGGACTGGCTTCGACAGGGAACAGCAGAGAAGTGAAAAACTGAATGAGGAAACAATCCAAAAGGGCTCTATAAATCAGCCCCAAGTAATTTAACCAGCGTTCCTCCTCCTGCAAGATTGCACCTTTCAGATGCTTAAACACAAAGCATCCTCCTCAAATTATTGAATGAAAGCTAATGACTTGGTGCTTCATTAAAAACCTCTTCAACTTGATGCCTGATCTAATTCCTAAAAGCAATCACACCTGGTAATAAAGACATAAAGCGCTATTTCTATAGAAACGTAAGAAAAGTTTCTGCCCCTGCCTGGCAACCCATGTTGCTTCAGCTCATGCTCCCACTTTTTGCCCTTCACCCTGCTATTTCGCAGTATACTCACTTGTTGCTGTCATATTTATTTATATCAGAAGCAGCACGGGGCAGAGACCACGCAATATATATTTGTACAGCATCTAGCACAAAGGGTACCCTGACTGAGGGCTCAAGATATTACAGCTTATAGGCTTAAAGCCCCTAAGCTTCCATAGCCCTTGTCTCTGGGAGGAATTAAGTGCCCTCGAGTGCACATATTGTCTGGCTGCATTTTGCCTCCAGCCCCTGGGACTCATACTTAACTACTGGAGTTTATTCAGTCACAGAGCAACTCACTCAAAAGACAATTTCACATTTGACAACTGAGAGACATTTAGAAACAACATGTAGGCACCACGGCAATAGGTGCTTTATAAATCCTACCAGAAGGTAGATCTCATCTGAGACAGATGCCTTGAATAGTCATTTCCCTTGTGGCCCAGAAATACAGATCTTAAATATGCAGGCACTTGCACAGTGATTTGTTTTGTTTTAAAGGCTTAAAACCAACAGCTCCACGAGTCTTGGAAATATGGGTGGGCAAAAGCTGCTTATGCTGCTGGCATTTTCATAACACTGCTGAGCTAAGACTTATGCAAAAACACCCATCATCATGTCCACTTTAATTCCAGCTTGTTAGCTAGGCATTAAAACTTATGCTAAAGGCAAAGCCTGCTCACTGCCTGCAACGTCCCACACACTGCCAACAGGTGGAGTTTGGAGGTCCAGCTGTTGTGCACAGATGTGCTTTTGGTGTGATGCCGAAGGAAAGAGAATAATAATAAAAAAAAATAAATCACACACTCCGTTTCTAATGATTACTTCAATTCCAGTGACCAGGATTTTTTTTAGGGTGTTTTTTCTTTTTAAATTTTCCTGAAAAAACACACGCTCTCTTTAATACAAATATGTATCTCTTATGGTATCTCTTCTCTGTAATGCAATTCATTTTGCTGAATAGAATTAGTGAGCAGACAAAAAAATACAGAAATTACATGCATGCTGAACAGTATTTCCTCCCCACCTTTAAAGATTTCTATAGGTGTTAACAGTTAGAGGAGGGTGGTAAGGGGAAAAAGTGTGCACAGGTACCAAAGTAAATGCTAATAGCCACCGAGACTTAAGAGCAAAAGGAATGATGATTCCCTGCTTTTTAACCCTAAAACCCAGGAATGAATTTTCTCCTAACTTGCATCTCCGTGAGCTGAAGTCAATGTGTTCTCCAAAAGATGTGCTGCCACTCACAGAGAAGTTTAGTTGTGACGCAGAAGACCCCGTGCGAGGTTCTCTCTTGCTCTCGTGGCTAATACAATAAGCATATCTGAGTTCCCAGGTTCAGCTCAAAGCCTTCACTGTAGCATCTCCCAAACACCTCTGCCTGCCCTGGAGCCTGGTAGGTTAAATCAGTGGAAAGGTACAGCCTTCCAGCCTCTTTCATCTCTGCCTCCCAGAAAGAAGAGTCACTCCAGGGTTATCCTCCAGGCATCCTTAGAAGTATCCTACCTCCTCTCTCATGTGCAGCTACCACAGAAGGAGAGACAGCTGTATCCTAAAAATTCAACCTATTCGTTACAGCTCTAAATTAAATTAGCTCCAAAGCAGTAACAAAGAAGAACAAGGTACAGGAAATATACTTAAATCCTTGCCAAACAAATGCCCAGGTGTTTCTTGCAGCGTGATGCAGAGCTGGCACTGCTTCCTCAGGCAGAAGCCATACCTCAGAAGATTTTCCATTCCTGTCAGCTCCCTCTCTAGGGTCAGATGTCACCAATATGGCTGAGGCAGGCTGTGACAGCTTGTCGTTCCCGTCAAGATGAAGGGGCTCGAAGGATCACAATCAGACAGGATTCTTAACAGATTTATCACCCAGGCAGTTCCAGGCTGACAGTGTGAGAATCAAGCTCTCCCACCCAAGGGACACACATAGAGGACTGAGAAAGGGGTTTGATGCTATCCTTGGTTGATTAAGAGGAGCGGTGAGGCTACTCATCAAGGCCACATCTGATAACAAGCACCAGCAGAGCCCTACAAAACATCTTGTACACAATTAAAACATGTCAGTAAGTGGGGTTAAATCCCCCTCCTTCACCCCGACAGCTGTCTTGCAGTCCCAATTCAGTTACTAGTAAGAAAGAGCCAATGATCTGTTGGCTCACTCCTTATTTGTCAACTTATTTGGAGCTTATTCATACACCATAACCTGCAGCTTTTGCTCTGGAAAGGCCAGGGATTGACAGACACATAGTGCTCATGGAGAGGTAGGTGCTCAGGGGAGAGAACCAGCCCCATTCTGCCTTGAACTCCTCTGGATGCTGCGTACACCCAGAGCAAGAACAGGCAGAGGGACACCACCCCCATACCTGGTGACACCCTGCTTACTGCACGGTGAAGCCAAAGGGCACCACGTAGTGACAGACCCAGGAACCCAAGGCTGAAATCTCAGCGGGGCAACTGTGACTGCTGCCCTCATTAAGAGAAATTGAATCACAGGTACTTTGCCATCGGGGAGCCTGATGGTGAACTATAAAAGAGAAGCTGGAACTTGAGTGTACCCAGGACTTGACGATGCTAGAAAATGAGTCTGCACTCACGCTATATTCCCTGCAACAAAAAACTTCAAGATTTTTAATTTATGGGTACTCTCAGTTGCTGACAGTGAGATACCCAAGGGCAGCTTGCGTGGCCAACAGTCCAAGTAGTGAGGTATCTAACCTGTCACTGCTAGTGCCCGGAGCTATTTGAGAGCACAAAAGGGAGGCTGGTTTCAAAGTAATCAAGGCTAAGAGCTGTAGTTCTCCCTGACTACTGGTTAGTACAAACCATCTCTAAGGCAGCAGTAATCTCAGGGTACAACATCTTTAAAAAGCACTGTGTAACAAAAGGTGCTTTTGAGCTGTAAATCAGCAGTGTTTGAAATAACAGCCTTTACTGCATGTAACCAGGTTGCTGTGATGGATGTGAAATTTGAGTTTTTATTTCAGCCATTCCAGTAGTTTCACTGCTTAGGATTTTGAGGTTTGGTTGGTTGGTCTTTTTAATCAAAGAAATAAACACCATTCAGGGAAACTAATTTTAAAAATATATACAATTTAAGAGAATTGAAAAGAATATGAAACTGAAGGACTGAGAAAGCACCGCCTTCCTTGATCTCTACCAAGAACCAAGGCTGACTTGTGTGGCAGCCTTTTCTTTAAGAAAAAGTTAGATGCTTCAGAATAAAATAAGGAATGACTGATATTGAACACAAGATGAAAAACTGTGTTTATTCTTTTTAATCTAATGGTACTGTTTCCGTATTACAAGGCTCTAGAAATAGATCCATCAGTTTGATTTTATATGGCACTTCACTTTCCCCTCTGGTCCTATTCAGATGAAGCACATCCATAAAGTCCAGCCAAAGGAAACTTGAAGCTTAAAACCTCTAGGGAAGAGAGCTGGCTTGCAGAATTTCTTTGAATACACCAGAGCAAGAAGCCGTTTCATCCAAGCACAGCTGCTGGGATGACTCTCCCTGTGCCGCATGACAAGATGCAACTTGGGTGGCTGTGAACTGACAATAACGTCATAACAGAACCCTATAGCCCTGTTGGTGAGTGTCCAGCTACAGGCTGCCTGCAGGACTAGGGCCGTGTTTGAATGTGTGAGTAGCTGCTTACACATCAGCTGCAGCAGTGACAGCACAGTGTTACATCCACATTTGCAGCAGGGAGCAAATGGAAGAAGATACTGATGCCAATTAATCTTCGTGCAGGCAACACATTCCATTTATCAGTCTCCACTTGCTTCCCAAGTAGGTAAACATCATTTCCCTTGTTATGTACACAGGTTGGGCAGTTTCAATATATAGCTCTTATATAAATCTCAAAGGATGACAGACAGAGTCAGATCTGCCTGAAAACCTCACATGCAAGTAGAATTTCAACAAAATATATAGAAAAAAATATGCAGAAGCCATCACCAATTTTTTTCCTGCTTTCCAGATACCCCCACTTTTCATCTCCTCTGATGATTGTGCTCCCTCACATACATACTTAGCCTTTCAGCACTGAATTTATTGTGAATTGAGCACTTTACAGTTTGATGGCCCTAACTGATGCTCCCAAATATGAACATGCTTGGAAATACTGGGGTATTTGTTTATAAGCTGTGTGTGTACACAATACTGAGCTTAATTGGTGCTATTAAATGAGTCTCAAAATGAGACCAATGCATAAACACGTTTGAGAAACACAAAGTAGCATTCTCTTACGGATTCACATTAAGCATCTTGACCTGAATTTAAAAGACATTTTTATATCTAAACATGCAGCTAGCATTCAGCAGGATATTTGAAAGCCCCTTTGTATACTAAGGTCAGAACTACCTTTAAAGTGTACAATTAAGCCTTTAACCTGCTGAGAGGCTGTTACAGTTACATTCTCTTTCATCTTCACAGATCCGAAAATCCAGACAATTATTCAGAAAACTTAGTCCTCATTGACCTAAGTCCCTTCAGTAAACACCAATAGCCAGTTTATAAGAAAATTTCCATATCTGTCTTGCATGCAAAAGAAATGCCAGTTTTACCCACTGTGTGTTGTCAAAACCAAGGACTGCAAAGCACATGTAGAACGGTGCTAGAAGCATATAGTAATGGCCAGCTTTGTCACAGGCAAGTACAGTAAGCACGAAGTCTTTGGGAAAAATCTATGTTGCAACTGCAGAGCAGGGAGGAAAGCTTAGTAACTTGCCTGGGATTTTCAATAAAGGTTTAGCAGAAAAAATACCCCATCGTGCTATTTGCCTATTTTGCTATGGGGATACTGCTACTTGGTAGCATACACAGAGGCACATGCCTTTGCGGGAGAGAGAGCCAAGGTGTGGAAACTGAACTCCTTTCACACTGCTCTGCAGCAGCTTTCTGGACTTGAGGTCCCCAAACTGCGACTGGAAAGGCAGAAGAGTCATCTGAGGACACGTGGTCAGGTTCTCACTACATAGGATGGATGTTGCAAAGGAGGACGCACCTTCCACGGAAGCTGTTTGCGCAACTAAGCTGAGCCACCATCACAAAAGGCCACAGCCTCAAATACAGCAGCAGATGTACCACTGCTCCAGCACCTGCTGTGAATCTGTCCTTGTCCTGTCCTCATCTCTGCAGCTCAGGCAGAAGTAGAACACCTTACGGCAGGGAAGGCAACATACAGGCTGCAGGTCAGAGACGAGGTTCTCTGCAAGCACAGCGCCTGAAGATATTCAGCATGCCAAAGACCAACAATGGGCTATATAAGATGGCAATAGGAATGACATAGGTAGTGGCCCTAAGACAGACAATTACATTTAGTTTAGCAGTATGCTCAGAGAAACAGTACTCTGCTAGGTCACCCATGTTTCCTTCCATATAGCACTTTGCCCAGCTGGTGACTGAGATTCAACATGCAGGATGCATTAAGACTTTGGGACAAGAAATGGGAAAAAACTCTACTACTAGGGGCAGCCAAAGCACAGCCTCAGGTTTCATCCCCACATCTACAGGCATGGAGATCAGAGAGCTGGCAGTATGAGCTAGCCTTGTACACAGCATAGGTCACTACAGCATCATGGAGCTTGCAAGGTTGGTTGAAAGCCAGCGTCTGGCTGTTGTAGCTGATCCAGCCAACTGCAGGCTAATGAATTTCTTCAGTTACATATGTATAATTCCTCATTAAGCAACAGTCTGGTCACATCTTTGTGCTGGTGCCTGTTCTTCACAACATTTAGCGGGAGGATTTAGAAGGAAGAAAAAGTGAGTAACAAGCCAAAACACAGCAAATACTGGGTCAAATTCTCCTGATATTTGCTGTTTGAAATCTGCAATGTCACACTGGCATAACTGCAGGGGCTTTCTGAAGCAGTAATTTGCAGATGCCTAAGTAAAAGTTAGTATATTTTTTTCCTCTCTCCTTTCATTGGAAAGCTTCCATCTGATACAACCAAGCCAAAGTCTGGGATTTGAAAACAGACCATATGAAAGCCAAAGCTGGTAGAACTTGAGCTGTAAATATAGGAATGAAGCAATGGGGATAAATAATTAAGAAGCACAGTAAAAATTATGAGCATTATCAGGGTGGTTCTTCCACATGCCCTTTGTTTTTTCTACACAGAAAAATCTGGAAGGAGGTGAAAGCTGAAATAGCCACAAATAAGTAAGTGTGATTTAAAACAACAGTGAAAAAACAAGAAGGAAATGAAGCTGTTGAATAGACAGTGAGATCTATTGTGCTATCCCAATGTATGGCCTATGGTCCACACAAAGCCCAAACTACACCCACTTAGCACAGGAGGGGAAAGAAACACAGGGAGTAGGTGTGTCAAAGATATGGGAAGATTTTTCTCTTTTCTCTTCTGCAATACCCTGGCTGTTGCTGCAGCCTGGCAGTAAAAACTCAGTCTCAGAGCCATGACCTTTCCAAGGTTCACACTTCAGGGGGAGTTTCCACTCCCAGCCCCAGAGCTGCAGCCGTATTAGGAGCCAGCAGCCCTGGTCTTCCTCACCAGCCACTTCCTCAAGTTTTCAGGTTCTCCCCTTCATGTTCCAAGCCCTGTCTCTAAACACATCCCAGAGCAGCTCAACTCTGGGTTTATTTACAGATTTTACTGGCATTGCTGTCATTCCAAGTGTTGCCCTGCAGATAAAGAGACCAAGAAGAGCCCTGCCAGTGTCAGTAAGCCAGAGACCTGGGCTACATCTGTAGCACTGCTGTTACAAAACCTTCTCTCCCTAACCAAATTCTTTCACCTGCACTTAGTAAACACTCTAATATTTAAGATTTCCCATTTATTCCCTATAATCAGTGTTCAATAACTACACAAAATGGTCTGAAAGACTGTGAAGACTTTGGAGCTCACTCTCTCTCTCCTGACCACTGGGAATGAGTCAGTTGCATTGTCTCTGCATTGCTAAAACCAGTTACCCCGCCTGCTGCTACAGCTGGTGTGGCTCCAACAGTGCTATCAGGACAGGGAATCCTACCCTAGAAAGGCTGTTGCTAAGGGCTTTGACACCATGTCACATAACGCTGCTCAGGGCAGGTCTAATCACTGTTGTGCTTTAAAACCGCCGATAGTTCTAGAGACTGGCTTACACTTCACCTGCCAGCACTGGTGGAGCTGGAAAAAAAAAGCCACAGTAACCCCAGGAAATTCTTAGAGCTGTTTTAGTTGTGAGGACAGTAGCTGCTCAGGGCCAGCGTTTTGCAAATTTTTGCTGTAGAATCTCCATGCTGAGGCTTCCTTTCTTTGTTTTTTCTGTCAAATTTCCCTTGTGTACATTTGGACTGAAACCTTTTGTGGGGAGGATTTTAAAGCTGCTTTCTACTCCCTTCATAACACAAACAGGCTTCTGGGTGGGAGGAGAAATGACAATAAATTAAGTGAAAGGCTAAGGAGAGGAGATTCTTGGGCTCTCATGTGGGCTGACACACAAGTGAGTGCCTTCAGCTTTATCTACTCACTCTCTGGCTTCTATCAGAGATTCACGTCATTACCCAACTCAATGATTTCCGAGGGGGGATTCTTTCTTTGTCTCTTTGACACAGGAAAAAAGATGCAGACAAACAGGCATGGTGGGCACCTGCTCACCACCTCTACAAGCAAATTTAGACAGGCTTTGCTTAGAAATCCCTTCCCTCCAGTCCAAGTCTCCTAGGGTTGTCTGGCAGATGTTTTCTGAAAGCTTTGGCACTTCACGTCCACCTCAAACATATTTACAAGGTCACACAACCTTGTTGCTCAACTCTCTCCTCACTCTGCCAGCTCCACATTCACCCCATGGTCCACTTCAACTATGTCCCGCCCGAGTAGAAAACCTTTCACAAGTTCACTGTGACTTTTCTCTCCTTTTTCTCATTTCCCCCCTTTATGTCTGCTGTCACTGAACACCTTGACAGAACTGACCCTACCCTCACTACCCTCAGGAAGGCATTAGAAAGGTGTAATTTTAAGTGCATGCATTGAGCATATGAAAAGTCTGATCTCCAGTGACTTGCCCACAGTAACACACCATGTCTTAGATTAGCACTTCAGACATGAGAGATCTACTTTCTACTGTTGGACTTTTTGCCTTCTTTACTCATACAGCCCTACCACCACCGGTGAAAACCTTTCCTCTGTACCTCTAGATCAGGAGCAGCTTAGCCACTCATCTCACAGATAACCCATTAACTTCCACAAATCATCCCAAACCCTTTATTTCTTCCTAGATCACAAAATATTTTGTAATCCTTCTAGCCCTGCTCTTTTTTTTTTTTATTTTATTTTGATTTATTCCACTCTGTTCCTTCTGTACTATTTTACAAATTGCTTAGCATAACCAATACACACTGCTCTTGACCTATCCTTTTATGGGACTATCATACTCAGCTACAACACTATGAACATTTGCAATTCTTTTAACTCTGGGAAATACTCAGAGTTGTATGAAAACAAGTCCTACCTCCCATTTGAATTGGGCCAACAGTAGTTTCCCCAGCTACATGGGAGAGACATCTCATAGAGAGCTTCTAAGAGGCAATGCAATTACAATGCAATGAGACACCCGAGTGTTAGCTTTCATCTAGTTAACACAAAGACCAGCAACGAGACAGATATGGCAACATGAATAATAATCCCAGACTGGATAATATGTCCCAAGAATCTTGCGTAGCCCATACTGGAGGCTCTGCTGCAGGACTTGACAGTTGTTAACAGAATGAGGTAAATTAAAACTAGGGCAGAGAGACTATCCCACCCAACCAGCACTCAGCTGCCTGCGGTATAGACATACCCAAAGCCATCACGTGAGGTCAGCCATGAATTACATCTGCCATAGCCACTGGGTGTGAGAAGTCAAGAACTTGAGAACAGCAGCGACTTGCCCTCATACCATCTTTCCAAATATAACCCGCTAGCTCACCAATGGGGAAGATAGAATGGACAAGCAAAGAAAGGCCTTCAGTTGAAAGCATTGCTTCTTTTTCTAACTGTTACTTCTACCTGAAATAGATGAAAACCATAAGCTAGACCCAAAAAAAAAAGTAAACGTCTCTTTCAAACTAACAGTCTCACTAAGTGGAGCCATTTATAAACCAAATCTTCTCTTCCCATGACATACCATGTTAAGCTCAGATGTGGATTTCTCTTCATGTAGTGTTCATTCGCTAATTTTTTTATGCCACAGTAGGTGTACCTGTGTTTAATCTTGCCATACCAGAGGCTACCAAGAGATGGCACCAGGGTTTCTGTATGCAACATGTTTGTCTGGCCATCCGGATCAACCTTGGTATGTGGCATTCCTCTCTGCCTCATCAATTCTTCATCTATTTTCAAATCTCATCTGTAAGCATCTCTTTTCTCCCTTGCCTCTACCTCTTAATTTTTCAATTTCTCTCTTCTGTGGCTATTAACTGTACAATGCCAGTAAAGTATAATCCTGCAATGCAACTCTATTTACTCTGCAAAGCAGCACTGATATACCATCAGTCTGAAATGAGATTTTATAACTTATTAACAATACTAGAACAGGTCATTCTTTGAGAGAAACCACACAGACCATAACAAAGAATGGAGGAGAAGGAACTGCACAGAACTGGGACACCTTTGGCTGCAAGATCATTTCTTCTACTACAATGGCTCATTGCATTAAATTTGAACACCAGGGTTCATTTACTTATCTCAGTGATGTACCATCTCTGCTCCATGTTCTTCGAGATATTAGTCAAGTTGAGAAAACACTTGATATAAACAAGAGTGTTAAAGACAACTCTTTTTCCCTTGTTGCTGGCATCATCTCATTTAGAACAGTATTTACCAGTTTTATTTAGCAAGAATTCTAAGCTAAATCCCATGTAGATCAAGGCCAGATGGGAAGCATGTCATTTAGTTGTGACATAGCTCAAAAGAAATTTCAGCCCCTCCTGTGTATTTTCTACAGGGATCAAATGAACCAAATAGCAATTTGAGAATAAGCAGGCACTAAACATTGATTAATTCTGACCACATTCCAACAGAATCATGTGTTAGCTTCCAATTAAATATCCAAACTGCTCAACAAGATTAATGGTAAAACACAGACTAACAAGAGGAATTAAGGATGATTTGCTTTTGATCTCCTATCAGGAATCATTGCCAAATAAACAAAGACATAAAGCTGTACATGGAGCATTCCTCAAAAAGAACCAATCACAACAGCTACTATATCAAGTTGCAGAGGAACTAATCACCATGTTGGTGTCTTGAGTTTCTTCTCATTCTCAAAATATTGGCTGGCAATGGCCATGCACCATGTTCTTCTTTTCAAGCAGAGAGCAGCTGAAAGTTTAGGACAATCCAGGAGATGGAATTGCTGCAAATGTATATGGTGGTCTACCAGCAAGAAATTATCCAGGATTAAGCCTGAGGAGACTCTAACTGCCTGCACTGGGTTTAGGATGCATTTGCAATTGGATCTCTTCCATATGTCTCTCCATCATTCTTAACAGAAGAGATAATTCTAGTATTCAGGTCATCCCGGCTACATGTCTCCTCTTTTTTTGTCTAACAGACATAGCCCACTGCCGTTCTGATTTCGTTAAAGGTCACAGGAAATCACTTTTACAAGCATTTGTTGATGTGGCAGCTTGGTCACTTTTCAACACTATGGGCTCAACACTTACATTTTATCTTGCATCAAAAGCACCAGTTCCAAGATGAGAAAATAGAATCTCAGTTGTGTGCAAACAGAACAGGTTTTATAGAAATGCAGAGTAATATATATATTCAAAGCCTATTTTAAAGCAATATACAGCCTCTTAACTTATATCTTCTGCATTTCCAGGGCCTTTGTATTCTTCCTGGTCAGTCTGACTTAATGCCTGATGAAATACAGACCCATCAGATTTGGGCTTGTAGCTTTAGATATGCTCTCTTGATCACCCTGACATTCCTCTCTTCACTTGCATGAGCTCTGCATTCAGTACTCCAGTAAAAATCTTCCTCTCAGCTCACATCACAACAGAAGTGTGTGATATAGGAATCACTTCCTGACCATAGCAACAGTGTCATCATTATTCTTGCACATTTCAGAATAAGGAGTTACTCCCCACCTCAAATCTCCCCCAAGAACACATCACCAAAGACAAGACACATGTGGTCTCATTTTCTCCTGACAATAGCTGGAGAGGACTGTGTTTTCCAAATCTCTCTCAGCAACCACCTACCTCACCCAGCCTTAAATGCCCATCCTGCAACTTCCAGGTTACCCACTCCAGATTCATCCTCTAGTCAGCAAAGAAAAAAAAAAAAAATCACTTCCAAGCCACCTCAGGATTCTAGAGGCAAACAGTTGATACAGGCAAAGAGAATTTGCTTCTTTTTTTCCTGTAGTATGTGAGGGGTCTCCAGATATCCACCTCAGAGTAGAGTTACATGAGAGGATCTCCTCCCTTTAATGAAAAGAGAGGTTATTGGCAAGTGTTTGAGAAGCTGGGAACATCCAATAAGCACCAAACATAAGAATTGTGATTAAATGTCAGAAGCAGGCAATGCTGGACACGAGCAAAGGCAGATAATTTCTGCATGTCACATTTTCTACTGAATTAATTTGGCACCATTCCCAGACCTTTTTTATTCACTTTCCACTTTTAATTAAGTAGTCAAACTTTACTGGAACAGCCCAGTGCAGAAAGCCAAGTTTTGTGAATATTCACAGAAAGACAGTTTTTAATTGACGGATACTCATTCTTGTTGCAATCTCTCATATGAGCTTTATCTGATCACTTACCAGTAGCCAGTTCTGCTCAGTGTAGTAAATAGATGCACTCACACAAAGCTCTAAGAAACAAAGATGTTTTCAAAGACTCTCTAAATTGCTTTTAATAAAACTGCAGAAATAAGACTGGCCGCCAACCTTTTAACAACAGAAAAAGAAAGCGAAATTGAGGGAACAACTCAGACAAGTCATACCATCATTTAGTCATTTTCTAAAACACAGGTTTTCCTCATAAGAATCATAAGTTCTGGATTTTTGTTTTCACTCACTTTGATAATCTACCTTCAACTCAATGAGTCCTAGAAGGGCTCGCACAATATGTAGAGAGACAACATACAACCTTCAAAGCCACCAGCCTGGGGAGGGTATCTGGTGCTTGGCCACCTGGAGACAGTCATGGAGAAGAGACCCAGCTCATGATCGGCCACAAAGCAAACATCTGCCATTGTCATGTTCCACGTCCATCTGCCCACAACAAATCCCAATATCTCTCAGAAAAAGTAAGTTGGGAAAACGAGCAAGGGTGTTGGAAGGGACACTGGAAAGTAGAAGGATGGTAGAAGATATGGAATATATGGGGAATAAGAAAGGTAGACGGTGAAAGGAGCAGTGGTCATTGCGTTCTGTGGGGCATCAGAGGTGTTGCATTAGAGAAGGTGTTGATGGAGTGAAGATTTGAGTGTCCCACACACACTGATATCAGATATCCCAGCTACTGACATAAACAGAACTGACAAAAACATCATCTGGCTGTATTTTAAACTCTCCCTATAAAAGGTATCAGAAAACTTTCTCTGCAGCACAACAGCATGAGATGAGCAAGACAGTTTAGAGACTCCACCTTGCTTAGATTTCACAGTGCTTAACTCAAGAATTCTCTAAGCCTCTGTGAGTTTCAAGTTTTTTCATGTGGCTTTTGCTTCACATATATGTAGTCATGGAGAGATCCACACAGTTATGGCACCAGCAACCTGCAGACCTCAAATGCCTAAGGCCAATAAAGTCCATGAGTCACAGTCTCAGGGGAATCAGAGCTACTTGGCATCTACCCAGAGAAGGTCAATTGGAGCATGGGAGACTATTTCTAAATAACCCAGAGCTTTGCCACTGGGAAAAATAAATAGAACTATGTATCTTGTTTCCACATCTTAGCTGGCTAAATAAATAGCCCTCACAGTGCACTCTCCAGGGCAGATTCTTAAAGTGACCTTGGTCCTGCTGCTGCCCAGGACCAGAGAATGCGGGTGTATCCACAAGAGAAGTGGTGCATTTTCGATGCTGCATTCCTGGCAGCTGATCAAAGAACTAGGGTAATGTCAGCCCCCACAGTTGCTGGCTGTTCCTTCCCAGCAGCAAGGCAAATCATGGTGGCACATAGCTACCAAGTGGAGAGAAGGTATCAAGGGCAAGTACAAAGGGAGGATCAGAGGCTTGCTAGGAGGACATTGGGGTTTTCCTCCGTAGGCAGGTTACAGACTACTGTTCTATACCGATAGCCAAAAAGTAGCAGATGGTTTTGTGACCAACTAACAACACCAAAATAACCACTCCAGACTTGAGCACAGCAACATCAACTTTGGGAAGAGCTACACTAGTGTCAGATGACCAGGAGCACACGCTGAACTAGACAAAGCACGTGACCCCATTTTATTCTTTCTCCCCATCTCAGAAAACCCATCCATAACCTTCCTCCCCCAGTCACCCTAAAATTTTTTAGCTTGAGCAGCTCAAAAAATAGAAGGACATTTTCACACATATCCACCTCCATGTTCTGATGGACTGCAAAGATGCCTGGGATTTTCAGACCAGAGCTATCCCAGGCATTTGCTAATGCTGGGAAAGAAGATCTGTAACTTACCCTACAGTCTGGACTTCTGGTCTGAGGACCTAAATTCTTGCTGACAGCATCTCATGAAACTGCTTTCCCCAGTAGGAGTTGTTTCTAAACTGATCGCAAGCAAGGAGAGTCCCTACTGAATAATAAGTAAATAGTGCCTTTAAATAGATTGCAAGCACCTTTTTTTTTTTTTTTTTTTTAAAACAGAACAGGTTTGTGTGCTTCTTCTGATGTAAAACAGACTGTCTCCACTAGGCCACTGACTTTCTCAGCTGCTCCTAGTTATTAAATGAAACAAGGAGGTTTGAGCCTTAGGCAGCCCAGCTGAGTGGCTACCAGGCTTCAGCTGATTATCATTCTTGCTCGTTAAGCCAAGTGTAGGTGGGAGTCAAATCACCTTTTTCTGTGAGCTAGGTTGCAGGAAAGATTTTATCATCTGTTTGTGTGCTCGTACAAATATGTTATAAGAGTACAAATGTTTCAGGAAAAAAAGGGAATTAGGAAAATGAACCAGCAATGAGAAAGGTCAGGGAGAGAACAGTTAATGTATAAGATACCTCTTTTTCAAAGGGAAAATAAAAGGAAGCTTTTCAACAATAAATAAAATGCCTTATCAATAAAACTGGAGTTTTATTGAGAGAAATTTTGAGTTTGCACTTTCTGTTGTGTCAGTACGTCTCCAATGGGAAAAAAGGTCCACAGGTTCAAAATAATTATTGTACATCAGATAAAAGGAAGAAAAATCCAGATATTGCACATTGACAGTCTAGAATCATCAAATTCAAAAGAAGTGTGTTTCTCTGAAGGCTATTTCTTTCCCTTTCTGCTTATAAATGAGTATTCTATACCACTTTACAACCTATAATACAACAACCCTCAGCAACACTGGCTGCATCTCCAAATGAGTGTCAGCAAAAATCCAGGCTACAAACGCATGACAGATACCAAGTTTTCCACTTTCCTCAGAGGAAACAGTGACTGGAAAAAGCAGATTTGCACAAAATTTATTTTAAAAGCCTTTATGCAGCCAGTCCCATTGCTGAACAGAGAACTAATACAAGCTCAAGTCCCGTTACACACTGACCTACGAGACTACCACAGAAGTAGAACTAACACTAGTCTAATCACTGCCAACACTTCCATAGGAAGGAAATCAGGGAATTGAGTGGAATTTTCTTACTTAAGCACAGGCACAGAACCATCCATCACTTTTGGTTGCCTCAGAAGTCAAGCCCAGCTCTGGGTCTGACTCACCCTGGGCACCCCTGTCATACATAAAGCAGTTCTCCAGGCTCCCTGAGTCTTAAAGATCAAAGTTATAACATGAGGCCTGAGGGGAATCTTGGAAGGTGCTCAGTTATCCCAGGAAAAATGTCCAGCGATAATATTCTTTGAGTTGGGTAATACCCAAACATCTGTGCAGGAAACATCCTGATATCATACTTTTGGGCAGAACACATAGATGAATCACAGGTAAGCTGGCTTAGAGAAGCTGTGAAGCAGTTCCAGGTAGTTAGCACTACACTAGAAAGCCAAAAAAGCAGGCAAAAGTGAGTTGACTTCCATTAACACGGCAGCTGCAGGAAGTTGTGCATCTGCTGGGCCCGTTCAGTATCTTATTTATCAAAGCAAACTGTTAAAAAAAAAATTTATAGCCCCAGACATGTAGGCAGCAGAGCTAGAAGAACACTGCATTTAGCAAACAACAGTACCATGTGTTGCCATGCAAGTTCATAATTCGTGGCTAGTGGAAAGTAATTCAAATTCCCTCCCATGCAACGTATTGTGTAACTGGTGATATTGGGAGAACTGGTAGCAGT
The DNA here is from genome assembly GCA_033628505.1 of Tringa tobata. Taxonomy (NCBI): domain Eukaryota; kingdom Metazoa; phylum Chordata; class Aves; order Charadriiformes; family Scolopacidae; genus Tringa; species Tringa tobata. The sequence goes on along the minus strand of JAHREE010000194.1, from coordinate 4,287,611 downwards.
CTTTGATGGTAACAGCAGGATGGACATTATTTACCAGTACCTTCATCCAAAGGGACTGGCCCCCATTTCAACCACAGCCAAGCAAGTAGCAGTCAAACTGTTGTACCATGTCTGTCCATCCACTTCTCACCTACACACGATGCTCAACCTAAAGCTATTTCCCCAGTAATCGCCAGCCATGAACTGCACCCCTGTCAGGTCCATGCAGAAGCCAAAACTGATAGATGTTGCCATGTCCTTGCTGAGACATACATGAACAAGTAGGGACTACAAGCTCCACAGGACAGTGCATATCTAAGCAGGAGAATTGGCAGGTTCTGTGTTGCTTAAGCAAATGTGATTATGTGGGCACAGGACATAGCAGTACATTCTTCCTCCTGATTGTAATGAGCAAGCCACAGAAATGTGTTGTGTCCTTCTGTGGGTGTTTTCCACATGACAAAGTTTGCCTTGACAGACATCTGAAGACGTGGTCAGAATGGACAACTTAAAGACTAGTGCTCAGCATTAAGACAGATATAAAATGGGCTTTCTCTCTTCAGGAAAAAGAAAACTAGTTGAAGTATTTGGGATGGGCTTAAAAACAGACCCAGATTAATACCGGTGAGAACTGTCATACCTCAAAAATATCATAATGACCTGGTCACAACTGTCTGCAAAAGGAGGATGAGGCAACACTGCCATGATCCCACTGTACCTGCCCCAGGCCAGTGGTGGCAGGGGGCTCTGGTTAAGGGGTAGGCAGGAGCAGTTTTTCATGCTTCTCAAAATCCAGTCCTGACAGGGAAATGAAGGACGATACCTTGCAATCAAACTGCCATCACTGTACAGGGTACACTACAAATAAACAGCCACCAGCATGAATCATATGATGAATCACAGCATTAACATGCCCTTCAGGGAACTATTTCTGCCTCTTAAAAAACCCTGCAGATTTAAAGTGAGTGAAAATTGTGCATCCATTTCTGATTTCTTTGCCTTTTCAAGTGGAACCAAAATTTTATTTCTTGCCATCCTGGAAAGATGAGTTTCCTTGGGGTGACTGCCTACCTGACTGTCCTGACGTGTCTCTTGCTGTAGGGGGTGATCACTTTGAAAAGCAGCTCCATGGCTCCATTGATGCCAAGTGTAGTTCCTGTGGTAACTAAGCCAATAAAAGAGAAAAGCAGTCAGATCTGAAGCAGGTAATCTGCAATATTTTGTTTGGAGGTGATGCGGGGAAGGGAGCAGCTGCCCCTGGGGCTATGAGCAGATTTCTCTGGGCTCTCAGCTGGACTTCAGAGGTCATCTTACAAACACAGAAACTGAAGTACAAAGCTGTTTCTGGTCACAACCTGAGCCACAATCACACACAAAAGCAGATCTCAAATCCTGCAGTTCTTCTCCGAGTTCCCCAAAGCCCCTTTTCCCATAAATATTGCACTCTCCAGAGAACAAATCATAGTTAAATAGGGTCATCTCCCAGCAAAATGTCAGGGCTCGAATTCATCTCATATTTCCCCAAAGGCAACTCTGTGAGGACGGTTCATTTCATAGGGGCATGGAGGGTAGTTTTCTTTCTGTGCTATTACTCAGCAGTAGGCAAGTGGAGGGTTTTTTGGGAGGGGGTGCTTCTGGATGCAGCTTAATTTCAGCAAGGCCTTACCTTTAATCCTTCATTTGCTAACACACTGGGAACTTTATATATATATTTTGCAATCGATTCCAAAAATGCCCAATGCGTAAACTAAGTGCTTAGCCAGCCCCCACCCCCCCTCCATAAGACAAGGCTTTCCATGTAAAGAAGGTATGAATACAGCCCTGAAATATTAGATGCAAGCGAACGGGGTGAAAGGATCAGTAATCAAGAGCAGCCAGAGGCAGACCTGGCTGCCTGCCCACTGCTGGGTTTTGGTTGTTTTGTAAATATCTCCCAGTGGTCATCACAGAGCTGCCAGAGGGCCCATCATCTCCTGCAGGCCTACCGTGTCCCCGCCAAGCTGTCATGTGATGGAAAGCTTCCCAAGGCTTGCCAGCTACTTTTACACTAGCTGGTAATTCATTAGAGAGGCAGAGCGGTGGACGAGGCTGCCTGAACTCACCCTGCCCCAGAGCAGGACGTGGGCTGCCACACACAACTGGTGGCAGAGATTGTGAAGGGAGTGACCTGGAGCAAGGAGCTGGTGCGTGAGATTGTGGCAAGGACTCATCTTTTCTGCTTTCGTACCTAAGCACTCTCAGAGCTTTATGTGTTTCTGGATCCTCTCTCGTTCCCCTCCATAAAAATAATTTTTAAGGTTGGGAGCATGTAATCTCCTAGTTTGGTACCACATCCACACGGACCATCACCTAACCTCCCCTGCAGCTTCCCAGCTAGGCCACCGAGTCAAAGTCTATTATGGAAGGAGGAAGCACATCTGGAGAGCACTGAAGATACTTGGAGAATAACAGAGATGCTCCAGAGAAGGAGCAGAGTGGGGATTCAGGGGTCTGGCGTTAACAGAAAGGAGGCCAGGCTGCAGCATGCATCCTAAAACCTCTGCAAAAACTGCAGCTGAATTGAGATGCAGGTGCACTGGAGCAGGGAAGAGCGTAGATCATCATTTTGGGTGGGAGGCAGCACAGGGTCACTGCACAGCTGTGAAACCCAAATAAAGGCACATTTCAGTTTCTGGCCTTGGCTGTGGATTCGGTCTCACTCAGCCTTTTAAATACTGCTTATCATGAGGAGAGGGGCTGAATGTTGAAGCTTGGCTGCTTGCCTGAGAAAGACCATGGCACGAAGCTAGCTCCTGTACAGATAGAAGGGACCTGCAGGGCTGGGCGCCAGGAGTGTTAAATCTTAGGTTTGCACATCGCAGAGGGCAGGCAGGATGGCCATCAGGAATTATCTGCTGGGTGAGGGATGTGGGGAGGGAGAGGAAAAGATTGGAGTGAGCAAAGGGAAATTTGCACTGACAGACTTGGTGGGCTCTAGCAGTAAAAGCCTGTACAGATCCGCAATGATCCTAGGGGACAATGCTGGAAACCCTATTGCTTAAATCATTTAATATGAGGGCATTACCAAGCAAGAAAAGCTGGGAGAGTGCATGGGCAGGTGGGGTGGTGGGGAGAGAATACTAGACAGAAGACCAGGATCTAACATGTACTGCCTGGGGGATCTTGAATGATTAACTGATTTCTCTCACTGTTTCTCCACCTGTACTTCCCTCCCTCGTGAAACTGCTCTGAAGATCAATATAATCAACAATAGTGAGACATTTGGCTAATATGGTAAAGGGAACTTGTACCTAAGTCTCAGAGCAAAGGAGCTGACTGTATTCTAGAATAGGAGATCATAGCCATGAATATTTTTCACAGCAGTGCTTTTGTGTTCATAGCCCATAGATGACATACACTATAAAGGCTGTATAGACTCCTTGGGAAACACCTCATTCTATGGTTGGTTCTGGCTTTTGTGCCTGATTCTGCATATTAATGGTGCATTCAGGCACTAACCTTAATCAAAAATGATGTTTCTTTCCACTGAAATGACTGAAAAAAAGAACTCTGGCAGTTGTCACACAGAGGAAAGGAGAAAAATCCAGACACTCACCATTAGAAGCACAAACCCGCAGGACCCAGAGGCAGTGGATGAGGTGCAGGTGGTGGCCCAGATTTCTTCTTGCCAAGCTCAGTATTATATCAGTTGCTTCTGCCTTCTGCACTTTCAGCCCAAACTTCCTATCTGTGAAAAGCAAATAAGAGTCAAACTATTACAAAGACCAGGTCTCTTCAGCAGTGCTGATAAACATAAGTAACATAAGTGCACCAAATCTTGTAAGTCAGGGTCTCACAAGAAAGGCTTTCAAATATATCAATGAGTTCAGTCAGCATTGTTCTCACAGAAAGCAGGAAAACATGGGATTTACCTAGAGTCATCATATACAAATCACAGAATGTTTTGGGTTTGAAGGTACTTTAAAGGTTATCTAGTCCAACCCCCCTGCAATGAGCAGGGACATCTTCAACTAGGTCAGGTTACTCAGCTCCATCCAACCTGGCCTTGAATGTTTCCAGGGATGGGGCATCTACAACCTCTCTGGGCAACAAGTGCTTCACCACTCTCAATAAAAGAAATTTCTTCTTATATCTAATCTGAATCTACCCTCCTTTAGTTTAAAACCATTATCCCTCATCCTATTGCTAAAGGCCTTGCTAAAAAGCCTGTCCCCATCTTTTTTTAAGTCACCTTAAAGTACTGAAAGGCCACAACAAGGTCTCATGGGAGCCTTCTCTTCTCCAGGCTGAACGACCCCAGTTCTCTCCACCTGTCCTCATAGTAGGTGCTCCATCCCTCTGATCATTTTTGTGGCCTCGTCTGGACCCATTCCAACAGGTTCATGTTGTTGTGCTGAAGGCTCCAGAGCTGGACACAATACTCCCGTAGAGTCTCACCAGAGCAGGCTGGAGGGGCAGAATCACCTCCCTTGACCTGCTGACCAAGCTGCTTTTGGTGCAGCCCAGGGTATGGTCAGCTTTCCAGGCTGCAATCACACATTGCCAGCTCACATCCAGCTTTTTATCCATTAGTATCCCCAAGTCCTTCTCTACAGGGCTGTTCTCAACCCCTTTATACCCTAGCCTGTATTGATACCAGGGGTTGCCCCAAACCAGGTGCAGGACCTTAAACAACCTCATGAGGTTCACATGGGCCAAATTCTCAAGCTTTTCCAGGTCCCTCTGGATGGCATCCCAACCCTCAGGTGTGTCAACTGCACCACTCAGCTTGGTGTCATCTGCAAAACTGATGAGGGTGTACTCAATCCCACAATGTCATTGATGAGGATATTAAAGAGTGCTGCTCTCAATACAGAGCCCTGAGGGGCACCACTTGTCACTGATCTCCATCCAGACATTGAGTCATTGACCACTGCTCTATGAATGCAACCATCCAGCCAATTTTTTGTCCACCAAATCGTCCATCCATCAAATCTGTATCTCTCCTATTTAGAGAGAAGGATGTTGTGAATGACATGTCAATGGCAGAAAATGGGTGAAGCCTGTGTGAGAAGCAGCTCTACACATGTCAACACCCTCCCTGCCTTGTTGCAGGATCTCTACCTGGCCAAACCTCAAACAAGAGGTGCACTTCAAAGAAAACCTGACAGCTGTCTGTCAAGTGCATCACAGTGCTGGTTATTGCTGGGACTGTCCATTAGTTTTGAGCTCCCCACCCAAGAAGCCCCCACAGCTCAGCAGTACCTCGTTGGCCGACCCTGGCCAGCAAGCGAAGCAGGGGCAGGAGGGTGCTGTGGTCGGGGGGCTCGGTCCGGGCAGCGGTGGTGAGAGCCTGCAGCAGTGCCTCGCTGCCCCCTTTGCTGATCACGTAGTGGATCCTCCGGCCAGTCCCTGGGGAAAAGAGAAGAGACTCTGCTGAGAGCATCCCTGCCCTGAGTCGCAGCTATCGCGAACTCCAACCCGGCATGGAGCACACAGAGCTCCCGTCACCTTCCAAGGGTGTCTTATTGCTATAAACCCAAAGGCTTTTGCAGAACTGACCAGGGCTCTCCGGTCTGGAGACATGGCTAATGGCTGCGTGGTGAAACCACACGCTCTGCTGCCTCTTGCTCTGGCAGTTGTTATCTTTACTAATCCACGTCCCGCAGAAGTTTTCCATTGTGCATTGAAATGCAGAAGAGAAGAATAAGCAGAGACACCAACAGATTTCAAAGGAGCAGAAGGCTCAGTGATCTTTTCTTAGATACTGGAAATTAAACAAGAAAAGGACTAAAGCTGCAACGGGCGTCTGCCAAATGAAAAGGAATCCTAGGGAAGCTTTGGAGACAGCTTTCAAACAAATGGTCTCCAAAGAAACCACACGTTAATCCTGTGAGCCCTACTGTGTCAACAGTGATCCATGAGCGACTTCAGCAGCGACTTTGGTCTCCATGACTGGAGGAAGCTGCACATTCATCTCCTGGAGGGGAGACAGTACCTCCTAAACTCTGTGTAGGTAATCCTTCCATCTAGCTGAGGAACAGCACTGCAAGGCTTCAAAAGAGAGGCCCAGCTGGATGGGCGATGTCTCCAGTGGGGTTCTGAGTAGTAGGGAATGCAGGAGACCAGCACTCACCGTTGCAGCCCCCACAGCCTGGCAGCTTGATTGAGTTGAGAATTGTTCACAAATGACGTTTTTGGGTTGGAGCAGGAAGAAAAATAAACTTTTTTTTTTTTTAGTTCTTTTGCCAATTTACTTATTTTTTCATGTGGCTCGGGCACGTGCAGCAACATGCCTTCCCTGCAACCCCACGGTGGAGGTGCCTTTTGGGGAGATGCTGAACTCTCTGCATGGGAGAGTCCCTGTGCTCTGGGAAGCCAGACTTTTCTCCTTGTCTCACATCCCTCTCTCCAGTGGAGCTGGTGAACATTTCCAGTGGCTGATTGACAGGGATTGTGAAATACCTTGAAACTGACAGGCACCTTTTAAATTAAAAACAATGGAGACTTTCTGTGTTGTCCTTTTTCTCTTTAACTTGATGGAAAAGCTCAGTTTTCCAAACACAAGAGTAAGGACTGCTGATTACAGGTACAATTCACGTTTTGTTCACCTTGCAAGCACCTGGCTGAGTTTATGCAGGTATGAATTCCCTGACCTGTTTGAGGACCCCCTTTTTGCCCCTAGCCCACAGGCATTGCCCCAGAGATTCGCTTTCTTACCCAGAGAGAGCAGGTCAGTGAGGACACTGAGAATATTCAGAATGATTTCCTTGTCACAGGAGCTCTGAAATGGAAACACACTGAATTTAGGGGATCAATTCAGAACAGAGAACTTCATGATACGAAAGGCTGCAGTGCATCTTGCAGTGCAGAGGTACTGAGATCCTTGTTTGGGTACTGAGAAATTTTTGTGCCATCTGGCCAGTGAATATGTGCAACCATATTGATAACACATTTTAAAAGGCTCTGACAGACATACTGATCATACCACACAATATTTAATACACAGTAGCATTTCTGCAGAATATACAACTAAATTCTAAATTACATCTCTCTTTTTTTTTTTTTAAATTTAGTCTGGTTACCTCAAAGCTGAAGAAATTCTGTATCACACAGAAATGTTAAATGTGGGGTGGTTTTCCATAACAGCATCCCTTATTACTGGCAGTTGATGAAGAACACTTTTAAATTATATTAATCTCATTTACAAGAAAATTCCCTGTCTTTGCAACTTGCAACTACAACCACATGGAACCCTGGAATTTGGGGAGCAGAGAGATGCCCTAAACTTATTTTTAATCAAGACAAAGTAAGCACCACACCTTGACATCACACGTTCTGCTTTAGATTCACTTGAAGTTTTGCACTAGAGGAAAGAAGATATACTGTACTTGAGGATAGAGAAACACATGATATCTACTATCCATCTGTGTGATACACTAGACCCCTTCTCTAATCCTCCTCCAACCAGATTTCACTGCAGAGACTGAAGAATTAATCACCAGTCTGTATTGCTCTGTGAGGGATTTGGGTTAAGTTCTAGATCTCTTAATTTCTGTACAGATTCAATACAATACAATATAAATTTCCAATATAATAGAAAACTTGCATTTGTGCAGCCTTGGACTTTTGGACTATGCAGCCAAATGGACTTTTGTTTTTCCAGTTGATCTCTGCTAAAGTCACAGTACAGGCTGACATGGTGCTGAGGATTGTGCAGGTAATTAGGGCGCTGCATATCATACCCCTCCCTCCTCCATTATAGTCGTGGAGGGTATGCACTGAGTGAGACATGGGAATGAAGCAGGGAAAAGCTCAGTCTTCACCATCAGAGCAGGTGACTGTGAGCCTGAAGAGTCAGGTTCCCACCAGTCGCAGAATTCATGTAGGATGCTTCAACCAAATCTCCTTCTGCATTGGCAAATTATATGTGCCATCTTCTGCATACAATATCTACGTTAATGATGATGCCTCCTAACTTCTGTATCTCCAATATTATGTATTCTTAGACTTCTTTTTAAAAAATCACAATTATTAACAAAAAACAACCCCAAATCTCTGAAAATCAGAACTCCCATCATGCATGTTTTGGTTGATTACCAGTGCTACCAAACTGGGTTGGACTAGATGATCTCCAGAGGTCTCTTCCAACCCCGTGTGATTCTGTGGTTCTGTGATTAACTGCTCGATACACGTTTCATGCAGGTGTAAGTGAGCAACAGGGACAAGAGTATCAGCAGGGGAGTGAGACAAAAGAACAAGATGTGGTCAGGGGAAGGGGAAGGAAGGAAGAGGAGTCAGGTAAGGATAAGAGATTGGAGCAAAGAAGCAGAGAATCACGTCTGAAATGGGGGGCTTGGGGGACTTGGGTCTGTGAGCAATGCTGCCTTTCTAAAGGCTCACCTCACATTTGTTGTTAACTAAAATCCACAGGAAAAGTGTATGTGTCATCCCCATCTCAGAGCTGGTCCGTGCCCAGAGAGAGAACCTGCTGTTTCTATTCGTTACTATATTAACTCAACACGCAGAGATCTTTGCAATGAACATAAAAGTTCAGTCCTTTTATGAACCGTGCTGAAATCAAAAGGCTTGGTATGATAGGATTACTGCTTCTCTCAGAGCCAAGACAAACAGAATACGTGACTTTAATGAAATTCAGTAACTCCCTGTTCACCAAGTATTGCCACCCTCATTTTGGAGAAGGGCTCCAAATCCGTGTTACTGGCTCGAGGGACCACATAGAGAGAAAGGTTTGCAGCAGGGTCAGAGCAATTCTGAGCACTGTTACTTCTAGGTAACGTATATAGTTTCATTCTCACATTAATCTTGCTAATTCATATCTTTGTTCATTAGTCCACACTCCTGAGCTGTCTTAAGTCTCCTCATAACTTCAGAGCAAAGTGGAGTGATCAGAGCTCTCTTTCCAAGAGCTTCTTGGCATTGTTTTAGCATAGGGACTTAATGGTCAGGGGCAGGGTGTCAGATGTGATGAGTATCCACCAAATTTACTGACTCCAGGAAGAGTTCCTGTTCTCAGCACATTTTTAAATATCCGGGTTGCCTAAATCAGACTGTCCTCTGGTTTTGTCTTGCTGCCTCTCAGTATCCCTTTCCTCTGTAGGTGGATGGATTACACATTAAGGTTTCAGTAATGAAGTCTTCATTGATTTATGCTCCTATTACACTGGGTTGTTTATTTTAACTGATTGGATTGTGGGTTTCCTAAGCCATTAACACAAATAGTGATGACATAAGATATCCTCTGACTTTCCATGTGCTTTATCCAGGGACTCAGGCGAACAAAGAACTTGAGGGGACGTGGAAGATCAACCTTTAAGATGTGTAAATTAGAGCTGGGTGATATTGCCAAATATTTTACTTGAGTATTTACTCTTGATAGTTTAACATTAAAACTTTGACTTTGTTGGTGTCCCGTTGTGCCCATTCCTCCAGCGCACCAGTGAGGGAATTGGATGACTTGTGTGTTTGCTGAAACAGTGGATAAAATCCTAGTCCCATTACATATTCTAATGTATTTCCCACTAACTTTAGTGGCACCACTGGATAGTATAGAATACTGCAGAAGAACACAGCTTCAATTTATAATAGCAAGACAATACAGAAAAAACAACCTTATAGTTGCTGTTTGTTGTCTTCTAAGATGGCAGCTTGCCTGCTGAAAAGAAACAGCTCAGATTTTGACTAATTATCTTGAGAATTTCAAAATCATCAAAGAAATCTAGACACTGAAATGTAGTAGAATTAATTGTTTAAATTAATACTTATACCACAGTCTTCTTGCATGAATTGCCAACAAATTCATTCATAAAAAATATTCAGTAAATCTTTTTGAACAGTAAGTACAAATGAGAAAATCACAACTTGTGCCTGATCTAAAAAAGATGAATAGAGTAATTTCTTTAATGCAAATTACTTACACAGCTCTAGTTAAAATAAACACATTGGTTATTTTTATTGAAAGATATGTTTGATGGTTCAAGAACAAACTATAAGCAAAGGGAGGAGAGAAGTAAAATTCCTCTTGCTAAATATTTTCCATTCTTGCCAGCGCTTACAAATGTTAGATACAACATCGATACACGCACAGACTAATGAAGATGCATTCATGGTATATGGGTGGAATAAGAGCAGAGAAAAGTTCCCGGAGGCTCAAGCTAGATTACAAAATCACCAACCTCCTGCAGGATTTCACTAAAAGGATTTAGAGTTAGAGCCAAATTGTTACCTATTAACAACAGCCTGCAGCTGCTTTTCACGGCTTGCAGCTGGACAAAGGCTAAAGTAGCAAAAAACATCACTTAAAATATCAAGCATGGCTGTACTTTTTGGCCAGAGCCCCTCATCTCAGCCTTAACTTCAGCGAAGCCTGCTGTCTTTCCCACCCCACCAGGAGTATCACAGGGCTGAGTTCAGATGCATTTAATCAGCTCCCGGCTGATAGTTCCTCTCTGAGCTTTTTCTGGGAATTAATCCCTGAAACACCGGGGCTTTGGTTAGCTTGGCTGAAGCTCCTCATAGATAAACAGCAGGAGGGGATGGAGAAAGCCAGAAATAAAAAAAATACCCCAGCGAATAGTCATTGATACATTACAGCAAGTGATTAGTTGGTGACATTGGGTTTGGAGGACAACAGCTTGATCCCAAGCTCCTTCTGACTGGCAGCTCGGGTTATTTTTTTGGCCCTCGATTAAGCAGCAAAGGAGTCCCTGTCTCCTTGTCCTGTTCCTGGGAACATGCCAAGACAACCTGTTATTTACTCAAGGCAAGATTATAAAATTGCAACTAAACCACGGTAACAGGTAATCTTGTTTCATCAGGGAAGTCTCCTGGGATGTTTTCTGCAAGATCCAAAGAACCAACAGAGGTGGGATTTTTCCTGTCCCACCTGAAGGACAGCAGCTATCAGTGCGGTTCCCCTTTTAGCACTGGCTTAAAACAAAGATTTCCCATAGACTCAGCCTTTTGTGTAGCTCTTGGGCTTTACTGTCTTTTGCCTGAAGGCAGGTATTTCTCCAAATGAGACACACAAACTACTGAGAGTGTTTACTGTGAGTCTAAGCATTAATGCTGAAAAAAGGAGGACGCCCAGAAGGAAATCAAACAGTATTAATTTGTGCGGCGCAATATTTACTAATAAATATTTTATTTGGGGAAAGAAATACAAAGCAGTTATTCCACTCACAAAAATAATAAATGCAAAATTAAAGTCACTCCTGCAAAGTAATGGATAACATGATTTTTAACAATACTCTATTAAATTAAATGTTAGATATAGTCTCACAAAAAGAGAAAAAAACAAAAAAACAGTCTGTTTTTAAAGAAACGCTATTGCTGCAATGGGCTAACAAACTTCCAGGCCTGTTTTTTTAAAGAGACTGAGGAATAGGATGTCCGGTTCCAGGGTTTTTTTGGTTTGTTTATTTGTTTGTTTGTTTGTTTTTAAATAGCCTGGTTCTAAATAGGGAAGCAGGATTTGATGTGTTCAAAATATATCCTTCTTTCTTCTCTTACCCTTAATAAATTTGCCCACACAAATAGCAGCAGTCAGAAACCTAACCGTCTGTGTAATGAGACTTGCATCTGCAAGTAAGATTTCCCACTCTCTGCGGGCAAAGCCTATTGAAGAGAAATCCTGGTGCAAAATTAACAGCAGCCAAAATCAAGACTAGGTTAGGGGCTGAGCAGCGTTAGTCCTCGCTCCCTCCTGATACCTCTAGAAACTATTGGGCTGCTAATAACTGCATTCATGCTTAAATCAGAGACTCCCTTCTGCTGCCAGCGAGGCAGAGGTGTGTACCAGACCCAACTGCTGGGTGCAGCCACTCACCGCTGGCATTATGGATTTGCCAGCTGGATATCTCCTTCCCACAGCTGACTATCCAGTCTCACAAAAACTGTGAAGCCAGGTTCGGCGCCTTATGTTCTGTGCCTTGTCAGAGTAAATTGCTTTTTCTAATTTAAGAGGAGCTAAAAATTCACAGTTAAATAAGAGAGCAAAATACCCTGGAGAGTTTCTTGTCTGTGTGCTCCCGTCCTCAGCCTCAATATTCAGCCAGCTAACTGTGATTTCTTCTTGTTGGAAGGTTATTATCAACAGTATTGGATACATGGAGGCTTAGGAAAAAAAATAATCTTTATTTCTGAGGGGAAAAAAAGGCTTCAGAGATCTCTGAAATTTTACTAGGCAACCTCAGAATAAGGGAGTATTCAAATTAAAGTGATTACAGCCTGAATTTTGTTATTTCTGAAGCAATTTGTTACAATACTGCCATCATCTTGCTTTAGAAGGATCCTGAGAAGTTATGGTCCTCTTGCTCCTGCTCCCAAAACACCCATCCGGCTGTCCTCAGCACCACCACAGACATCAGCATCCTCGGTGGTAAACAGTAAGTGCATTTCTTTGGCTGAATCTGGATATCCTCTCCTCAGGAGTTCAGATAGGCCAGAGCAAGCCAGGAAACTCAAAAGAGACCTGGAAGGGAAAGGGGCTATTTAAAGACTGGGAGAGGAGGACCTTGCTGCTCGGGCAGTGTCCTAAGTGACCTCTATAATCCTGCGAGAAAGGCGTTCGCAGCTGTGTGGGATCACGTAGCCCTCAAACTGTACACATGGCAGCCAAGGGGCCTCCCAGGACACGACACGTGGCCCGACAAGTTCTTGCTCCTGTTCCCAAGCCTTAGAGCCAGGTCCCTCTGGCTGGCTCCTGCACACCCCTGTGAGGCACGATGAGGACCTCATTTACCCAAGCACCAGCCATCTTCGTTCCTGCTGATGCTTAACACCAAGCCAGGTTCCATGCATCAACCCAGAGCAGAAGCTGTGGTTTTTATACCAGGGAATATAGCAAAGAGTCATAAAAAAGGTCCTTCTCCCTGGCCTGCTGCAATCTGGTGGGTGGCTTTTTTCATGGCCTGCAGTGACCTGAAGGTATGTTTTTTCTCATCCTTGTTTGCACTTGGGTGTGATAACCTGCAACATTTTTTTCTCAGTAACACACCAGCTCACTGCTGGGTGTAATGATGAGATAACCTTCTCAATGGATGGCAGCTCATCCAGGTGACTGGGCAGAAGTAGTGCCTCAAAGCCAACTTCTAACATGCTGTTGCACAGGGCTTTGCTCCTATTCCTTGAGCTTCAGAGCTTCTTCTCAAAGGATATATGCTACACTCTGTGGGACTGAACTGCTTTAAAGCAGAGATGGGCAAATTCCAAACTTTTATCTCAATGTCTTCAAAACACTGAAGGTGTTGAGATGTAACAGCTTGGCCTGAGATGATCTCTAGCCAAAATAACTTGGTGCATAACATGGTGGAAATAATCTGTGCCAAGGAATCTTACTATATTTAATGCAATAAATTGCACTAACATAACACCTTTCATCACAGGATCACATATTTCTTCACAAATATTAATTAACACCTGCCCCACTGCATCCCTCATCAAGAAGATCAGATTCATTGCCCCTTAGTTTCCTGGTGGGGAATATCACCTTGTGGTGGGAAATTCACTTAGTCCATACCTAAGAGGAGTGGTGGCAGAGCCTAGATTCCAATAAAATGAAGCAGAAACACTCTCTGCACAGAAGTATTATATTTCTCAATCACACACTTCCATTTACTTGTGGGGCGTTCTAAGATTTCCTCTCCTGAGATCAGTCTTCTCCTCCCAATTTTCCAGGAGTAAGCGTAGCAGAAAATGCCTACCCTCTGCAAGGAATCATAATGCCAGACTGGGAGAAGAAAGGGCTACTCAGTGCCATTGAGTCCTAGCCCTGTCGATGAAGTGATTCTTCCCTGTGCCCAGGGCTGAGGGAGATGCTACATTTAATTCAGCCATACAGGAACCAAGAGGCACATAGACCACGGCCTGACCCTTTTCCAAAGGATGTTTTACATGCTATGTCACAAAGATTGCAAGGTGTTTCACCTAACTTCAGAGCAAGGTTGTTCATGTCTGTGCCACATCATTATTGTGTCACACTAATAAAATGTAGTCACACCCAGATATCTGCAGGAATTATGCCCTGACAGACTGCAATGTGTTGGACACTGTTGGCAAAGTAAATTGCTTTTTTCTTTCTTTCTTTTTTTCATGACAGATTTTTCTCTATGTTCTCAAAGAAAAGATTGTCCTTGTGCAGAAATTCCTCCTGATACAAAGTTCCTTTTGTGTCACTTGCTCCTCTCACTAATGCATCTCTAATAGAGCAATTACTTCATTATGCAGAGCCAGTGGTAAAACACATTATTATATAACCTTAAAATGCTTCTGTCAAATTGGAAGTTTTAAAAGAATGAGGAAACTTTGAGATACATCAAAACACGTGATATTCTACAAAAAGCTTTTAGACTTTCCTTTGAATATTTCTAATGTTCTTTCTGCAATTTGTACTGCAGATAAATTCTCTCAGGTTTCATCTCTTATTTCACAATAAGCTACCTATGACACCTAAAAATTGTGACTGGATTTGATGTTATATCGTTAACTTTTTCCTCTTTTTAATCTATTTTTATTTTAATGCCAAAATCATCCTAGCATATGTCTTTCACACTCTCTTAATAAGTTTCTATAAGACATTAACCATTCTTGTGCAATGATCTCCATATGGATGTTAGCACCTACTGTTTATTGCTGTTTCTTGGATTTATTCTTGTATTTTATATTACTTTATCTGTTACTGAACTATGTTAAAATATTAATGTTTCATTCAAAAGCCACTCTGTTACAGCTACTTAACACAACTGCCACCCAAACTTGATAGGAAGGATCTGTATTTTCCGTTCAGCTGTACGTCGCTTTTCCACTACTAATGATGAAAGAGCAGCATGAAACACGCTACTTTCTTTCTTTGTGAGATTTTATGGGTGTCAGTCCAGAGAACACTCTGTCTTTCAGAGATGAAGTGTAATTGGGAATTAAAAGTTTTTTTTCAAGCAATGACATTTCTCAAAGTGCAAGTGAATCTGGAAGATCCTTGGAAATTTTCCAGAGGTACTTGCTTTTTAATAAAACCACAGATTTTGAATACTATGGCAAAAGTGAGTATGTGCAGGTGGAAATAAATAGCCATAATGAAGGTGCCACTATCCTTGCCTTCTCTGTGGTGTTCCTGCTTGGGCTAAGCACAACAAAGCCCATGGAGTCCCTATGTCTACTCTCAGTCTGCCCTGGCACTTGCCTGTGATAATGCTCTGTTTGATATGGTCTTCTCTCCGTATTCCAGTGCTAACAGGCCCATTTGCTACACATTAGTCTGACATCAACTTGTCCAGGCTGAAGAAAAGGATCACTATAATAAAGTACATTCTGGTTTAGAAAGACAACAGTCCTTTCTCTTGCCAACGTAAGCGTCCTTATGTGTCAATCTACCCCACTTTCAAAAGTGCTTTTCGGAACAGCAATGAAAATGCCTTTAATCAATCAACACTTAATAATGATGATTGAGGTATGGGTAGTGGAGACAAACCGCTAATAACTAATGTTAGTCACAGCTTATTTTCTTAGGAGACAGAACCTGAAAGTGAAAATGATGAACCTATTTTTCCCACCCAGTCTAAGTGAAAAATCAAACAACAAACGAAACTCGGCATCCATAATGAATAGCAAACTCTGTTTCGAAATTCTAATGATTCAAAGTATTATTACTAGTAATGTAAAGCAGAACAACTGTCTAACTGCATTGCCGAGATCCATCTGTCTAGATTTAAACAGCAATCTCTTAAAAGCAAAGCCCTCAGTTCTCTGAAAAGGCTGCCAAATTTTTAAAAGGTGTGAGAGGGGTATGTCATTTTCCATCCAGAGGTAACAAAGCTTTTTATTAGCTTTAGTCTAGACTCTGCGCGAGACACCCAGCAGCAGCAAGACAATGCCACCATGTTAAAGGAAGGCATGTTTGGGGCTTTATTCAGGCATTGTTATTTCAGTAGCTCAGAAGCACTTGCAAACGAAGTGCTGGTCAGTCAAGCTAAAAGGCATTTTATTAGCTCAGTGAATGAGCTCACTGCTGCATTTGTGCTCCAGAAAAACATGATAGGAGTTAAATTTAAAAATAGGAGCTCACTCTCCTTTCAGAGACTCCTGAGCTGAGACGTAGGGTAATGTAGATCAGGGACATTGCAAAGTGAGAGACGAATGAGAGCTCTTATGCCTACAAGCGCCTTTCTCTGTGCAGCAAGACAGTGGTGCTTCTACAGCAGAGCGAACTCCAGCACTTGCTGTGCCCACGGGTGTCTGAGGAACAGCACTGACACAGCACATCCTGACCCAGGAGGCAAGGAGCACGGTATCCCCTGATGTGCCATCCTCTACACACTGTTTAGCTTCAGTCTACTGAGATCCCCCGTGGACTTCACTGAACCAAACTCCCCGGGCTGTCTGTCCTGAGACAGCTCCACATAGGAATGGGCTGAACATGCAATTACATGACTTTTCTGAAAAGAGAGGACCTTTGGCATGAGTCACATGCTCCTCTGCTCCTGGCACAGCAATGGGGACGGACGTCTGAGATTTCCATAGACCCACACGTGTCTTTCCAAGATCTGAGCAAATGTAGTCTTGATGTCAGGGTGGACTGAGCTCTGAGTGAAAGGTGAATTCTTCAGTGAATACCCAGTAGGAGATTTGGTCTATGTCAGAGTCTGCCTCCCATGCCTGCACCCATCACCAGCATGGAGACACCACCAAAAAGTAGTTGTTGTGTCTTATTTTATTTAAGCATGTTCTCAGGGAGACCTGTTGGTGTAACAGTGCTCCACAGGCTTTTTTAGGACATACCAGAGGAACTCAGCTGGGAAGATTTCCATCTGTTTGATCAGGCAGCCACTCAGACAACCTTTTAGACAAAACCTTCCAGAGTTTGCAGTCAGTGAGATACAGCCGCTGCTGCAGGAGCTTTTGAAACAAGCCTCTAATAAGCATGGTTTTCATCCAAGAGAACAAGTCGTTTCAACGCATCTCTGCTTCCAGCTGTCCCCTTGAAATCCCTGTGCATTATGGGGAGATCAAGTGACCTAAGCCCTACTGGAAGAGAGATTGTCAAAGAAAAACAGAGCCAGGCACACGTTTTCCTTCCTGGATTTGTCATCTCCAGTTCTCTCCCCCACTTGCAGAACTTTAGCATGGGGCGAGAGGCCACTCAAATGCAGGAGATTTTGCCCAAAAGGAGGCCAGATAAATCAGGGCAGTAGTGCTGCTTTCCCCTAGCCTCTCCAGAAGCTGTCTCCATGTGGATGGTACTGGTTTATTCCTGGAAAAATGGAGGGTCGAAGGAGGCAGTTCAGTCTGTTCCTCTGACTTCATCAGATCAGCATTTTAATCATAGGGAAAGGTCAGGTGGACCATTCTCCCTCCTCCCCTCCTTTGCAGTGCAGACAGGTGGGCATTCACCATGCCAAGCAAACTGCTTATGGAAGGATCTCTTTCTCTCCCTGTCACGCTCCTGCTTGCCAGGTTAGTCCTGAGTAAAATGGAGGGCCAACTTTATCTTCAGGGTAAATCTGCTGCGTTGGCCTTTCAGCAGGAATCCCACTAAAAACCAGAGGATGGCAGAGAACGAGAAGCATTGCACTGCTTTCACCCAGGCCACATGAGTGTCGTCTGCTCATGAAGCCAGCTATTCTAGCCTTCGATTTGGAAAAAAATGTGAACGAAGACTCCCTTTCCCCTAACTTGACAGATGAGTTTTATCTCCATTTACTGACCAAACGGGGAAATCCAGTGGCACAGACATTAGATGAGTTTGATAGAGAGAGTTTGTAACAGTCCTGAGAATAAAGCCCAGGACAGCTGCATTAGCTGTCAATACACTGTCATTCTCTCTTTTGAATGGAAGGGAATAGGTAGCAGAGAGTGCGATGGAGCAGATGGGCCCAGGGGAGAAAAGACTGACTCTGTTTACTCCAGGGATCAAATATCCATTGGGCCCAGTGGGAAGCCTCGGCCTGTAAATTACACTGAAAATTAATGTGCATAAAAGGCTTCACAGTAGTTGATTGCAGTAAAACACAGTGCTGTGGCGCTTCCATAGCTCCAGTGTCAGAAAAATGTCTGTTTCACTTTCAAAGCATCACTTGTTGAAAGGGGGAAAAAAGCCAAGATTTCTTTGGTAGAATAGTTATTTCTCCCACAGGACACTTCCATGTCAGAATTACTCAATTTTCTAATAAGAATCATCATGAAAGTTTTGCTTTCCTCATTAATTCCACCTCAACCTATGGCACCTTTTGAAAATAAGGCTGTGTTCTTCCAGGAGAACAGATCACGAGGTGAAAAAAACCAACCTTGTTCTCTAAAACCCCTAAGGAAAGGAGGTTTAGCTTTGCCCAGAGAATTTCTTATCATCTAGATTTTATCCTATCAATCAATAGCTGGTCTAAAACATTCATTCTCTTTTGTGTAGCTTAGTAGTGCCTGTGGGCAGATGGGTCTCTACGATGTTGTCTTTGTCCTCTCCAGAAAACATCTTATGAAATCAATGACAAATTCTTGGCTTCTGAAACCATGATTTCTTTATAATTTGGTAGGTCTCCACTCAGTAAAACAAAGGGCATAACAGTACAACAGGTCAAAAGGAAGTACTAAGTCATGGATATGAAGGTGATGTGTCTCCATTGACCTGTGGAGGTGAATGACCTTATTTTAAAGGGGCATTCTTCATCATATTATACTTTCTTTCCCAAAACTGTACTAAGATAAATTGTTTTCCCTATATGAAAAGGCAAAAGATTATCCAGTTCTTGGAAATTTGAATCTTCACACAAAAAATGCACCTAGACTATATTTCAGTCAATTTCTCACAAAGCTGAATCAATTGGAAAAAAGCAGTTGTTTTGTGGTTTGTTTTCTTTTTCTTTAAATTATAACAGAAAATGTCTAGAAATATTTAAGAGTGCTTTGGACTCATGCTCTTGTTTCAAAGTCATCTTTAATTAAACTGTCTCTTCTGAGACAGCAGCTCAGTAGTGCTTCCTGTTGCACACACAGCTTCTAGGATTGTCGGCACTGACAACCCAACAGTATGTCAACTGAGCTGGACAATTTAGTTGCACAAGAACGTACCGTATGGTCTCCCCCTGACACTTATTCCTCACCTCCTGCAGCAAAGTTGGGTTTGTCAGTAGGGAGAAGGGAGACTGTGGTGAGATTGCTTTGAACTATTCTGGGTCTCCCTAGAGAAGGCTGTAGCCTCCTCTCAAGGAGCATGTCTCACCAATTTCCAGGTGCATTCCTTGCAGTCCCCCAGGGACCAAAACCAGCCTGCTTTGCCTGAGAATCATAGCCCCACATCCTTTCCTGCAGAGATGAGCAGCAAGCCCAGCATGCAGAACAACCCCAGCTCGTGGATCAAGGCTTCTACCCTATGGCCCATCGGGCCCTGTAGGCAAACAGGTGCAAATAGACTATCTGTGAGACAAGCGCTTATTAAAAGAACAGGGAAAGGCAACAGGGAATTATTTTATATCCTGGTCTGGTGAGAAGAACATAGTCACAGAACTGGAGTCTGGCAGAGCCCAATGACATACGTGGACACATGGTATGTCTATGGATCTGGGATTTTCAAAGACCTGTGAAAGCCTAAGGTTCTCAGATATCCATACATCAACCCTAACATACACAGAAAAGAGCCACCTCTCCCCAGGATCATGGCTCATTCCACAAGGAGCTACCAGCAAACACTGCCTTACTTCTGCACTTCCCACCGACTCCTCCTGGAGCCCTGCAGAAGAAGGGGCTTTAAACAGCACTTCCAGAGAAATAAATCCCCCCAGATTTCATCGCAAGAGCAATGATGATACGTGTTGTGTCATCTACCCTTGCACAAACAGGAATGATCGCACAGAGGCAGCATCCCTATGATAGCAACAACTCCAGGAGCAATTTTCAACCCTGCTATCCAAGACCACAAGTGGCACAAAATTCCTCCTCATCTCTTAAATTCCTGGTACATTTATGAAATGTTTTTCTTCCTATTAACGCACATCAGTAAACTCTCTGCTGGTGTCAGTAGGCACTGTTAAAGTTAACCACTATCAGTCCACATGTTTTTCAATATAAGTAACTGTCTTGCGCTTTTTGCTAAATGTAATATAATAAACCTTAATTCAAAGATGCCCGTGAACATCTTTTCTACCACAGACATTTTTCCCCATTATAGATAAAGCCAAGAGAACTGGACAAATGCATCGAACAGAAAAATGTGTTGAACAGATCTCTGAGTCATTACAACAAAATGCAGCATAATACGCTGAAAATAAGATTATGCTAGACAAAGAAACACAAGCAAGATCTATTCAAGCAAACACCTCTCTGTATGAAAACATCTCTTTTCGTATATTTCACAGAGGGAAATTATTGAAGCCCAAGAAAAGGAGAAAGTGGAAATTTTCCATTGACATAAAAATATTGATGTAATGTATAAATATATCTGCAGTCACACAAAACAAGCTAGATAGCCACCAATAATTATTCTGAACTTACAAATAAATAAGCAAATGCATTTGAATATATTTTTATACTATATGCGAAAGATAAGTATTTTAAACAAATGCATATACCTCCTTACATAATGTAGCTTAATGTGTGTTTATGTCCATAATGCAGCAGTTGTACAAAAAGACAAAATATAAAGCTGCTTGCCATGGTATAATCTACCATTATATTATATCCAAATAGTCTAATTTAAACAGCCTGGCCATGAGTGCAAATTCAGGCCCTCAGCAGCTAAGAAGCACCAGTTTTAAAGTGTTCATGTTATTTTGTTTGGTCCCCTGGAGTAACTGCATTTTTAAATTTCATGACAACTTGTTATATTCCACAAAACCTCTGCTTCAGGACGGGCAGTGCCTGCTGCCTGGAAAACCAGCCCAGGTAGCTTTTCGTCGTCATCCTTTAGCATGTGGTTCTGTGCATTATTTATTGTGTGGAATCCAAGCTCTGCACTCAAAACAAATTATTAATTTACTCCTCCTTTTTTTTTTTTACTGTGTTGTCACCAGAAATTCAGATATTTTTTTCCAATGCTCATTGCCTGATTTCTCAAACACTGATGTGAGACGTGGTGGCATTATTAGACATTTTACATACGATTAACTCAGATGCAGAGGGTTATAATCCATTTCTCCAGACTTGCATTCAACTGATTTAGCAACAAGGCTATCCTGCATTTGCATTTCTGCAGCAAGGGAAAAAGGGGTCTCCAGGAACATTCATGACACAATCTCAAAGCACAGGCCATCCTAGGCAAGGATGAGGGACAGCAGAAGACAGACAGACTGAAGCTCGACATGGAAAGTTCTGCTCAGACTCAGATTGGAAGACATTCTCTTGCTCAGACCAGCCATAGTTGCTGCTGCTCTAACCAGTCTCCATTTACATTTTGCACCCCGAGGTCCTGAATTCTCATTAATGTAGTCATAGGAAATTCTGGAGAGCCCAACTGGAGGCATTTTCAGAGGAGCTGGCAGTGTGCTCAGAGAAACAGCTGCGACCAGCCTGGGGACAGAGTGTGAAATTGTGGTCCCCGCTCGGCCGGTGGAAGGGTTTCAGCAGAGTCCAAGACACGCTTCAGCTTTCTCTGAGGGCTGTTAGTGTTCTGTGCTGATTCACAAAAGCACCAAACCTTGATATTTCTTCTGTGGCCTGGCAGGAATTTGGGGTTAACGCATGGATGCTCACCTCCTTTCTTCTTTCTTGCTTTGTAGTGCCCCATGGTGGTGAGGCAGGAATTGTAGGGCAGAGCTCGGGGTTACATTTAGGTTCTTCTTGGACAGGGAAAAGATGACAGTTGAGGTGGGAAGAACAAGCACTGACTCTGAAAGCTGTGATGGGGCCCTGAATTACCTCTATAGTACTGTTTGAAGAGAATTATTCCTTTTACTCCACAGTTAAAGCAGAAAACATGATCATGCAGCCTAAGAGGCATTGGCAGTAGAGGCAGGAAAGTGCCGCTGGAGCACTCAGTGCTTCCCCCTGAAGGATTTCCCCTTGGATCCCATAGGTGAGTGTATACCTGCCCTAACTGCACTACTTTTGCTGCTCCAAAGCTAGAACACTTTTTGTAAGAAATAGGAGGACTCTAAGTCCACTGCCGTTCACTTTAGGTACAACAGTCTCAGTAAAACTCAGTTAATGAACCACATAAAAATGGCCATCTGGTTTTGAGTTGATTTTCATTCCCTCTCAGGCTATTCCAATAAGCCCTGCCTGCCAAAGCTGCCTCCCAAAAACACAGATCCAAACTTCGAGCTCCTCCATCCCCAACCCAAACCAGTGGGCATCGGGGTTGCCGAGCAATTCTTGGAATTTTTTGCATCTATTTCACTCAAAGCCAGGAATCTCAGCAGCTCTGCTGACAGAATAAGTGCAAGGATGCAGAGGAGACAAAAGCGTTTTGCAAAATGTGTTTATACTCATTGTCACTGGAGCAGCACAGATACCTTCCCACTTGTCTTTAGGATAACAATAGAACTGCCTTGTCAGCCAGCCAGCAAAACAGCTCGAAAGTGGCAACGCAAAGAGGTTCAAGTTAGCAAACAGTGGAACCTGTATCCGTTCCCTGCTGGGCACCACAGCCATTCGGAGAGGAACCCCTCCACACAAACAACACAAACAACACGTAAGATTTTCGCCTCTTTCCTTTTGAACCATAGCATTTGGGAACCCGTGCAGGACACAGTTTGAGCCAAAGATCTGCCAACGGCCCCAGGGGTTGCCAGCTTTGCAGAATATGTGAACGGGGAGTGGGGCTTCGGGAAGCATGTGAAAACCACGCTGAGAGCCAACAGGAAATCTGGGAGTCCTCAGGCAACACGATGTATGCTGCCATGGAATAAGGAGATGTTCTCAGGGGTAAGCAAGGCAAGCTCACGTCTGGGCCTGGCAAGTGAGGAAGAGAGCAGAGAGAAAGTAGGGGAAGAATAAAAATGCTTCTTATTTAGCTAAATGGATAGAGGATAGAGTGAGATGAAGGTCAGGAGACCGAGCAGCAGGAACTAGGATGCTCTACATTCTCAAGGGATTCAATAGTCTGGGACACAATGAAAGGTGCTGGCTTAAGTTTTCTGTGGTTCTGCTTAGCAACTAACAGCTGTTTTTAACTAACACCCAAATACCTCCTCCTGTCAATAAAATAAACAAGAGATCTAATCCCAAATCTCTTGGGGACCGTGCGTTAGAGATGGAACACAATGGGGTAATACTAACCAAGCCAAAGGGATGAGAACTGATAATTGTAGGAGCACGTTGCAGGGGGAGAGTCAAGAGAAGCGAGAGCAAAGAAGATAATGGAGTTAGAAGCCAAATGAGAAACTACAGAAAGCTCCTAAGAGCTCAGCTCTGCCATACTGACACAAAACCTGTGAGACAGGGAGAGGTTTTTCTAAAATCAGAAATTCACATTTTAAAGCTGCACCTTGTAAGCAATGAAGCACTTTTTACCTAGAGATCTGAAATGTCACGTCTTCCCTGCAGTGACATTTTGGTGACAAAATGCAGCTGCGCTTTGAAAGCAGTTTTTGCTTTTCACCTTGTCACTTTTCAGAACATCTGTAATACGTTGTGCTTTCAGGGGTTTGAGCTGTCTTTGGAGGATCACGCTCCTTCGCTGCACTGGGAACAGTTTTGAAGAGCTCAGAAACCAAATGTGTTTCTTTCCTTGACTAGAGCAGGAGTTGAGTTAAAAAGTGCACATTGTTCTCATTTTGTTCTGCATGAAACCATCCTTCCCAAAGCCAGGCTGTGACAGTAGGAGTAAAAGAGTCTATGCCAGCGGGAGATGGGGTAGATCATTCCCTTAGCTGAAGGTGATAGACCCTATCTCAGGTGGGGACATTCCTCCAACTGGGAACGATAATCTGTGCTGGTGTTTGGTGACTGAAAGAGAAAGGATGTTTTTATTCTGAAATTTATAAAGACTGCCTTGGTGTCTCAATGTTCCCTCAATCTTCACCTGGAAGCTTTCTGCATACAAAGCAATATTAGGTGCTAACAGAAAATAAAAATACACAGTATAATCCTGCAGAATAGCCTGCTGTGTGCTGCAGACATGTTCTTCATGCCCAATAAAAAACTATGAAGCAGGAGGACACAAAACGAAAGCAATCATTTTTGGACAGCTGTTACAGAGAATAACAAGTGTGGAGAGATGTTAATCAGCAAATGCAAACATCAACAAAATTTATTATTTCCCAGGCCAATGCTTTCCAACTGTGACAAGTAAAGTTTTTTTTTATCACCTGTTTTTTGTAGGAGAGATAGGGGATGGCTTTGCAGAGTTATGCTGGTAATGTTTGGGCTAGAGGTAGGGGAAGTCAGGGAATCAGAATATACCAACATTGTAATTGTCATCAACCACTTTCTACCCTCTAGCACTCAAACACCTGCATCTAATTGAAGATACAAGAAGAAAGCCTTTTGCTCTTCTCTAATGAATACAGAATTTTGGGAAAAAAAGGGTCTTGTACCAAGGTTAGATTCTGTAATATGGAGATGAATGATATGCTACCTTGCAATTTTACCAATACCACCGCCTGTTTCACCTGCAGTGTTCCTAACTATTTCTAGTCTAGCCCTCTACGTAGCTTTGTCAATGAATTGCATGCCTGATTTTAAACTACAGCTTCCAGTTTAATCGTGGACCCTGTCCAGCTCTGTTTCCAGATTATGCAGAGAGCACCATGACTGTTAGTGTTAGAGAGCATAAGGAAAAGCAGATGTACCCTCAGCTCACGCTTATCCAAAGTAATAGGGAGAGGGCTATAACTTGAACACAGCAAAAACGCCGTCTAGTACAAAACACGTATTAATAAGCTGTAAGACTGTAAGAGCAGGAAAGGTACACTGCTGAAAAAAGGGACAATAGGACAATTTTCTACAGTGTGCCAGTTTACCCGCAGAACCCACTGCCACGGGGTACCACAGAGGGCCAACCAGGGTTTGACGATGATAGGAGAAATAGAAGTTGTTGACAGTTACATAAGCTTGGATAAAAGTGTCAAGGCTGATCAGCCCCCACAACTATAGTTTTGAAGCCAATGACGTCTCATGGGGTTTTATAACCTTCCCTACACACTTGCAGCTGGTCACAGAAACCTTCCGAGACGCAGAATCGTGAGACATGAATCCTTGGGCTCATCCAGGAGGGTAAGTCTGTTTTACACACCCTATCCCTCATTTTCTGCTTCTGCAACTCGGGAGGTTTTGACAACACACGTAGCAGTTAGAAGATGCTGCTTCTGCCTCGGACTTGAAACTCCAGTCCCCATGGGGCTCTGACCCACACCAGCACAGCCACACACAAGGGCACAGGGCACCCGAGAAGTACAGACAACTGACATTTCACCATAGCTTTTGAAAAGCTTCTTTTTATGCAAGCAACTTAAAGCAACTCCCGCTCACCTCTCATGAGAAAATGATGGCTCATGAAAGCATCGGTTCCCTCCCAAAACACACACTCCATTTTATAGGGTAGCTCATGCCTCAGCTTAGACATCTTCTCCTGCAAGACCAGGAGAAGTGCATCCATGCTGGGGGGAAACAGAATTGAGGGGGTTGCCTACAGGCAGAGGAAGAGATACCTCTCCTTCATCCCGTGGCCAAGCTTCTCCAACAAGCAGCATCCTGCTCTGAGACACTTCCCTTCCCTCTGCTCCTCCAGAGCATTCACTGAGCAGACCCAACGCCTCGCCAACCTCAGCCTCAAGAGCTTTTTGTCACTTCCCTGTGAGTGCTTAAGGGTCCTGGTGAAGACAATTTGACAGGGAGGAACTGGCTGCTTCCAGGCAGATCTGTTTACTCGCCCCCCTTCCAGCCCGGCTCTCCTCGCTCGCAGACTGACAGCCCTGTCAGGTCCCATTCATCGCGAAGCCACCGGTTCCTCACACCTCCCCTCGCTCCCCCGCCGAACGCGGCCAGAGCTGGGGAGCCGAGACTCTGCCCTTCAGCCGGGGCTTGGTGATTGATGCATAGCGTTAATTGCCCGGCGCTCATCGCCGGATGGTGAAGCTCCGTTCCGCAAAAAGGCTTTTTAGGGTGGGAGGTGCAGGTCAGGACTCCTGCACGCTGATGCTTTTAGAGACAAGCCAGCGGGGAGCCCCTACCAGCAACCTCAGCCCAACGAGTCGCTGCTGGTGGATTAAAGAGGAAAACAAGCCCCAGCGCCTCTCTCTCTCGTTAGTTCGAGCTGTTCTTACCTGGAGGGTGGAGAGAAGGACTTGCAAGCCACTGGCTTCTCGTTCTGCCATGCTGCTCCCCACTCACACT
This sequence comes from Tringa tobata, assembly GCA_033628505.1. Taxonomy (NCBI): domain Eukaryota; kingdom Metazoa; phylum Chordata; class Aves; order Charadriiformes; family Scolopacidae; genus Tringa; species Tringa tobata. Next base: position 4,261,376 of record JAHREE010000194.1, on the reverse strand, counting down.
CCCTCTCTCCAGCAGCAGGTACAATGCAGCCAGACAGCCAAGCTGCCAACTTGCCTTGCTGCTTGCCCCTGTGCCGTTTAAGAAACGAAGAAGCTAAACACAGATCCCCAGCCACATGCACGCTGCTACCACCAATAATCACAGCAATGCAACTCTAGACCTCAGCAGGAGAGATAAATGTACCCCCCCCCACCCCCCTCCCTCCCAGCTCTCCCACTGTGACGAGAAGATTAATTCCTATATAAAGAATCCCGGGGATTAAGGAAAGTGCTCGGGAAAGGTCTGGGTGCTTGGTGTGTGGCAGGGGGAGTGTGGGGAGGGTGGCAATAGCAACAAGAAAGCAGAAGAGCTACAAACCTCAAAGAAAGCCAGGGAGAAGGGGAGGGAACGTGCTGGCTGCCTGACAGGCATTCCCAGCTGACCTGCTGATCCGTTCCAGACCCTGCGTGGACTCCTCTCCGTTTGACTCCCTTCCAGTGAAATCGGAGACACGGGGAAGGCAGAGCGAGCGGGAGAGAGAGAGATGCCCTCCGTCTTAACGAGCGCTGACAACGAACGGAAGATACACCCGGCATGAGGGACAGGTGGAGCGGGTTCGCCGAGGCTCGCGGAGGGTTTTTGGCTTCCAAGCCCGGTGGTTCTCCCCAGTCACAGCTGCTACGGCCACCGGCAGTGCCCCAACGAGTGGCCACGGGGCAGGGACCGCCAGCAGAGGGGCATCCCGTGGCTGCACAGCAAAGGCCAGGGAGGAAAGCCACCTCTGCAGGGGGCAGTGTGCGGGAGAATTCGCTCCGAGGGCCCCTAGAGTGGTTCACAAATGCCTTTCTCTGTCTGTAAGTATAGTAACTCCCAGCCTAGCTCACTCCCCAGTGTAGAAGCCAGGCTGTAGTACAGTTGTAGTTGTGGCTCGAATTCCTAGGAGGGCATGGAGTCCACTTTTAGCTTCAGCTGAATGATATCAAAGGACTTGGTAAACAAGGAGGAGCAGGTAAAGAAGTTGAGTGGAGGTTTAGATGAGGATTTTCCATTTTTCAATGTGAAAATGTCAATTATTCCAAAGCAAACATTTTTTTCAGGGATGCAGCTATTTCACTTCAGCTTTCTTAACACCAGAATGGCATTGTTGGTCCAGAGAGACATCATTCCCGGGTGGTTCAAAGGCTGACAGTGGAGACAATTACTCGATATGCAGAAGACAAAGGTTAGATCTTGTCTTTCTAATATGGGAACATTAATTTCAGTCTTTTGCTTCTCAAATAAGTACTTTTTTCTGGTGTGGGACTTTTTGGTCCCTCCAGTAGGAGCTTTTCCACTTTGAATGAATAACTAAGGGGTTTTGAAGCAGTAACCTGAAGGCAAACGCCTACAGAACTCAGTACCACACAAAGACGTGCTAGACAGCCAAGGTGTGCAAATTTTTCTTTGCTGATGTCAATGAAGCAATCACAGACTGGAGATAAAACTCTAATCTTTTAAGAAGCAGTTAAATTAAGAATAAAAAACTTCATTCTTGGCCAAAGACTATTTTCATGTGATCATCACTACACCCTGCAGAACCTTCATTGATCAAGCGCTTTAGGCAAATGGTAAGGCAAATCCTCCCCAGCACAGCCCAGCAATGTGTGAACAAGTGGCACAAGCATGACATTCCTTGGTTTCTCTGTGTGCCAGGGTCCCAGGATGTCAATACCACGTTATAAAATAAACCAGATTAAAATACCTTTGCCATAATTACGGAGACACAGTAGCCCATTCAGAGAGAATGCCATGAAGACCATTGATTGATGGACAAGATGCTCTACAGACAACTAGGCATAAGAAGAAGAGAAAGTCTATGGACTCCTTTCCTATGGAAATTCAGTTTCAGAGATTTTGGTTCTCTTCAAAAAGTGTTTGATTTCAATTAAAAAAAAAAAAATCTGTCACACTCCATGAAATACCGTATTTTAGATAGAGAGCTTAGAGCACTGAATTTTTGGCCATTTTGGGTGAGATCTACAGGTACTAAAAATTGACAGTTCAGGAAGTACATAGAGGGGTGTCCATCCTTCCCTTGCGAAAAGATTCATCCTAAGGGTAATGGAAACATCCAGTGCCAGTCTTAAATTCTCCAAGAGTGAGAATCAAGTCACTCATCACACTCGATGAGTGACATTGAGGCAACACTCTGGGGTTTTTTCACATCAGCAGGACTCAGTAAAATCTAATAACAGACTATATACAAGGAAGGGAGAGAATCAAGGGAATGCGGGTACGGTGTCCTCGAATGGGCTGGGAAGCAGGAAGGTGGTTAATAGGTTTTATGAGCAGTGTCAACACACTATGTCTTTCCCAATTTAGTACACTGACAGAAAATTACTTCAGAGCTAATTAGAAGCTGTTTAAAGAAGCTCTTCCACATTGTCACTTTGTTCTCTTTCTTCTGACAATTGTACCTGTCACTAGTACTGTGTGGAAGTATTAATTCCCTCTGTGTGGATTTTCAGGAGGCAGCAAGAGCTGATGGATGTAAGCAGGCAATGGCTGCAGGCAGCCTGGGTGCCCTGCATCCCCTCCCCTACTACATCACACAACCCCAGACCCCAGCCCTCTTGCACTAGGACAGATTCATGTATATCCCACGGTGATCCCCCTCTCCCTCCTGCATCATAAAATGCTAGATGAGCATTTTAGCTTTCTACCCTACCTAGAAGACAACATAGGATCCCAGCTTCCATAAGCACTTCCCAGGGCCCAATGATCTGGCCCCTCCTCTCTGTGTGAAGACGCTTTAGAAACAATTGCAAAACTTTCACTGCAAATATGTCAGCCCATAGAGGAAGGGAACAGCAAAGTTTGAAGGGAAAAAAAAAAATCTCTTATGTTCTTTAAAATGTTACAGTAATTAGCTTGGTTGTGCCCAGACAGTACCAGAAAGCATCGTATAACAGAAAGTTCTGGAACTTGCATTTGATCTGAAAACAAGACACAATGAGAAGAGTTATTAACAGATTAAATGCTAATGAAAGACCCCGAAATGACAGTGATGTTTACATTGATGTAAGATGTACAACAAAATGCCTTTGAAACCAAATTCCCAGATATAGATCTCAGAGGCCTCTAATTATTCCATAGCCATTACTTCCACATTTTGTTGAATTTCCAATTTTGTTGTTTCTGAGAATAAGAGGTCCCCCACCTCAACACACAGAGGCTGAATAAATTAGGAAGCCTACACAGAGATAAATGCCAGAAGTAAAGCGTACAGATTCTCCCTTTCCATTCACATTATACTGCCAACCCAGTTTGAAGATTAGCTTGTTAGTTTATATTGATGTTACTGTTGTTTCCCCTGTGCCCTTATGTTTGTATGATCCTTAAACAAAATGAAAATTAAACTCATGGCTCCAGCTTCCTGCAAGAGCCAGAGTTAATGTTCTTGTGGGGAGGACAGATGGGATTAGAAACACAAAGGCAGGACCTCTGGACTCTCTGCAGGTGCTGCACAAGCTCAGACCAGTAATTTTCTTTCCTTGTGCTCCAGGGCTCAGACACAAAAACAAGTTAGAGGTGTCATCTGATCTCCAGTAAGCATGCATACATACTTTTAGCCCATAGCAAAGGGAAGGTAATTCAGGATCATTTTACCTGCATTAAAAGAGCACTCAGTCCAATTATTTCACATTTTATGATCATATGCAGAAACCATTACCATGGATCAGCTGACACTAAGTAATATATTAACCGCAGAAACTTGTTCCTGTTTCTAAACCTCTGTTTTCCCTACTTGTGAAATTTTGAAGTTTTCCCTATGGAGATATAGTACAGCCATAAAATTTGCAAGCCTTCATGCAGAAACATTATACAGAAGAAAAAAAAAATACTTCAGCGGTAGCATTGCATTAAAATGATATAAAGTTAAAAATCTCTTTGGATGAGATAATCTGGAAATTTTCCTTGTGAACAAAGTGATGAGAGGAAGAGAGAAGTCCTCTGTCAGGTACCTAGCAACCATAGCAGTACTGATTGGTAAATTAAAAGTGGGAAGCCCATCAAGAATTTAACATATTTAAATAAAATTGTCCTGTATTATTTTCACTGAGCCTGTCACCTCCAAACCATAAATCAGTCTGTTCATACTCGTCTGAACCTCCACTGAATCACATTTCAAAGTAGTTTACAGGCTAAAGAAAATTAGCCTGAAGAAGACTGAAACACAGCAAATGTAGGACCAGAATCAATATCATCAAAATAAAGTGACCAGCCACAGCCAAGCTGCACATTTCCTGACTAGAATCTGGACCAACGAACTGCAGAACTCATTCAATTTTTGGACATTAGCATTAAATGAAATCCAAATAACGAAAATCAGCTTGGAAACCTGTGATTAACCTGAGGATATTTTCCTTCTGATCCTCAAAAAATTGACACCAGTTTTGCACTCAAATTGCACACCTGGTTTCTAATAGGATTATTTCCATTTTTCAACCAGTGAGATAGATAAGAGGAGAGTTGGGTTCCATTAAAAATGGGAAGAAAAAAACAAGTCTAATTGGGTAAATTATTCATTCCAAAACCAAACTGAGTTTTATGAAATGCAATTGAAATATCACTGTGTAAAATACCCAGTTAACTGTCCATGTTTCATTTATATTAAATAGAGGAATGAGTTCCCCTGTCAAAATTACATGTAGCTAAGAAATGTATATATTTTAATACAGAAATATTACTTTTTCTACTTAGATACTCTTTTCTCTAAAAAACCCTTCATTTTCATTGTCTTTCATGCAAGCACAATGCTTATTGTAAGTGCTCACCAAAACAAAGTTAATATATGTGAATGTGGAGAAGAGCTGATCTTCCATTTGTGAATGTCTATGTAGGGGTTTACCCATCTAAATAACATCACACACCCTGAAACAATTTACTCTTCCACAGTAAATGTGTTCTACAGTGAAATGGTTAAAATGGGAGTGAAAACACAAGTCATGACACTGAAATTGATAGAAGTGACCCAAGGCTCTTGCAGCCACTGGACAGGAAGTTAATATCTTCTGGCTCAGAAACAGACCACTGGAAACTGCTGGTGTTACACTGGTTTAATATGAGGCTGGTGCTGTTGAGTGCCTGGGGCAGAGAGGGGAACAGGCAGGTTTAATCAGAGCTTTTTTTCTCTGGAGACTTCCCTCTCCATCCTGCCTTTCATTTTGTCACTGTACAGCAGAATAGCCTGGGGAGCATCGGCTGGGGGGCAAACTACGGCTCATTTTTTCAGCAGCACGACAGCCAAGGATATAAGATATGCAAGACCATGGGGCTGGTGTTTTGGAGGCTACTGTGGATACATGGTATGGTGTGTCAGGATATGACACAGGATATTTTCTTGCATCACTCTTCTTTCTAACTAGTGCTGATAGGCATGCTCTTATACATGTGCCCAATTCTTTGTCTCCAGGTCCCTGAAACCTACACCAATTATAAGGGCATTAATAGAATCAAGGTACACTTCCACACGCCTTGGATCTCTTTTGGAATAACAATAGACAATATTTTGGCAAATCAAACTTTGAGCTGTTGATCAATTCAGCCACGAACTGTTTCATAAACTGGGAACAGAAGCATGTTGGCTCAGTGCCATGCTGTTTTTTCTTTCATGTAAGAAGAAAAATTTTCATTTGTCTAGTAAAATGTATGATTCTTACACCTTGACAGATTGTCAAGTATTTTGATATACATTTTGTTGAGCTCTCATTTAAATCTAGTTTAAGAAAAGCCCGTCATATATTAAATATACATATACAACTTATCTTGAGAAGGATGTATTTAACCACTTGACTGCTGCCAGACATTTCCACTTTGTCCCTACGGAGCCCCTCGCTGTGTTGTTCAATGCCTCAGATATAGCAGGTAGACAATGCTTGTTCTTCTACTGAATTCTACAAGAATGCCCAGGCCAGATCCACCTATTGTGTTACTGATTGCTCCCGGTCCATCGAGAGAGGAGACACCTGCTATGCCAGTGAATCTGTGAGATACAAGCAGGTAGAGTCCCTTGCTGGGCAGCTGAGTCTTCCGGCTGCTGATGGAGCACACACAGTGTGGGGCTGACTACCCCACCTCCGGCCAAATAGCCCATAATGCCACTCTCATGTTGAAGGACAACAGTAGGAATGGACTGAGGAAGCAGGGGAGGAGGATGAAATAATAGCGAAATAGTTAAATTAACAGTGTCGATGCTTTGGTGCTTTAATCCTCTTTGTCAGGTCCCTGGGCAGCAGTACAAGGCAAAGGCCCCTTGTTGTGATGGTTGCAGCTCAGTAAATGTTTCTGCTGGACAAAACATCCTCCCCATTTTCCCGCAGACATAACTATGTCAAGATTTTCGATTGCTTATAAAAGGAAACCATTCTTTTTCCTACCCTGACAGCCACATTCTCCTTTTCTTTGTCACTTGTGTCATCGATTTTGTCTGCTTAAGATGTCTCTATTCTAATTTAAAAGTATGTGGCACCCACATTGCAAAAATGTGGGCAGAGACATAAGTGCAAGACGAGGAAGAATCTGTTTTGTTGAATGTTTAAGGAAATGGATGTTATGCCGGCCAGATGCAGCAGTATACAAAGGTTTCCCATTAGCAGAACAAATTGTATTACATCTGTCTTTTCTGTTTGTCTCACATTTAATGTCTCTGACACACAGAGCAATATTTAGTGCACAAAGGTGCCAGAAAAAGAGGTGGCTCTGAAAGGGTAAGAAACAAAGAAAAAGGAGAGAATTCAACCCAAACGAGTGATCTTGTGGGTTAAGCATTTTAACAAGTCCAGTGGAATGCTGGACTTTTATAGGAGATGCCATCTCAGGACATAGAGAATTAACTCCAAAAGGGATTACCCAGCCCAGTTTTTGTAGAAACCTATCTGGGTTTGTAGACTATTCTCCTTCCTCTCGTTTCACTTTGATTGGCACAGGCTTCAAAAATGAATGAGTATCAGTCATCTTCCAGTTCAATACAGAGCTGAACTGGATGAACAAGAGCACCCATAAAAACACACACACAAAAAAAATATCAAAATGCAGGAGGGACTGGCTTGCACAGATCACTGAAGTCTGGTAATGCTACAGTGTTAGCTCATATTTAGTGCTATGCAAATTAGCTTGACTAAGGCAATGGCTGAAGCACATTTTCAAAAGATTTTGAAAGAGGAATCACCAAAGGAAATAAGACAACATTTTTGACCACTAGACCTCTAAACTTGACCTTCACAATATTAAAAAATGCTGTGACCCCCTATAAGCTTGTAAGCACTTTATCCCATGCAATCAATTTTTCCAGCAACATTAGTCTAACTGAGCTTTATTAATTGTATTTGACAATCAATACTGAATGACTTTCTCTACCCACCTACCCTGATGCATCAGAAGCCATCAGAGTATCTGCTCTCTAAGTCTAAGTTACAAACAGACAAACTCCCAGAAAAAATCCTCCTTTATCCCTGTCTCATGAGGCAACAATGATAAAGACAATGATGGTGGGAGAACTCCTATCTTGTTTCCCCTGGGCCCATCAGGTCTGGCTTTCTCTAAAGCTGGAGTTGAATTCTCCAAGTCTGGAGGAGCCCCAGTGCATATACCGAGATTTGGTTAAGACTGAATCTGAGTAATAGTTTGTGACCTAAGAAACTCAGCAGTGCTGAGAGGCCTTGGAAGCAGGCTGTCATCATCGAGGGCCACATGAGAAACACAGCTGGAACTGAGGATGGCCCATTATTTACAATCCTGCATCATTAAAATCCTCCCCATTCTGAACGATGAATGGTTCGCTTGCGAATAGGAACACAACAAAATGTGAAATGCAGGGAAATTTGCACTGCGGGGAAGGAAATCATCTCAGAGACAGAAAAGCAGTAAGACTAAGGGACAGCATTTGTCTACATTTTGCTTTGACTGATTGAAAGCAGGCAGGGTTCCCAGACACTTGGCTCTGGAACCAATTTAAGAGGATCTCTTAGGAGGATAGGTCCTTCTGACTTTCCTCCACTCCATAGTACTCAGAAATACATTCCACCTCTTTGCCCTTTGGTTGTGCAGAAAAGTGGCTTCTTGTAAACATTCTGGGAAGGAAGCAGTTCAAAAGAGCTGGCCCAGATTCCCACATCCATGAACCCAATGGAAACACTAACTACTAACATGCCATATTATGCCCACAGATCCTGTCTGTGATTCCAGGCTCTGCCTTCTCTCCCCATCACTAGGCCTTTTTCCTTGCCTCTGATTTCTTCTGCTTCCCTGGAGAAGATGACTCCCTTTGCAGACCTGCTAAACAAGATGGCTTGATACAATTTTGGAAGAACCCTCTTGTCAAAGTGCAAACCCTGAGGAAATCATCCTGGGCAAAAGCTGTATCTGGAAGCAATAGAGTTACTGAAGCTTGGCTTCCTATTGCATGCAGTTTCACAGTTGATCAGCTGTGTCTGAGAGCACAAGCTTTCCAACTGAAGTGATTGGGGCAATCTTTTTCACACTTTCCTGGTCTCTAGAGTCTACTAGAAAAGCCTTTTCCTCATCAGTGGCACATAGTGCATGTCTCACTTATACCCAGCCTCCTATTTTTACAAAAATTCTAGGACCTGCATGATCTTTGGGATTGCTGCTTCTCTCTAAAACTCATTTTGAAGTAGGCCAATGAGTTCCTAAGTTTTTAGGGTGGGATGAATAAACCCAGAAAGGGCAGGATTGTATCAACTGTGCTTCCAAAGGAAACTAAACCAAAGAAGAGCTATTAGAAGAACAATCACTCACTGCCATTTTCACATAATCTCTGAATACATCAATAATCTGACTTACTGGTGCAGGTACGTTACAGGCCCTTCCTGCAGACACTTATGGTGGTTGCTATGAACATGACATAATTGCTAACAATCCCCAGACTAGTCCTCCTGTTCAAGCTGTGGCAGCTCATCCTTTTAGCCGTGGATATGCCTGGTACATTCCCTGGTGTGCCTATCAATAGCACTTGACATGTGCAAAATGCAGTAAATATTAATCCATCAAGTCTCACAACTCCCTCTCGGGGAGTCAGGCAATTGTTTTTTTTCCAGCTTACGCTCTGCGAAGCCGAGGAGGAGTCTCTCAAGGACATGCACAGCACCAGTGATGGAGACAGGTCACATTACCCCCAGTGCCAACATGGGAAAAGTCAAAGCAGAGATACCTGAGGTGGAAATTAAAAAAATGTGTCGTCTATTCAGTTGTTGAATTTTTCTCCTTAAAGTCAAAGAGATTGTGGCAGGGTACACGTTTAAAGCAGGCAGCCCTTATTACTGATGCCTGAGTGTTCATCTGAACATCTGCACCCTTTTGTCCTTTGAGTAGCATTTGGTGTGCCTTTGTTTTGTCCCAGCAAGCTTGCATGTGGATCTGCCTTTTTCTGAAGACAGGCTCAGTGAAACTGTGAGATTTTTGACTCATTTGTAATGAAAACTTGCCTCACAGGCCAGCTTCAATTAAAAGTGGCCACAGAGGTTCATATCTCCACCTTTCTTACTGCAATGTGGAGCCAAGTGTTGATTATTCCAAGACCCATCCCTGGGGCTGCTGGTGGGACAGTTCTGGCATCTGTAAGAACTTGGCCTCTCAGATAGAAGTCAAGACCTTGTGAATACAGACTTATCCTGGGGGAAGCGGGCAAACAAATACACAGCCAGGCAGAGCCATGTGAAACAAACTGCCTCTCAACTTCATTATCATAAGTGTTCCTTGTTCAGCTCATTACATGGACCCAGTTCTCCAAGTGTTTCTTCCAGCATTTGTTAGGGGAGGGGAGCTCCATGGTCTGACATATCCACATTGCTTCCCTCCTCCAACTGAAAACTCTTCAATCGCTGCTGACTCTTTTACAGGAAAAACCTTCGTTTCATTAAAATTTAATTATTGGTTTAATTAAAATAGGCAAGCAGCAGTGTGAGATGTGTATGTTTTTTTATGGCTGAAGGAGATTGTAAAGTCCTCATTCATTTCCCAAAGTAGCTTCCGCAAAAAATTGGGCTGCCTTTTTATAGGCCAATTCTCAATGCTGCTTTCAAATGGATCCCACAGCCATTCATGTAGATTAATTCGGGCAGTGAATCAGATCCTGCTCATTGGCTGCCTTTCAGAACATACTGACGATGCCCCGGGAGCCCTGCAGTAGAACCCTGAGAGCTGATGGGACTCTCCAAATGATTAATTAATCCTCATCTAGGCATTTTTCAGTTCTGTCTTAATTTATTCACACTGCAAAACAAATTTACTCTTGGTGAAATGGGCCAGATTGACAAGCGTTGTGTGACTGACAATTGCTCTGTTATTCCCACAGGAAGTGTGAACTGGGCAAGGTTCTCCTACACTGGTGAAAATTGTGCTGTGACACAGGAGACAATCTCAAAGGATACTCAGACCCCATTTTCTCTGCTAAAACTGATAGCTGGAGGGGTAGCCCAGTGTCAGGCAACCTTTGGCCCCAGCAAGACTTAGAGGCAAGACCCTGATTATTTTTTAAAAAGACAAAAATACAGTGGTGCCTGTCTCTTCTCTCAATGGCTGCTCCAGCATCTCAGTCCCCATATCCAGCATCTTGGAAATAAAAGCCTATAGACAGTGGGAAATCAGCACAAAGCAGACAACACAAAAACTTGGCTCAGGCCACCATATGAAGAGGTCTCCAGCTGTCCTGCAGAAAAGGTAGGGAAGGGACAGTTACACACTGCAGTGGGTAGAGGTATTTCTAGTGGTAGAGACAGCACCACATAAAGACTAGCATGAGAGGTCCTAGTGCAGCCATGGTTTTGCTGAGAACCAAGTCCATTAGTTGCTAATGATTTTCAAGTAGTTAGAGTGGATTTGACCTCACAACAGACGTGAATCTTTAGACTCTCCGAAATCCCCAAACCATCTGGTCTTTGGGCTTTTTTTAATCACTTTTCTCTTTGCACCAGTGAATTGAGTTTCACAGAGCTGTGTAGCTCTTTGTAAATGCTGGTTACAAAATGATCACAACAAAAAGGGGACTATTGAAACTTTCAAATATTTTCAGCTGATGCTTCTAGGCAATGCTGGGCTGCCTTCCCAGGATTTTGCAATCTTCAGATCTCTTAGGCCATAGTCCAAAAAGAAATGAGAAAAGTAGCCTTTCATTTAGAAGTAACCCTCCAGACGCTTTTGCAAGTACCTGCAGTGACCTTCATTTCCCCAACCCTCTCCAGCAACACTAGCTCAAAATGCAAGTAAAGTGCAGGGCTGGGAACAGAGTGTGCTGTTTCAAAAGGCTTTTACAACTCTTTTGTACTTGCTGGAAATCTACTCTCATCATTTTTCATTTTAAATATCTTCCTATATATGCCTGGAGGTTGAGGATCTCTTTTCATAACAAAAAGTATAGATCGATCTGTGGGTAGAAGTTTAATTTTCAACATTACCACTGAGTAACATTGTCAGTTTGGCAGTGCTTGAAAAAATCAGGTAGCAACACTGGTACCCCTATATCTTTCTCCTACAGGTATGAGTATTGTGTAGTGGTGAAATGGAAGGATTTCTACCTTCCTTTTTCTCCACATGGCTTGACTGAGCAATACCTCATTAACTTCTTGTTGATGCTAAGATGCTACCTGGCTCCACGGATCCTATTCATAGAATCACAGAATTGTCTAGGTTGGAAGGGACCTTTAAGATAATCGAGTCCAACCATCAACCTAACACTGACCAAAACCATCACTAAACTATGTCGAGAAAAACTCTATTCAGAGTTATTAACATCATAACCCAGCTACAATTTAGAAAACCTTAGAGCCACAGATTAGTCACAGGTTGAAAGAAAAGACTACTTGGAGTATCGGATAGGGTTTCTTACTGGCATATGTGCAGAAGAAACAATGCTAGGCTAGACAGACTTCTGGTCTGAACAAGCAGAGCCATAGGTGTTCTTATGCTGTTATGTTCAATCTCTTTAGGCTCTCTTGTCTTCATCAATAACATTAGACTCGCATCACAAGGGCTTCTGAGGCTTTGCAACTTTGAGCTCCACAGCTGAAAGGAGCCATATAAGTGTAAACAAAATTGTATATTATTGAGGAATCCTGCTGTAATAAACAGTCTCTATTACCAACTGTCCAGCTGTAATATTTGTGTTTATGTCAGCACTTAAAAATCATTGATCTGCAATAAAGTTGGTGCAGGGAAAAGAATCTGATCCAAAGGTCAGAGAAGAGAAATGTAATTTTCTCCATCAGAGCCTGAGAGAGCAAGGCTGGAGAGCTGCTGCCCAGAGCTCGGCCAGGGAAATGGTGGCTGCATAGTGCTTCATTGCTGCTCCCTTCCCCAATGCTAGAACAGCACTCGGGGAGATGACCCAAGATCAAAGATGCTTGCAGCAGCAATCTGGTTGCAAAACTAATCATCGTTAGTCAACTCTGACTGCCAGATTGCAGGTAACCACCCACTGTGGTGTGCTGCTGTGCCAGGGATCCACAGGCACTTCTCAAAGCCAGAGTGAGCTTCCCCACATCCCTGTGTGTGGCAGCAGCAGGGTGAGCTCGGCGGGTGCCTCCTAACAGGTTTTGCTCCAAACAGAGCCTTTGAACTAGGAGCTGCCTCATTTCATTTTATCTGGGAACAGGAGAGTTGCTGAACAACAGGTATTATGGAGAGCAATAGCCCAGATGGAGCCTGCCCAGGGGACACACTACTGAACGTACACCAGCATAAAACTCTGCTCCTTAGTACCTGAGTGCAGTGTCTTGCACACTTTATCCCCTGAATATGTTTCTCTCCCCAGAGGCAGACCCATTATCTTCTCTTAAGAGAAACCTGAAAATCACTTCCTCGGGCAGCTCTCGATGTGCTCCCCTGCCTGTGAGTAGCAGTGGCCGTCCTGCCCCTCCAAATTGTCTGGGATTCTCCTTTCTCCCATCTCCTGCAAGGCAGCTTCACTGCTTGACTTTCCTTCCTTCAATGAGTGACCCAGGAATCTGGTCCTTTGACTCCCTGTCACCATATATCCCAACCACCCACTTGGTATGAATATCTGTGTCCTCCTACCCCACAAGTGACCTGGGACCACCCATGCTATTCCCTGTCTTCCTGCTATGTCCTTTTTCAACTCCTTCCTTCTCTCTCTTTCCCCAGCCTTGCTCTTGAAGGCCTTACAGCTACCTAGAAGGGATACCTCCTCCCAGTAGCTGGGCACTCTGGAAATGGGATTTCTGGAGCACCACATGTTCAGTGATAAAGCAACAGTAAAACAGCACAATCTCATCACCTGCCAGCTCCTTCCTTTAATCCTCCTGAGTCTGCACATCCATAATTGGGGACTTGTCTCTACCATCTAGGGCACTTGGCAGCCTGCGGCTCTCCTCCCCAGGAGCGAGATTTGTGATCAGATTAAAGCCCATTTCATGTTCCCCTCTCTCAGGTCTCTCTCATGCTCACTGCTCCCCCTGATGTTTATCTGTGATCGGCTGACTCATTTCCACATGAAGAGCTGACATTTCCTTCTCAAATCCAGAGCAGGGGTCATTGGTTGCTAAGTTAGAGGGAAAAACTACAATGAAGAGATTTTTCTAATCACTGCATCAGATTACAAAAGAATGTAAATCACGGAGCAGTGTTTTTTGTTAGAAGCAGGAACAAGGTTACTTCAGGTAGTTCTCAAGAGCATTTTGATATTTCACACGATACACCTACGTGCAGAAGCTCACATGCATTCACACACAGGGATGCTCTGCAGCACAGCACGGCTGTCCCTGAGATCACTAGAAGTTCATCATGGCATGGGGGAAGGTGCTCTGATGTTGAGGAGCACCTCCATCCTGTGCTGCACCCCAGAGCTCCCACCTGATCTCCACAGGGTCACAATTTGCCCTGTGCCTCTTCCTGCCATCTCTTAAACAGGGGTAATGTCCGGTCTGGACTCTGATGAGTACATATGTATTTGTACATATGAGTACAAATACTGCAAGTAAGAGAAAGCATAGAAGTAGGCAAAGCAGATACAGGACGTATTACCATAAAATGACTAACAGTAAGTTAAGACCAGATTTATCTGCATGTCTTATAACATGGCTATTCACAGAAACATCACTGCAGACTTACAAAAAGGGCACCTGATGTGTTTAGCCTTACTTTTGTACTACTCCTAATGAAGCCGAGGTGGTTCAAGGGAAGAGGGGAAGGGAACAAACAAACCAAAAAAAAGTAAGCAAAATCTTTTCTCTTTTGGGGACAAGTGTTGCAGGAGGCAGGAAGGAGGACAGAAGTTGTCCTCACCTGGAGCATCCAGCAAAAGCTTTAAAGGTGTCACAGGCACTGCCTGCAATGCCTTTGCAATGAAGGTTGAGAATATATTTTGTGTTTCTCACTCTTTTCTGGGATTTTTGGAAAACCTTCTACCAGGCACATACTGAAGGCCTGCTTCAGAAAAAGAATGATAAATGAGCAGCATTTCAACATGACCTGAAGCCCACTGAAATGCTCCAGAGGACTCTTCACACAGCCCTGCTCCAGCCCTTTGTGTCTTGAATGAAGATACAGTGGGGGTAGAGGAGGGGACAGATGTGAATCCCTTCTCCACCAGCCAGCAGACTACCACCCAAATCAGGCAGCACACTCAAGGAAAAAAAAAAAAAAAAAACCTGGAGCCCATAATCATTTTATGATTCTAATTTAAGTTTTATGAACATGTTTTGAGCTCTCCTAGTCAGACTCTGGTATTGATCTTTTCAGTATTGTTAACTCATAACCAGACCATATTTGAAGACATAAACTTTAAGAGGGATAATAAAGAAGAGCCAGACTGCACTGGCTTTATTCTTCTCAGCACAGGGACTGGGAGCTGTAAATCCTACTGGAATCGGTGAAATTATGCAAGTGGAGATTAACTCCTGGCTGTGTCAATTTTAGTGATATTGGGTACCAATGACATCAGTCTTTATTTCTAGTTGAAAGTGGAATTGTCTTGGGATATAAAGCAATGGTAGTGTAAGGAGCTAAACAAGGGAAAAGAGAGCACTGACTTCTCTCTGTCTGCATGCTTTTGAGAAACTGGCCAAATTTCAGCATTTTGCCCCGCTTCTGGACCAGATGCAGACTCTCCCAAAATGATCCATTGCTTAGATTTAGGTTCTTGCTTCCAACTCTATTCAAGATTTGAACTAAACAGGAGCATTTAGACCTTGCAAATGGTGTTATTCTTTAGTGAGTGAGCTGACCCTGAGCACTAGCACGGGGTGATGGATATCCTGGCTTCGTTGTACTGCATCTCTTCTCTGTGTTTCAGGTCAGGGAGGTTCATACAGCTTGCTCTGTGCTTCTGACTGATGGATAACATGAAAAGCCTAAATAACAATGTTCATGGGCTTTTTTCTCTCCATGGTAACAATACAAGAAGGACAGTTTTCCAGCCTCTGGCTGCTTCTGAAGAAAAAGGGACATGAAAATATATGATAGGTTTTCTTTGTTAAATGGATCCTAATAAAATGAAGTGGGGAGAGGCATTGCTTTCTGCCCTGTGTATGCAAGGTGTGAAAGGTGTTCTCAACTTGAGTATCAGGCTGAAAAATCTTGAGGCGAAACTTGTTCAGTTCCTCTGAGGTCTAACCTGGTATTTGAATTTACAGGGCAGGCCAGTAAGCTGTCAAGTTTAAGTGTGAATCTGCACGGGTTTGCAGGCAGACTTACTGGTCCTTGTGCAAACCTTACCAAGCAGCTGGGAATTACACACTGAATCTCACAGACAAATGGTGATGGCAAAGACTCAAAAACTCGGTGACCCCTTTTGTTAAAAATGATCCACACCTCTCAGTTTTCAGTTCTGAGCAATGCCCTGAAAGAGGTCAATGGTTGTAACTTCATATTTTGTTGCAAACACTTGAAATAGCACAACACTCTGCCCCTCTCAGCATCTCCAACCCCCCCAACACCCTGCATCTCTCCAAGCTTGTCAAGGTTGGAACACATGCCACGGCCCTAATTCTGCATTTTCCATTACTATCTCATGCCAGCTGGAATTAAAACAAAAGGGGGATCTTCAAAAAAATAAAAGGCTGTGAGGTTGGTCCCGCCAACAGCTTGGAGGGAACTTAGCAAAGAGCAACTGGAATGATTAGGGAACTAAAGGCAGTGACTTTTGAGGCAAGATTAACATTGCTAATAATAGCCCACATGGGTAACTAATGACTAGGAGGATCTGTGATAAAAGTCACTGGGTATCTAAGCATATAACTAATCATGGATGGAATTAAATTATTTAGAATAAACAAAGGGCAACTATCGGAGTGCACTACGAGGAGCAGAGGAGCGATGGCATTACATCAGGAAAGTATGGGAAGCAAAATGGGGACATCACCTCCTGTCTCCCTATGACTGAGCTCTGTTTAACTAGGATTTGAAGTAAACCCTACTGCAGTCACTGGAGATTTCACTTCAGAATGGTGGTACCCACTGCAAGAAGCTGCCAACTATAATTTACAATTATGTCAAGGTTTTCTTTAGAGGCTCCAGGGCATTGGAATGGGAATCCCTCTTTTTTCCCCTGAGTAATCTGTCTGCCCTGCAAAACTGAGAACATCTGGATGGAGCCATATCCTGCTCTCCATCCAGAAGCAGCAGCTCATTGCAGCCGGCAGAGGTACAACCAGAAGGGATCGTTACGGATGCTTGGTCTGACCCAGTGTGTGACACATGGCCCTTCTGTGTTGCATCTGCTTCATTGGGCAAGACAGGCACATAGCATTGGACAGAATAAACACTGTATTTGTTGCTACTCTTTTCAATGTGTGGCCTTGGAGTTACCATGGTATCAGAACAAAAATACTACTACAATTTGACTCGGAGAGAGATTTGCTTGCTCCTTCTTCAGTCGTTTCTCCCCATTCTTTAGCCAGCCCCTCTCTATGGAGCTCATCTGCACATCTCTCTGCAAGGCAATTGCCTTCCCTCTTGTATCAAGATTAATTCTGCAGTTTCCATTCACTGTTGGGGTATTACCAGACAAGGACTATGTGTATATGTTGAGAAAATCATATCAAGCTACTCTACTGTCTTTCCAGGCTAAGATACTAGGTGCTTAGAAAACACAGTAGCTATGCTGTATTTTGGCTTTCTAAGGTTTTAACTGTGGTTGCTCATGATAAATTAAGGAAACATACTCATATTTTCTGTGAAGAGCTGTTTGAAAAGCCATATCCAGAATAATAAATGGTTCACTGTTAGACTAGCAGAGTACGTCTCACGGAGAATTTACTTGGTTCCTCTTAGTTCTGGTTCTTCTCAACATTCTCATTAGTAACCAGAATGATAAAATGGAAAATAAAGTTGTTAAATTTGGTTACAACACTCTACTCAGAGTAATTAAAATCACACCAGAGGACAGGTTTAAAATTCCGCACAGAAGAGTTGAGGAATGATGGTCAATAAAATAAATACAGAGTGGAGACAACTGGTTAAATAAGTGTATAAAAGGGGATCTAGAGTTACCATTAAGCTGAACAAGAGTCAAAAATGTCACACTGCTGAGAATGGGGCAAACCACGTTGGGATAAATAAACAGAAGTAAGACCTGAGAGGTGCATAAAGTCAGCTTTTTGTTGACTTTAGACTTGTGTGAGCTCAGCTGGGAACTGCAGCCTGTTACAGGCACCACACAGCAGAGGAGTGGACCAGCTGGAGAGATGCTGGAGGACGGCAGCGGAACAACATCCAAGGTTTGGAGAACATGACAAACAAGGAACCAGTGAAGGAAATTGGGCTGTTTGATTTACAGAAGACAAGACAGGAAGGAGTGGAAGAGCAAGAAAAACCTACTGTTGTGCATAAAGGTTGCAGCAAGAAGGGAATAATCTCTGAGTCTGGTGCAGAAAGGACAAGAAATAACAAATTAAATTGCACCAGGAGCAGATACTCTGGTAAAGCAAGTGATGAGAAGACTGGTGAAACACTGAAATAAACTGTGTGACAAGACTGCAGCATCCAGCGTGGCCAGTGTTTAAGAACTAGCTACACAAACATCTGACAAACTCTGTATAGTACAGTCAACCCTGGATTGTAGTAGGCAGATGAGCTGTGCAGATCCTCCAAGGTGCTGTGGCCAGACACCCATCCCCTGCCACGTTGACTAAGCTACCAGTGCTTGTCATCGTCACAGCCTTGGCACCCCAGATAACTCTGCGCAGTCATAACCTTCATCTGTGCTCGAGACTCTCTTCAGCTCACAGGGAGGTGACATTGGAGCTCAGTCAGGAGTTTTCAGGATGCTGTTTGTTTTATTTGCACTAAGGCCATATTTATTTTATTTCATCTGACAGCTGTTTTAGACCATTTCACTCTCTGCTGGAAGCATGATAAGGTCTGAAATGTGGGTTGTAAATAGCTGGGCAAACTGCACATTTAAGTCTAATTTTATGTGTAGCATCTTTTATTAATGTTGCAACATTTATTGTATATTTTAAGCCATCATTGATTTTTATTAAAAAAAGATACTTTTATTGTATGTGTATGCTATGCTGCCAGCAAAATAAAATATTATGTTTTTCCCGCCTCAGTATGAATTCTCATTAATCTTCCCTAAGTGCAGGAGAAAGCAAGTGCTTTCTCCATCCAAGGCAGCATCAATGCCTAAGGTCTTTGACTGAGACATCGTCATGTATTCATTTCACCTGGATGCAAAAGGACTGCTTAATTGCATAAACCAGCATGTGTAAGGTGGGGGCTGAGGAAACAAAACACTCTGCTGTGACTTATTACATCTGGGACTGATTAGCTCTGTTATTCTATAATTAAGATTCAGAGAGGAGGCATGAAATATCCAGCAAGGACAATGAAAGCTTTTTGAGATACGTGCAGAGGTGTGGGTAGGGCCAGCACAGGAATATAAAAGTGCATTCTGCACTCAGTCTCCAGTTGCTTTTTTAGTCAAGCTGTATTGGGTCTTACCAATAACATGAAGGTTTCCCAGCAGTACGTGTCAAAGAGATCCCAGACCCCCCAGAAGCCTCATTCATTAAGCGTTATGCTACCTAGCATAAGTAAATGAGTAATGGGTATACGATGATTTTTGTTTGATTTTCAGCTAGATCAGGTGATGCAGCTTTGTGCTAATTGAAAGCCTGAGTCTGACTTTGCATTAGCTGGGGAGCAGACTCTAAGGATATGATTGTTCATTAGACTGGAATACAGGTAAACTAGATCCCAGATGGCTTTGGTTCTGGGCATTTTGATAAGACACCTGCAAGCGCTGGCTACAATAATAACAAAGCCACACCAGCTGAGTTAATGCAAACATGGTACAACTATAAATGGATAAATGCTGTAACAACTGAACATGGGGTATGATAACATATACACTTAAGGAAATGAATATGTAAAGCAGATATATGATATATATAAAAAAAAAAAACAACCAACACACCATATTTAAAGCTAGAGGCCTCCAAAGCTCTTTTCCCCCAAGACACTACCTTCAGCACCAGGGGATCATCTTGTCATGCCACACAAAGAAGTTTACGAGCACATGAAAGAAAGAACTGCCTGCTGGCAGGTTTTCTATGTCAGAGCATTGCTTTGATTTTAATGATAAAGAGGGCTCATTTACCTCCAGTTCATCTTTTACCATGCAGGTGTGCAAAAACCCAAGTGCTACTTTCAGGTACCTGTTCAGACAGGTGAGCCTGCGAAGGGAGGCCACCCAGCCCACCTTCATCCAACCCTTTGTGGCCACAACCACCTCCATTATCATCACCTCATCGAGAGGGTGGTTGCTGAAGGTGCTGGCAGTACCAGGATGGGCCTGCTTGTGTGGGCCTGGCTGGAAACTTCAGGTCTATGAGAAAACCACTTCCCAGAAAAACCTCCTCAAAAAAAAAAGTGGCTCCTTTCCAAGCTTACCTTCACCCAAGTACAACCCAGCGCTTAGGGAGCATCCATGGTGGAGGGGGAGGTCCTGGTCCAGATGCTGCCAAATACTCCACAGAAGCAAAGCCCACCCTCCCCACAGGTTTTAAGGCTCAATGGCTTTTTAGTCTTTTTCTAGTCATCACAATTAAGGCCCTGTAATCAGCTGCATCGACACTGCAATCAGCCCCAGCAATCAGCCTCCTGCTTCTGATGCTGATGAATGCCGGGAAGGTGCCAGGGAGTCAAGAGGCTAATTGACCACTTTGTTAAAAAAACAACAAAAAGAGGAGGGGGTGGAAGTGCATTTATGCCCCCAGATTTGGGGGACCCAGGAAGGAGAGTGATACCTTGCTGAGGCCTCCAGAGCTAATCTGAATTTGCCAGCTGTTTCATATTTGTTGTGAATAAGGGCTGTAGAAGTGTCCTGGGTCGTGTTGCCCAAGAGACTGATCTGATCTAACTCTGAATGAGCCTGAAATCAGGGGGGACTGCTGCCTGGGTTGCTCTGGGATGATAAGTACATGTTGCTGAACTATATCAAAATTGCTATCAGCACTGTCTTCGATCCACTGTTTGTTAGAGGAACCATCCCAAGCATTCCATTAATGGACAACCCTTTCTTTTTCTCTGGCAGGTTAGGTTTGACAAGGTAAAAATTGGATTGCTGAGCTCTTGTTAAATATTTATTATATATATTTTCATGGTCCTTAAAGTCCAAGACGTGAACTAGGTCCCTGCTTTATATCAAAAAGAGAAAACAGCCATAAAATGAAGGTATTTTGCACGTGAACCACACTATCTTCTCCAAGTTACTCTTCATTTTACCCACTTTTAACACACCCAGCTCACTGCTGGGTATTTCTTTGACCAAGGCTCCATGGCAGAAGCAGACAGGAGGTAGCTGAGAGGCAGAAGGGCTATGCTTCTGTTGTGTTTCATCCAGGCCACGGCTGGAAATCGGCAGTGTTCCTGCCTGAGGAATCATCTCCACCTAGGAAATCACCTTTGAAGGGAAAGATTTGTTCTTGTGTTTCAGATACATCACTTGGTTTGTTTATTGACCCATTAATTATTGGTCTGTGTCTTCTGACGGTCAGGGCAGGGCAGCATACTGGGGATGATTGTTCCAGTGTGACTCTCGTGAGATAGAAATAGCAGAGCTGTCCGGCCCAATCACTGTAATAAGGTTATAATGTAAAGCACTGAGCAATTAGATGGGAGATTTACCTCCCTGTCTTAAAAGCATTTTTATTACTTAATCAATCACAAGCAATTTATAAACAAGGCTGACGTTTTACACAGAGCCATAAATCTGTCTTATTTACTTCCACAATAAAGCAGGAAAAACATACCCAAAGTTTCAAAAGATATTTGATCAATTAAAAATAATAATAGAAAAAAAAGCACAACTACTTCAAAAGAAGATAAATGATTTTTCAAAGGGAGGAAGGACTTCAGCAGAGGTTAGAGGAAAAAAAGTTCATCTGTCTGTCTCTTTGCTAGTCTATAACAACATCCATGATGGCAGCTTGAAGAAATAACGTTGTAAAATGAAATTGTGACTTGATTGGGGCAGGGACTTTGTCTGTGCATGCTTTCCTTAAGTTGGATTGCAGCCACTGAATGCCAGCACCGTGTAATTGCAAAATAAAAATAATAAGAATGC
This sequence comes from Tringa tobata, assembly GCA_033628505.1. NCBI lineage: Eukaryota > Metazoa > Chordata > Aves > Charadriiformes > Scolopacidae > Tringa > Tringa tobata. The sequence continues at coordinate 4,239,811 of JAHREE010000194.1, read as the reverse complement.
TGAGTCGGCAACAGCATGTGTGCTCCAGATGCCCTTTTTGCTTTCAGAGCTTGACTTGGTGCCAGGACAGGATGGCATTAGGAACCTGTTTGGTAGAGATATGATATGAGACTTGCTGCCTCCAAAGAGAGCTTCTCCAAGCCACAGGAGTGCCTACACCCTCTGCACTTTGATTTGTCTTGTCGTTAGAAGGAGGTTACTGGAAATAATTCACTGGCAGCATTTCTGTGTACCCGAAGAAGCTGACCATGTGGTGTAACACAAAGGTACACAAAGATGCCCCAGTCTGAATCCTTCCTCAGTCACTGATGCCAGGAGGCTGTTTTGCATCCCTACACCCCTGCTCTCCCAGCGTACACTGGTTGAACCAGTTAGATTTCCATATGGGCTACTGGGATTGTTAGCTTGGCATAGATGGGATCAGCGCTTGCTGGCTGAGTGTGTTTGGCAGCAATCCCAGCTCCACCAGTCCCTCTACCTCTGACATTCAGTGTCTCAGCAATACTGCTGACTGCTGCGAAACTGGGGCACTGATACAGACATGAAAGTCCTGCTTTGGAGAGAGCTACCGAAGAGGTCTGTACTGAACTACATGCAAGAACTAGACTGGAGGCTGAATTTACCTCCATTTGTGGTGATCTAATTGTTCCAGTATCAGCTTTTTTTCTGGTTTTGACTGCTCTGATCTTACAACTCCCAGTCCTGACATTTCTGCCATTTCCCACCCCACCTGTCAGCTCAAGATTTACACCTTTCCAAGCAGAAACATATTGACTTTGATTCAGAACAGTGTTATTCTATACGTCCCTTACTTCTAATAACTATCTAAGATGCAGATTGATGGAAAAGCAACTGCTTTTCTGTGAGGGTGATTTTGGAGTGGATGCTCTTGTGTTTGCACTGTGTTGTGAGTCAAAGACAGGTTCACCTGAGAGAAGGGGAGAAGCTTCACCCAACCCCACTCCAACACATCTGTGACTCAGGAGATATGGAAATCTGTGCTAATCTCCATCCCAGGACAGCTGTGGGGAACAAAACCCTTCCTCTTCCTCGAGGCAGCAATAGGACCCTGGCAATGCCCTAAAACTCCAGGCTGTCACTTCTGCCCTATATTTCTTGCAGGAAGACCCTTGTACCACCACCTACCTCAGACCTCAAGCTGTAGTTCAGCGATTTAACAGCTCTTGGCTGTTTTTTGACAAATAGGCACTTCCTGGTTTCAATTCATATGCTTTTATTGCAGTTAATGAAAGTCAGATGCTCACTGGTTCAGCACTGAGGGCTTGTTGTAGCTGAAGCACAGCTTTTGCCCAGGGTAATATGAAAAGTCACAGTCAGAAACCATCACCTCTTCACCTTTGGGGTACAGAGTCCTGCCCTGTCATGAGGTTTAAGAATATATTTAACACAAGAAATGAATGTCATAAAAATATCATAAAATATTTAAAAATTAACGGGGGGGATGTTCACCCATCTGATCCTTCCCACCATAACAGTGACAAATAATAGATACTCTTCATTCCTTACAGTATATATAGCATGGATTTATCATCAGATGATTTACTGTACCAGTTCACCACACTTGCACAAAATAAATACTTCTGCCTTCCTCACTGGCACTGAAAATGCAGGATAGGTTTCGTTGCATACTGGCACTTATTATCAACATTATTTATTATTGATCAAGTACTGACAAATGCTTTCAGTGTTCTACAAACACAAGAAGATAAAGACCTTGCCCCATTAAATATACACATAGTGCTTAACTCTGAAGGGCACCAAGAACCCCATTAAAGTCAATACCCGTTTGTGTTCTCGGGAGTAACCATAGACAGACCAATTCAAACATGTGTGATTCTCCTGTTGAAGGCCAATTACAATGTACTGTGAATGAGGCTGTCCCCAAAACTGGTCTCAGTCACAGCCTTCTCTTCTATGGGGGCATGTTGGGTTTTAACACAGAGAGGCAGGGAGCAGCAGGTGATGTCTAGCAACACCCATGTTCTGAGCAATACTCTGGAAGACAAAGCAATGAGTCAAGGCAACAGGACGTCAGTGTCTGAGCAATCTGAATAATATTCTGTATTGTTTCATCAAGCTACTCAAGCCAGAGAGAGAGATATGTGGATATTGTTTCTCTAAACTCTCTGAAAATCTTCTGACCTATTCCTGCTCCAAAACACAGAGTAACTGATGGGTCCTCAGCAGTTGTGGCGGGCGGTTTCCTTTCAAGATTGTTCCAGATAAATGCCAGCTAACTAGGAATTTTAATAGTAGCCAACATGGAGTACTTAATTTCTCTATAATGTTGAGCTGCTGTTTGTCTGAAAGCAGACTTTCTAGTGAAATCCATAAGGCGTGTTCAAAAATGTGCTAAAAAGTGCTGGAAGAGTAAACTATTATGGGTATCTCAGCATTTATGAGTCCAGTTATTCTGGAGACTGAAAGTGAACTTCACTTCTCTGAGTGTACCAGAATAACCAGAAATACTTTGAGTGGATTTCAGTGAAAATTCACGGACCTCTTTGAATTAGCCAAGCTGCTCCATACATTGCTACTGCAAAGACTGGCTGGAGCAGCAGAGGTTTCGGGGGTGAATTTTACAACAGTGTGCTACTTCCAGATGTTTAAAATTGCATGCAGGATCTAAAAAGAAAAATTCCATTTATTTATGGGCACCTGCACTTTGACATTTCATGAGCTCCTGAAATCAGGCTGTGTGGCAGGGTTTATTTATTTCCACATTTTTATAGTATAAATGATAGCTTGTGCTTTGCCCTGTTTCCTACCCCCAGACTGGCCTCAGCAGCAGTGCACATCCACCCAGATTCTTTCAAATGCTGAAATTTAGATAGATTTACTTCCCATCCCACTTTTGCCATTTTTCTGAGTTGCAGGCAATTGATTAATACAATAAGCCTCATCAGCTACAAATGCAGTACAGCAGCTATTGAGCTAATCTATCTTATTTCTAACCAGTTTTTATCATGTAATTATTGCAATTATTTTAACAGACAAAAAATTTTAAGTACTAGGAGCTTGCTTCTCCACTCAACCCAGAAATTAGCAAAAGAGCTTTTCTCTTATTTATTTAAGCACCAGAAGAAGTATTGGATTGTCAAAAGGAAAAGGGCATATCACATGTTTTACAGCTTCTAAACAAGGATTAGCTTTTAACTGTGGAAGAATACAACTGAAACAAGGGGTAGTCAGAACAGCAGTTGCTGAACCTAAGATGGGATATTTAATCTCCAACCTGTAAGAAGCGAATATGAACAGTGGATTTTGCTCTCAAATTCTATGAACAAAACCAGAGGGTGTTTTCTGAGAGTAAGGATGAAAACCAACTCTGTGGCAACGGTTGCTCTTATGAATGTAACTCCAAGAGCTCTCTGGATTGTATCTTAATGCCCAACCTGCAGTTTACCACTGAGCTGGCATCAATGATGTGAGGAAAGGAACCGTGGTCACCTTTCTGAATTCTTTACTTTTCAGGCCATTTTTCTTACGATGTTTTTGTGATGCTAAATGGGAGGTGGTAGAAAAATGGAAAAACCAAACCCACACATGAATGTATGTTGCTCTTATTCAGCAGGATCCTTCACAAAACATATTTTTATTTTTCATAACATGGTTTTATTTATTTGATATTTTAAAAATAAAGAATCCACATGAAACCCTCTGTTTTGACATTCTTCACTTTCCCTTTTTTCCTTGGTTTTCTTTCTGACCTATTTTCCTTCATGTTTCTTTTTTTCTGTGTTTATCACAGAAAAGGAGGCTCGAAATAAGAATAAACAATACATTTTCGAATACTTATTTGACCCAAGTATTCAAATCTAGAAGAAAGAAAGTAATCAAGTTCAATTATCAATAAAAAATGTACTAGTTCACTTGTGAGTGATTAACCATTGATTGTAAATAACGTGGACTCTTTAATAACTGTCTTCATATTTCTGCCCTTACCTCAAAGATATCAGAAACCTGGACAGCTGTGAAAAAGTCTCTGGGGACATTCAGTTTAACTTCCAAAGCTTGTCTCCTTAATATTAGGTTTGTCAAATGCTGTAAAATATATGCCTGAAATCTTGCTGTGCAGCACTGCCTTGCAGAGCTCAGTGCTATGGACTGAAGAACCTCTCAACTACTTCCAGCTCTGTGGTTCTGTGATCCACAAAGAGGGTTTGAGCTTCCGTGACTTTAAAAGTCTCCGGGCTCCACTTTCTGGGGGTAGTGGGGATGCAGGAAGGCATGATGTGGCTGGGCATTGCTCCTCCACCTTCAGCCCATCTGAGCACAAGTAGCCCTACGCTCGCCCTTGGGCTCAGCAATCAGCCAGGAAAGAAGTTTGTCATCTCACCCTTCCCAAAAGCTGTTCTGCAAAGATTTAGGCTCAATCTCTTCTGAATGGATCCACAGTCTGATCTTCACTCAACTTACTTTCTCACCGCTAGGCTCTTCCCAGCTCTCCGGACAAGGGTGGAGAGCAGAGCAGAGGAACCAGATACTATGCGACGAACAGCAGAAATATTCCCCGGCTTGCTGCTCTCCCTGACACCTGCTCTCTTGGATGTACGTTTTACCCTGTATATCATCTCTAAATGGGAAACGGACAGGCATAGTTGTGCACGCATACTTCTGCCTTTCGATGCCTGTTGCACCTGTAGAAATCATGCCTTTTATGCCCATGGGGCTAGTTAGCCCAGATAGCCAACGGATCAGTGAGGCCCCGGGGAAGCACACTCCACGCTCATAAATTAGGTGCCAGCAACTTTGGAAATTGGCCCGTGGCATCTCATAGCACGTTCCCTTCCACTCCATTACTGCGAAGCTGTTATGGGATTCACTGGGGCGAGAAGCATTTCTAGGGACTCCGTGAGCCAGCACAAAATGCACTTTGCTGTACTTTGCATGAAAATATGATATTTTAGTGTGCAGGAACATGTTATGCCAACTTTGTCAGAGGTGATTTCTCCTCCTTGCACCCTGCCAGACTCTCTCCTGCTTCCAGAAAAGGAGCTGTGATGTTCCTTGGGGAAGTTACTGACACCTGGAAGGATCAGGCTCGTCTCTCCCTGCCTCAGCAGCTCTCCATTTCCTTTCAACACTCATTTTAAAATTAATTTCTCCTGTTCTCCTTATATCTACCTCTTAATTTGGCTTATACTCTGCTACTGATATTCTGAATACTGAAATTTATACACCAGACAATGTCTTTATGGCTGCTTTGCCTCATTTCATCCTAAAAAAGAAATATTTTGCAATCCAGTTTCTACAGAAGCCTCCGTACAAAATAACTTTTTGTTATACGCTACGGAGAAAATCTGCAAAGCCGTTACATTGCAGCATGCAGGATGTTAATTCCAGCTTGTGAAGATGTTTCTCTGGAGTCCTGCAGCTCTATAAGTGGAATTACTTTGATGACTAAACTGCTAAATCAACACTTGTCTCTCTCCCTTTAAAAAATAATTAAATCAACCCTCCTTCACCTGCCACTGAAACAAACAGAAAACAGACAAATTAGGATCCCTTGTTGTGACTCAACATTTTCAGCAGTTACTGAATTCTGTCATGATTATTTTTTTCTATTTTGTGAACGGTTTTAAATTCACGTTTTATGGCAGAAGTAACAGAGGCAGAATTTCCATTTTCTTCCTACTTTCATGTGTTTCTGCTGTTTGAAAAGATTTCAGAAAGCGAAGAAATGGATGGATTAGCACTGAGAATGGGACAGAGGTGACAGACGAGGCTGGAGCCTTGCGTGTAGCCCCAGCCCGCACAAATGGAATAGCACTGCTATCTGGTGGCTGCTCCATGACTCATGGAAAATGCCTTGGTTGCCTCAGCCCTCCATTTGGAGGACAGGGATACATAGCACAGGGGTTTGTGACACAGCTGATCCAAGCAAAGAAGTCAAGGATTAACCAGGTTGCCAAGCTTAAACTCTCTTTGACTGACAGGCCCCAAAAAAACAAGCAAAAAGGAAAAAAAAAAAAAAAAAAAGCAAAAAGCACTGTTGGGAAGGGTGTAATGGGGAGAATATATTTGCCAGATTGCTGGGGGACAGGGAGAGGTTTGCACAAAGTTGTTTTCATCCTGACAGTTCCCTGATTGTCATCAGATTTCATTCTGCAAAAAATGAAACAGATAATATCAGCATGTCCCACTTGTAACAGTCTCGGAATTGAAAGCTGTCATGTTGTTGCTCAAAACATGCTTTTGAAAAGAAAATGGATGTTTCTTTTGTTAAAAAAACATTGTTTTAAAGAGCTGACATCTGAACTAAATGTTTCAATTGTGTTGAAATGTTACACTTTGACCCAAGATCAATAGGAACGTGGGATGTGGAGAGGGTTCATTTAATGTAGTATTTCTATTTTTTTTCAGTCCTGTTTTAATCTGGTGGCAAAATCAGACTCAAAAAATGTATTTTCAAGCAGAACACCAGTGTCCCAGCCAGATTTTGTAAGGAAAGAAAATTGGAAGAAATAAATTCAATTAGAAACAATGCAAACCATCAGTGCAAATTGGGTTTTGGCCATACAGAAATGAGCCAGCCCTGGGGTTTGGATCCAGAGGGATGTCCATGAGCAGGGCTGCTCCCAGTAAAACAGGCTGTGTCCAACCAAGACCATCCATCCCAACTGGGGAAATGCAATTCTGTCTTGAAGAGCAAAAGCTTTGTCACAAAGAGGTCTGGACCCATGAGCTGAAGATGTTGATTACAGCAGACCCTTACCTCACCTTGCATTGGATCATCAAAATAAACATTGGTATTGACCAAGGTGAACTGAAGCAGTGAAATCCATTCTGCAGATATTGTTCGGGGACTTTCAGGTCCATCTAAGGAAGCCTTGCTTTCTCCTTGACAGTTTAAAGACCAGACATGAACAACTGTGACTGTGACTTGCTGCTCTAAATATAGAATAACACAAATTATCACATGCTGACAGGTTTCAGTTCCATGGATGAGTCTGCCAGCAAGGCCTTGAAAGCATCTCCACTCGTCCATCTGCAAACTGAGCAGATAAGCTCTCTGTGAATAACATGGTGAAACCAGTAGTTTTCTTCGTTGTATAGGCCAGCTCATCTCACGTTCTTCCCCATCCCTTTTAGGATGAGCTCAGTCCATAGGAGCACCCTACTTTTTCTTGTCACAAGATAGATGCTTTTCTCATTGACATAACTTGATAGGGGAGAATTATACCCCTGTGTTAGACAGCGCCTGATTTTTCTCTTATAGCAACAGTTATAAATCTGTGCCTGGCACTCTATCATGTACATAAATCTGGCCCTGCAGACCACCAGCCAATGTATTTTCCTACTTCCCACTCAATTAAAGGTGCCAAGGATTTTTTTTTTCCTCCTAAGTCACACTTCTGACAATTTTACAAAAACATTATTCTGGAGGGAAAGAGTTAGCATCCGATCAGCAAGTCGTGAAATGTAACAATGATGAGATGTTTTGCATTCTGGCATTTCATGCAATTAACCTTCTTAATGCAAATTTATTACAGCTTGGAAAAAAAACATTGTTTTGAATAGAAAAAAGAAACTCTCAGTAAGTGTTAGAAAAAAGCATCCCAGCCATTTCAATGCTAATCCTCAAATATTAGTTGGGAGATTTGTAATACAATAATTTGTGTCGTCTCTTTAGGTACAAATTTTGCATAGCAATTGGCTGTATCAAACACCCATTGTCACATGCTGCAGAGCTAACCCACTGCCTGGAAAATACACCTTGTACTCAGCAGAGGAGGGCAGTGCCTGATTGCCCATCACCAGAGAGGACTGTCGTTAAGATTCCACAATGAGTAGACACTTTTAGCCCTCAAAAGCAATAGAAATAGCCCTCTTCTCTGCTTTCCCTGCAAAGCTGAGACTAACTGGGATTTCCCATGAAGGAGCTAAAAGTAGGGTCTTCTGTACTTGAAGAACTCATCAAGCAACAGAGATGAGGAATGGGTTTGTGTTTTCATAGCACTGAGGATGGCACGTAGCTGTGGGACCAGCTGGAATAAAAGGAAGCGAAGTTGTAGGTGGATGTAGGAGGAAAAAAGACTGCGGTCATTTAAAGAAACCACATCTGGAAAGCAGACTCTCAGGACTCAGAAGGACTCTGACCAAAAATACGGCGGCAAGGAAAACAGGGCAGGCAAATGCAGACTGGGTTTATCCTTCTGGGGTGGGGTGGTTTGTATTCTCCTTGTAAAGAGTTACTGTGTTGAGAACGCCTGGAAAATGCTAGGCTGTTTGTTTTGTTTTATTATCATGTGTCCCTGGAGATGTAACTGCAAACCCCGAGGGAGCGATTCATACCACCAAAGTTAGGCAGCTACCTCAGGCACCAAATTAGGAGTCTTATCACCTGTCCAGATAATCATGGAAAAGAGAAAGGGCACTTCAGCTTGCCGAGGATACAAATTACCCTGCAGAAGCGCTGATCTGTCACCACTGGTTTTATGGGGAGCCTGGGGCGATCAGAGCTCTGTGGAGTGAATCTCGCTGGTCCCGCGGGACCATGGGGTAGAGCCGTGGGAAAGAGCGTGCTGAGGCCGCCAGAGAGCTGCTGGACCATGGACCCCCTTTCTGTGGTGGCAAAAGACCCTCTGCCCAGAGAGCGTGATATAGCAGGGCACTCCCAAAGCTGTCTGAGATGTAAAATAAAAGTCTTTGACTTATCATGAACTGACCTTTTCCAATGTGAAATTATTCTGCCAGCAAGCACCCAACCAGCAGCCTCTCCCTCCAACTCTCCTACCCAGAACATGGCAAGACCCAGGGTTTGTTTTTTTTCTCCTCGTTTTCTATCAACTCCTGGCAGAATTGCCATTGCAACAGGGAACAGTTTGTTCCCTTGATCCTCTCCCTGCTGATGCCTCATATCCTATACTTACCTGGCTCCATTAATGCCTTGCTTTGAGCACATGAATGCAGGTATTTTGTGAATCTCCTTCACTCCAGGGACTGGGATAACTCTTTATTCAGGATGGAAAAGCATATAAACAGAATATTTAACGAAATGACTGTAAGCGTCAGTTATACCTGAACAAAGAACTGCAAATGGCTCTGTAATGTGCTTTATACCTGCTTCTTCTCTTAGATTGCACTGCAGGCTATTTACAATTCACAATCCACATATCCCTGCATCCTAAATGTCTTTCTTTCTCACTTACTTCCTGATTAAGTGACAGAGTCTGATCTGAGCACAGCCTCCAAAGTTGCAGCAGACACAAGTCCTCCCAGAGATAGCCAAAATAGCTGTTTTATTTATTTTCATTCTTTTGCAACTCAGTATTTGCATATTAGAGTGGTTATTGGGGGGAGAAAAGTCACAGATGCAAATTTGACATTCAGATGTCAGCTCCTCCATAAATAAGGTCAACTGTGATGAGGACACTTGCTAGTCTCCAATTATAGGTCTCTTAATGCGTAAATAACGCTAATGCATGGCATCTGCCATCGGAGCACAACTCATAAAGAAGATGTTAACCGAAGCCAACCCAGCTGAAATTTGCCCCTCTTGCTGTTTCCTGGCTTTTTGACTCAGAGGAGATTAAGATATTGACCTGCAAGCGGCTTGAATCACTCAGTGTACATAGCTGGGTTCTGCCCAGCCCTCCCGGATCCAAATGTGTCCCGTGTCACCTTCTCCCTTCCCTGGGCACCCTTCCCAGCCCAGAGCAAAGAGTGGCCTAATTTTATGAACTAGGGAGAACCCAGCTCAGGTTCCAGCCCAGGCACTGCCACCTGCAATTCAATCCCAGTGGAAAGAGGATCTTGGCCCTTTCCAAACAGGACACCGGCCACCGCTGCGAGGACACGTTCTCTCAGCCCATCTTCAGGAGCTGACAGGGTAGATGACACTTCAGTGTGAGGCTTAATGCCTTGGAGAGAGGGGGGCTGACAGAGTCATGGCTTGAGCCTGGCAGAAGCATTTGACCTCTCACTATATTTTCTCAAGCAAATAGCTCCCTGCAGGGCTGTACGCTTCCGATTACACAGCAGTTGTAGCTGGAGCTAATTGGTGACTCCTTTTTATCACCTCTCCGGTATCACCTGGATAAACTGGCTCTATCACTCTACAGCCCCAGAAACGCGAGTAGGGTAACAGGCTGAAGATGAGAACCCAGGGCTGGCTGCCAAATGCTTCTGGGGCTCGTCCCCTGGGCATCTCGGTTCTTCACTAATACTTTTATCCCCTCCCCATAAATCTCTGTTTGCATCAGGTTGGTATTTCTTGCTTTTTTTAGAGCAGTGCCATGGCAGTTCCCCAAGCTGGAACCCCTGGCACAACCTTCAAACAGAAAGCGAAAGGCTCTCACGACCGGCAAGGCGATATGGCGCAGGCAGCAACACACACGGGAGCCTCCAAACACCTGGGTTCTTGGCCTGGTTTTGCCTTTGGCTTTCAGGGGAATGTATTTAAGCTTTTTAGGCCTCATTTTCTCAGGACCTTGCCTGCAGCCATCTTTGTTAGAGACTTGAAAGCTGTGCGGATGGGAAATACGCAGCAGCAAGGGGTTCCTAGTCTCGGGGTGCAACACTTTGTCTTTCTCAGATCAGGGCAATAAAGTGTTGATGCAAAGAGAAAGGCAGCAGCAGTTAACACCAGGACAGAATTGTGTTCCATATGGTACAATAGCTTCCTTTGGGCTTTTCTCCAGCTCTACCTCAATAATCTCCCTTTTATTACCCTTTATATGAGTTTCAAATTCCCTGGCTACAGAGGCTGGCAGAGAGCGAGGTGGAGCTGCTCTTCTGAGACAGCTCTTTTGGCTTTCTCCAACCTGGCGACCGTAAGCTGGAGTTCAGAGCAAAAGCTGTGGTGACAAATGTGGGCAAAGAGCAAGCCTGTCCACTGTTCTCCAACCGCTGCGTCCCTCCTTGTAGCAGCAGCGTGCACCAGTAAGCCTGGAGTCACCCAAATGCACTTGTTGGGGCTACTCAGGAGCTGAAGAAGACTGGCAAGTTGGAGGGCAAGTGTCTAGCAAGAACAGAGGGCAAAGAGAAGGCAGGAGCTACCTACAGCTGAAACTCGCAGATGCTAAGCACCTGTAAGGCTTGGTTTCCCAGCAGCACTAAAGAAGCTGTGGATTGAAATCAGTCTTGTGAATCAGTACTGATAAGAGCAGTGATGCTGTCAAAGCCCCCAGCATCAAGAGCAGCCTTTCAGACTTTTCCTGGCCTTGCCAGCAAGGTGTTCATTTACCATTCCACAAGAGGACTGAGCTGAGAAATGGATGGATAGGGAAGGAGGGAAGAGGAGAAAGCAGAAATCTTCTTAAGAAGAACAGGTGAGCTGTGAACCTTGGAGCATCTGGCATCTTTGCTTCCCTGGTCATTCTGCACCACCATAGCACTCCTGCAGAGTGATCTGTGGAGATACCCCTCCTGTCTGGGAAAGCACCTCGACCTCCAGGCCCATGAGGTATGTGCAGTGGTCAAGTGAAAAGAGGATCAAACCTGAGGTAACAAACCTGAGGTGAGTTTGTGCAACACCACTAAACCTTGAGTTACTGATGGCTTTAGTGTAAAAGTCTGGAGGTTTGTTTTAAGACCCTTTTCTCTGTAACCCAGCGGATAACCATTCAGACAGATCAAAGATTTCAGGCTCTAAGACCTTTCTTCATTACTACATTTAATAAAAAGTATTTAAAATCCTCAATTCCAGCAGCCTAAAAACAATAAAGAACAGCTCACACTCAGGTAGCAAAGCCTAGCTCTGGGGTTTGCGTATGACCTGAGAGTCTCTTGCCTTATTCCAGGGATTTTCTTATTAACAGGAACTCACCAGAACAAAAGGAATTGCTAACAACTTTCCAATCACAAAGTTCCTCCTTTGTATTCATTGCATATCAGCAAATGGGGAAAAGCAGTCATACAATACAAAATGTGTTAATATACCGTAATCTACTCATATATTATAAGACTTGCTTATTGCTCTGGTGATTGATTTATTTTTAGTATGCAAGATGCTGAGCATCGTGTGCCTTCCAACTGCTTGAGCACAATTATTGTATTGATTTGATGTGACAGTAGCTCTGTGTTTAAGGTGGTTTATGTTTTTTAATTTGCAATTAAATAAAGGGATGTCTACTCCCCAAGATGGCTGACAGTTGTTTATACTCTGCAGTAGTTGATGAAGCGAACTTTTATTTGGCTTCATAAAACATACTTGTTCTGTCACTCTGAAGCACATTAGCTAGAGTTCTCAGGGCAGTTTCTTACCTAGTAAAAGATAAAACTAAACTCCAATCTATTTTAAAAAAGGCCAGGTAACAACATCAGTGTTGCAAAGGGACTATAATGGGACTATACTGAAGTAAGTGAGGTAGCAATACTGTACTATTGATGAAAGTAATAGTGATAATATATTTCTATGGTGCCTTTCATCCTGAAGGATCCTGAAGTGCTTTGAATAGTCACTTGTTCCTCTGCCTTCTCCCCCTTCCCTTCCTTCCTCTCTTTTATTTAATTTATTTTATTTAAACACTCCACTGCTTATATCTTCTCAACTCTGCAGAAAGGAGGAATCTTGACAGCTACTTAGAATCAAGTACTGCCCAACAGTTACTGAGCTACAGATGAGATTACTCCATTGTCCATGACTCTAAGGGAATAACCCTCCTAAGGCAGATCCCTACTGTCTCACACAGAAGCAGGTACCTATTTATGTTCATGATGTTTGAATACTTCAAAAAATCTGAGGCGCAGCAGAAAAAATGAAAAGATAACGTTTTCTTTCTGAAAATGTGCACTGTTGCTTTATAGCTTCCAGTCAGCGAAGAAGCCATAAATGTGAGCTGGGCACATCTGCAGCTCCATCGCTTCTCTGCAAACCACGCGTGACAACAGCAGCAGATGACTAAACTTCCTCCCACACATACCATAACTTCACCTCAAGGCCCCAGTCTTAAATGTGGAAAATTTCCCCTATCAGGTTTGGTAAAAAAGAGGAAAATCATCACCAAACACTCCCTTGAAAGCTTGATTAATTCCCTCTCAAAGTTAATAGAATATTTTCTAGCATCTTCAGTGTCTTTGAATTGGCCCCAATTCAGCACCAAAGCAATGGGTATTTGCCACCACCGCATAGTTCAGCACGGAGGGTCCATCAGCATTTGTTTCTTTGGTACCTGCCAAACTAAAGAGTTAAAGTTAACTGGAGGACATTTAAATCCAGGGCATGTTTCAAGTAGAGATAAGGCCTGGTCTTGCTGACCGAAGTCCAGCTGGCCTGAGCCCAGAGCTATAACCTCCAAGTGATGTGACTGCCATCTCTCCATTACCTTCTTCATTCCAGAGATTCTTCCTCGCACACACGTGGCATGCAGAAACACAAAACACCAGGAGGGTCAAATGTTTCCAAATGTTGTATAACACATCTCTCCAGCCTAGGGTGGGCCTCTAAAAATTCCACAGATTCTGGGATGTCCATTCATCAATCTAAATTGAGTTCTCATGTTTATCGTGCCATATGAAACATGTGTTGATTATCAGATGATGTACTATAGCATATACATCAGAATTACTGTGTCACCTTGTGCTTGTTCAGACAGAAACAGAACAAAAAGTAATCTATAAATATCAGGTCAGACCCTGAAAATGGATCTGTTTTGACTGCAGCAGTGCCACTTCTATATGAATATTCCAGCAAGCAATTATAACAGGAATGTACTACAGACTAATATTATCGAATACTCCCCTCAAGGAGACTATTAAACTAGTCATCATGTCATCGTTTGCCATTATTCAGTCCAGAGACCTGACTTAAGGAATTGGATCCATCCAGTGTAAGAACCAGTACATGCCACATGATCTCAACATCTACCCCAAACAACCAAAGTAATAAATTATGAATATCAAGTACACCAAACATTGTTGACAGCCAATCATTTATAAGCAGCCAACATGTTAAAATGTGCATTCCATTGTCTGATCAATTTTTAGGGCAGACAGGACAATTACACCATCCAGCTACTAAACAGGAGAGACCATTATATTTCATTTTATCAGTTTTAAATAACATGCCATAGACTGTCATCCGGGCGCAATGCATTGTTGAGATATTGGTGCACAGACCCCAAACAAGTTTTAGTAGTAGCTGAAGGCACATACAATGTAAGTTTATGATATAAAGACACATTTCTGGCAAGTTTTGCCATGAGCGAAAGTGAGATTAACACCAGGCTGGCTCCACAAGAGGATGGAGGTGGAGAGAATGCTCTGAACATCTACACAGCAACAGAAACTCTGATTAAAGAAGAAGTCTGTCATGCATTAGTTATTGTGTGCCATTTATGAACTTCTTGCTTAATCCCAAATCTTCTAATTTTGTGGGGAGTTTGAAGAGCACATGAATAATAAATGTAGAATGCCCAAAATACAGATAACCAGCATTGCAGAGTAAAATAATTAAAAAGCTATTTTTCTTCCAGTGTATACGAAGCCTTTATTCCAAAACCCTTTTGACTCCATACATAATAATGCCTCTTATTTTAACTACAGGTGATACTTTTAGTGACCGATTTTTGAGCTATCCATTTTCCAACTCTTTCATGTTGCTCATAGTTTAAAACATATTTAAAGAAACACTTTAAGGTTTTGTATAATTTTATAAAACATTTTCAAAAAACCCAGCTTGTAAAAGAATGCATACCTGTTATTCCTTTCTTAACAGAAAACAGGTTATCATTATAATTTACATATTTGTCAAATTCTTTGGAGTACAAAAAACCTCAAAATTAATGGATGAGTAAGGAGAACCAGAAGAAATGTTTAGAGAAGAAGTCCAGACAAACCCAATGAAATGCACTCATCTAGTTACACCACATTCCCCTGGCTTCAGGGGAGCTGTGTTGTCCTACACCAGCTGCAGATGTGGCCACATGTGTTAACCAAAACAGACCCACTGAAACTTAGAGTGTCATATGGACCTCAAACAACTCCAGTTTTGACCCAGGATTTTTGAGCTGACAGAAAAAACTTATAAAAATAAGAAAGGTTATTTAAAGAGAAAGATTTATTTCATATCATGCAGGTGTCTCAGAGAGTTATGTGGTGCTTGGATTAATAATGGCATAGTCCATCTTGTGTGAAGAAACAACCTGGCTGAAATGGTCCCAATTCTCTAAGCTCATGAAAGCTTTGTGGCAAACCTTGCACAGACAAGGAAAGGTTGAATGACAGAGACTTTGTGATTTAATTTCCACCTTGCTTACTTAAGGCTGGACATTTTCCTTCTGGATAAATGCATGTGGCAGCCTCAGGCCATCCCTGAAATACAGATACAAGACCTGGCTCCAGACCTGTCAGCAGACCTCTGGCAAACCGCTCCCAGGCACTCTTACCTATATAGCTGCTGGCAGGAACTACATCAATGTTCCATAAATACCACAGCATAGGGTCCTACTCTGCCTACTTCCTTACCAGACAGGAAGGTTTGCTAAACATTCTGTAAATTTTTAATGGTATCCTCTGTTCTTCAGGTTGAAGCTGCTTTCTTTTCGGTCATAAAATGTGTATGCTTTGGGTGATGAGCATAGAAGGGCAGACTGGGATGACTTCCAGAGGTCCAGCCTTCCTTTGCTAGGGTTGCTACAGTGGGGAGAAGAGGAGGAGAGGAGCACCAGCACTGTGAACCTTTACACCATGTGGATATGTGTTAAATCGCAACTATTTTATACAGGTGCCAGACTGCGGTGACTGTAGCTTACAGACAACAAGTTTTGAGCTGACAACCCTGAGATGAACAGCTATTGCTGCCGGTAGTTTATGCTACTTAATTTTCTCCCTCTTCATTTATGTCTCCTGTTCCCATTTGCCTTCTACCCAGAAAGGAGAAGAAGTGCTCTGTTTCAATCCAAACTGCACTGGCTGAAGCACAAGCAGTAGCACTGAAAACAGATGCAGCAGTGAGGTCGTCTTATTATTTCATTTAATTTTCATGGGTCCTTGAGCTGTGAAGATGCTTTTTGTCAGATATAAAAAAAAAGAGAGCAAATGACCCTACCTAATTATTCATATCCCTGCTTGGTATTGCCCCATAAGCAGTAGAATGGGCTGAACATCAAGCTGGAATGTTTTTCCCACCACCCCAAACGACAACACTGAGTTTCCTCTCCAAGGAATCCGGGTCATACATTGTTGTTTCTGTGCATGTGCACATTTCTTGCACATCTCAAAAATACAACCCTCATCACAGAAGTCCAGTCCATAGTTAGGAGGATCAGAAAAAAAAAACCTGCATAGGAGGTAAAGTGGAACTGACTTTCAAGACCAGGCTGGGTGGGACTTTGACCAACCTGCTCTAGTGGGAGGTGTTCCTGCCCATGGCAGGAGGGGTGGAACAGGATGATCTTTAAGGTCCCTTCCAACCTAAACCATTCTCTGCTTCTATATTTCTATGACTTCCAACGAACTTGGACTCTGTTTTTAGCAGTGTTTAGTCTGGATTTACCAAAGGCAACAAGTACATACATGGTCATTATTATAAACTGCTTTGTCACACAGGCTGGATTCAGATGCCCTGGTTCTAGGAAGAGGAGGTTCACAAAGCACCTTAAACATCACCATCTGAGTTTAGGACATTCCCACAAGAGTTTAGGACCACCGCAAGGGCTAATGTAAACAGAGCTCCTTGCATGCTGCATGCCCCAGAAGTGCCAACCAAGCTCCCATCACCCTCCTGTTCTTCACACAGTACTCGGTTTCAGTGCTGAAAGCAGGGCCCAAGGCTCAGAGCCTGCTGGGAACAAAGCCACGCTGATATTGTTGTATTTTGTTCTTCAAAACAGCAGACTTCAACACGGCATCAGCACAATGTTGTAGTCGTTCTGTGAGATGTAAGACCACAAACAACAGGCGCAGGAAAAGTCTTTCCAATCCTGCAGACAAATTTCTAGAATTACAAAACTGCCCTTATTCCACACTGGGGAAAAAACAAACCCTTTTGAAGACTTTTGATGCCACAAGGAACTCAAGTCCATATCTGATTCGGGGACTTGAATCTCACGGCTTGCCTGTGCTGTACACTGCTTCTGAAATCAGAAGCAGCATATCCACATCAGCGTGACACCCAAACTAATGATTCCTTTTTAAAGAGGATTATTCCTGGCCAACACAGGCATGCAGTGCTGGGAACCACAGTGTTGTTACACGATGCTGTGCCGGATACATGTAAAAGCAGTTGTGGATGCCTCTGCTTCACACAGCATGGTGCACTCACTGGATGTGCTGGCATGGCCGAGAAATAAAATTTGAGTTTTTCTTTCTCAAAGTTTAGTTTTCCACTCTTTGGATTTTCCAAGGTGCCCAAGATCCTTAAAAGACAAAAGGTAAAACTCTCTCCTTGTGAAGTTAAGAGCATCTCCTCACCCTCTGATTTCAGCAGCCAAAGGTTGCATGCCATGTCTCCCTAGTACAGGTCAGGGAGTCACTGAAGGTAATTAAATGAAGATATCTGAGTAAAAGTCTGGGGGTAAGAAGAGCATTGAAGAAATGGGAGACTTCTTCTGGGTGTGCCATGCACTGAGAGTGCATCTCCAAACACATGGACTCAGCAGCATGTGAACAGATTGTAGCCAGAATTTTGTGGCAGTTCCTTTGGGAGCAGAAGCTTCTATTTGTGAAGAGATCACAAAGGCTGGGAGTGATTTTAACCTAGAAAGGAGAAATATAAAAGCACGAACCTGTTCCCATTGCAGTCACTAGGTGTTTTGTCTTTAACTTTAAAGAAAGCAGTCTCAGCCTGTAAAGTGGGGGACTTGGCAGTTAAGAAAGAAAAAACTCTGTGGTGGATTCTGACCTAGTGCTCCTTTTTTCCCCTCATCCTAGAGTGGGGATAGAAATTGTCATGAAACTAAAAGGCATATAATTTGGAAGTGATAAGAAGAAAACTGTTATTTTTTTAGCACACTGCAGGCACCCTGTGGAATTAGCTGTTGCAGCAGGTCAACAAGTCAAATAGTTTGTAAGGGTTCAAACCGACTCAGTCTAATGAGGACAGACAACCACTGGCAAGAGCACAACACCCAGCTAAAGGAGACAGGGAAAAAAATCAAGCTGCCTCCTTCATATTCAGCTTGTTGGCCAATCTTGCCTGCAGAGAAGACAGAGGAATGGCCACTAATGCAACAGCACAGGAGGAATAGCCTCAGAGAAGAATGATGCATTTGTTATAAAGTGCTACTAAATCTTAACCACTGCAACTGTTCTCGTCTCCCCCTCGGGATGCTGAAATATCTCTCTCCATCAGCTTCTGCTCTTAGCCTCATGGGTTGACAGAGCTCTTCAGGAGACAGAAATCTCATCCATGGGAAATATTTTCAGACACAAAAAACAAATCAAGTTACATTTGGAAGGACCAAATGAATTGTTTCCACACATCACACAAGACTGCCTCTACATTAGCATTGTGCTTCAGAGCAGGAGTGGGATTTTGAAGTAAATCTCCCAGTCACCGATTTACCATGTATTGCTCTGTTTGCAGAGCTGTTTTGATGCTCATGAACTAGATTCCTTTTGGAGAAAATTAAACCAGAAGCTCCACTCTAAATGTGCAGCAAATGTGCTCCAAACCCTAAGGCAGACATAAGACATAATGACCAAGTTGATGTCTGGTCCTCCGGACAGCTTTGAATTGCGTGTACACTGGGGACATTTGGTCCACGGGACCAAACTAGATCCAGCCAGAAATAAAGCTCTGAAGCTTCATGTAGCATAGCAGAAGAGCCTCAGCACCAGCTGATTCAATCCACTTTTCCACTCCTACTGCATTGATTTTCTTGCTGGTCTAGATATAACCTGCAAATTAGGGGTAGGTCCACACCTTCAACCTTCCCCATCTAATCAAAGGAAGAGAAATGAAGAGAAGGCCAAACACAAAGAAGGGTTTCTGCCATCCCAGGATAAAAAACAAAAGTAAATAGAGAGTATTTCTGCCTGGACAGGAAATGTCTGTCTGTTTCCATCAAGGAGTGGTGTAGCTGACACCACAGGTGTTTTCAGCTGGTTAAAGCTGTGCAAGGAGGCTCCAGACCTTTGTTCCCTTCTGAAGGAAGTCTCTTGACTCACAGAATTAAGCCAAAAAAACCTCAAACATGCTACCAAATAAGATTCATGACACATTCATTAGCAGCATCTCCAGATAACAAACTTAAGACACTTCATTTCACCACTAGATGCAGGAAAAAAAGGCTAACTCTGAGCTTTCTTTCTTTGTCTTTGAATAGAAAAGCCTGAGTCCATGTGCAAGATAAATTTACTTATTAACTGAAATATTTCTTATGTCAGGTTGTTATATTTAGGCCTTCATTCTTGCATTCCTTTGGGTTATTTCAAAACTTTAAAGAGAAGACAAATGTTAGAAGTAAAAAGATTTTTTTTTTTTAAGATCCAACATCCAACTAAATGTTAATCTTACATGTTTTTCTAGACTCAGGTCAAATCCATCATCTTTAAGCCTTGGGGATCATCATCCTCTGATTTCTTCACTCAGTTTCCAAATCTTTTTCTTTAACAGAATTTAAACATTCCTTCAAAGCAGTTAAAGAACTCTCTTTTTTTTTTTTTTTTTTTTTGGTATCAGAAATTGCCAGCAAGGAGGACCCCTACTGCTTCTGCTTTACTTATCTGCTGGAAATACTGGCAATCCTAGCAAGAGTGGATGCAGCTTGGGAACACTATTTGCATGTTTGTAAGCAGGATGGAACTTTAATGGTTTTGATAAGTCAAATCAGTTGAAAAGGTGCCTAGTGGTTAGTGCTCATGCTGAAATGGTACATTCTTCACATACACTGTGTATTAACATTGAAGAAACATGAAATATTTCCTGGGTGTGTTTTTTTTCCCCTACCTGATTGTAACAATTCAAAAGCAAGCCATATTTTCAATCCCTTTTAACTCAAGCAAGAAATCTGCTATCACTTCACGCTGTGAGTTTCAGGTCAATCCATGGCCTGTACAGCAAATCCAGAGCAAAACGATGGATCTGCAGCATCAGAGCTAGCTTAAGCACTCTCTCTCCAAAGCTTCCAGAGCAGAGCAGCACAGAGCTAGTATAGTCTAGATTAGGACCAGAAACCTGGGGAAAGGTTAATTTTCAGAGCTTTGAGGTTTTCAGAACTGAGGTTCTGAACTCTGAGTCTTCTCTAATGAGAGGAACAGTTTGGGCATCTCTTCATACAGCAAGGGAACATTGCTCAGCTTGACCTCCCTCCAGCTTTATGATTGGAAGAAGCATGATGCACAGGAAGCAAAATCTCCAGCCTGAAACACTGCCAGTAAATTCCCCCACTGAGTGTTAAAATGAAAGACAAAACTGGATTTCAACCAATTTAAAGTTTTGGGAAAAGAATAGACTGTGGCCTAGCATACTGGTGCAGCATTATCCCTCTGATTCATTCTGGCAGCTTGATCAGGCTGCTCTCATTAGTTCCAGTGCAGCAATATAAAAATCTGAAAATTGCCTCTGAGGCAAGAAAAAGAGGTCAATGGAGAAGAACCACCGTGTGTCTGCAAGACAGACTGCTTATGCACTGACTGGTTTATAAAGTCATCACTGAAGGGTGGATGGCTCGCACAACCCCTTTCTCAATCTTAAGGTGTCCCTTCTTGAGACACTAGTGACATAACAACATCTGTAGGGGGGTGAACTTGTCCTACCACTGCCCATCCTAGGGAGAGTCCAGCCACTGGCCGTGCCTCTCAAATGCTCTCTGAGTTGGCACCAGTTTCTCTTTACTTTTGGGATGCTACTGAATCCCACAAAACTGGGGTCCTTTCAGCAGTTCTACCCTTTGAGGAATCATCCACGAAAGCAGAGTCCTTTTCTCAGGGCTCATCTCCCTCCCAGTTTCCTTCAGGTCTGCAGCAAGTCTGCGCATATTGTACACAGCACCTAAGTGCATTTTAAATAGCCTGGAAGTGGGTCACTTCTGCAGAGCTCAGAAACCCTGCTCTCTTTCTGCTGTCAGACCGAGGAAGCCACTGTATCGTGTCTGCACTGAGTCGCCACTCTGATTTTCTCTGAGAGATTAAGCAGAGATTTATTTCTCCCCTTCAAGTTTTTTTATGCTGCCACCAAGCCTGGATTTGAGACTTGAGCTTGATTGGGCTTTAATGGATTTTCTACACAGCATGGCCATCGAACACCTCCTGTGTGCTTCTGGAGTGACTCTGCTGCACAGGGATATAAAGTGCTTAAATGGTAGATGGTGCTGTTACCCACTTAGCTACCAAGGTCTGGTTCTAAACCACGTCACAAAATTCATCTAGCATTGCTCCCCCTGCTAGCACGGTTTGCAGGAGCCAGTATCCATCTTTTCAGGTCAGGTAATCAGCACTGGAAAATGTTACATCTTAGACGGGATATTTATTCATTTGTTACAGGGCTCAAGCAGGGACCAGCTCATGCTGTCAGGCTGCCTACCAAGAGCAACTGCTTTGGACTCGAAATAAATAGAAAAGAAAAAAAAAAAAAAAATATCAGTCCTTGGTGAGTCTCCATCCAAGGGGGAGCTTTGCCACTTTTTCTCCAGAAAAAGGGGAAACAAAATAAAAAAAAAAAAGCAAAAATCAGTTGAGACAGTGATACAATAGTGGGAGAAAGGCAGGAATTTGTATAATGTCCTGGATATCTGGACTCAAAGCCGTGCTCTAAAAGGTTATTTTGCCTGATGGGAGACACACAAAAGGTTCAGCTCAGTCCAGCCATTATTAACAATTTTGGCATGGGATAACCACGGGGCTGGTGAAGAGGAGGCTGGGACTGAGGATTGTCACCAAAGGGCATGAGGCACCCACTAAACTAGCTGACTGAAGCAGCGTCATCAGCAGATGGAGCTTCAGAGCTGGTGGGCATCCAGTGCTGTGGGTCAGAGCAGGGTGCTGGGCTCACCCAGCACTGACACAACCTCCAGGGAAGAAGGCGGCAGCGAGGAATGCTTTCCACATCACACTCTGTGAATCAGCAAGTAAACCCCCCAAGACTATGATCTGCCCTTTGCAGATAACCTGTACATGACAGCAAACCAGAGAGGGACTAGCAGCTTACCATTTTCTCTCTAAAAGAAGAATCTAAACAGCCCCTATGAATATTTTGATTATCTCAGGTCTTCCAGAGCTGTGAAGAAATTGAAATTTCCTCTTTAGTGTTTGCCCATTGCCTCTTCAATAGATACAAGCTTCACCAAGCACCCACACTAAATCTGCCAACACTTATTTTCCACCATCTGCATAGTAATTGCACTAGGAGCTGAGTTTAATATCCTTAAATTCCCATTTTG